>NW_026847882.1:23095927-23258427 GCF_025583915.1 Anolis sagrei ordinatus | reverse complement strand
TGAGTCCACAATGTGATGTGGCGGCAAAAAAAGCCAATGGGATTTTGGCCTGCATCAATAGGAGCATAGTGTCTAGATCTAGGGAAGTAATGCTACTCCTCTATTCTGCTTTGGTTAGACCACATCTGGAATATTGTGTCCAATTCTGGGCACCACAATTGAAGAGAGATATTGACAAGCTGGAATATGTCCAGAGGAGGGCGACTAAAATGATCAAGGGTCTGGAGAACAAGCCTTATGAGGAGTGGCTTAAGGAGCTGGGCATGTTTAGCCTGAAGAAGAGAAGGCTGAGAGGAGATATGATAGCCATGTATAAATATGTGAGAGGAAGCCACAGGGAGGCGGGAGCAAGCTTGTTTTCTGTTTCCTTGGAGACTAGGATGCGAAACAATGGCTTCAAACTAGAAAGAAAGGAGATTCCATCTGAACATGAGGAAGAACTTCCTGACTGTGAGAGCCGTTCAGCAGTGGAACTCTCTGCCCCGGAGTGTGGTGGAGGCTCCTTTGGAGGCTTTTAAACAGAGGCTGGATGGCCATTTGTCAGGGGTACTTTGAATGCAATATTCCTGCTTCTTGGCAGGGGGTTGGACTGGATGGCCCATGAGGTCTCTTCCAACTTTATGATTCTATGATTCTTGATCCCTGGCTTGTGGTGGAAAGAAGGATTAGTGATGAAGGTTCATTGGAGACCCTTTCTCCCCATGATGATAACTCTTCCAAACAAACCCTCGTAGGTGAGCCAGGAGTGGCCAGCTGTGTTATTTTTCTCAGCCCTCCAACTCTTATTTCTGCCCCTTTGGATGCCATTGAGGGCCGATGTTTTGCAGAGCGTTCTGCAGCACAAGGCAGAGGGAAGCCAGCACATGGTTTCGGAGCATTGCACTGTCCTGGGACTGACAAAGCCAGGCCGGCTTCCTCCCAGGGCTTCTGCTGAGATGGCCACCCATGCCACGCATTGCCAAATCCTCCCACACGGCAACAGGTCATAACTTGCCAACGGAGATAAATGCCGAAAGCTCCTTTTGCTGCAGCCTCCTTTTTTTGCGATGGAAAGCACCAGAAAACCCCACTGTATCCCCTCTCCGCTCCATGCGGGAACGCAGACTTTGCTGTCAGTCTCAAGGCATTTCCACATCTCCCTGGAAAAGCGATCACAGAATCCTAGAGTTCGAAGAGATCCCCAAAGGACATCCAGTCCAACTCCATTATGCAGGAAAAAGCACCTTCAAAGCCCTCCCGACAGACGGCCACCCAGCCTCATAGACATTAGCAGGTGTTAATTCTATTGCCCTTCCAACCCCTTTCTTTCTGTCACTATGCAGGGAAAGCACCATCAAATCCATCCTGACAGATGGCCATCCAGCCTCATTCAAGAATATTATAATAAAGACAAAAAATTGGGTTTCTCAGAAAAATATACAATATGGGACTAAATACTGCTGATTAAAAAGAAAACAATAAAATGTATACAAATTTTTGCTGTAATGGTCTATAGAAACAGAGCAAGTCAAAGATTGTATGATGAAATGGGCTTCCCCCATTGGACATGCAATACGAATGGAAGACTGAGAACTAATGTGGAATAAATGATTCAAATATACATATTCAATTGACCTCCGAGAAAACTGGTACAAGATGATGTACCAGTGGTATATTAAACCACAAAAATTGGCCAAATGTTACAAAAATATCTAAGATTGTTGTTGGAAATGTGGTACTCAAACAGGAACATTTTTTCATATGTGGTGAGGATGCAAAATTGCTAGAATTTACTGGAAAAGGATTCATGAAACTATACAGAAAACCTTTAAAATAAAATTCCAAGTGAAACCAGAATACTATTTATTAGGGATATTAGACATGAAACTGGACAAGAATCAAGATATTCTATTTAATTACATGATTACTGCAGCCAGAAAGTGGAAGACCAAAGAAAACCCAACCAAAGAAGATTGGGAATTAAAAACTATTTGATATAATGAACATGGACAGACTAACTTATCATTTGAAAGTACATCAAGACAGACCCAAATTTGCAACCGATTGGATTTTATTAAGCAATTTTTTTAAAAATAGAAGGAAACCATGCAAACACTGGATGACAGAGAGATTAACAACAATCAATAATGAATAGACTTAAAACCCAGACAGAAAAAAAATCGGAAGTCAAACAACATTTTTCTTTTCTCTCTCACCCCTTTTTATTTATATTTTCCCCCATTTGTCATTTTTAGTTTTTCTTTTTTCCCCCTTTCCCCCAATTTTCCTACCCTCATTTTTACCCATAAGGTTATCCTCTCACTCCCCTCTTTGAGATTTGTCTTTCCCCATCTCTCCAAGATATTTTCCTACATTCTCTTCCCAAACCTTTTAACCTGAGTTTTTTCTTTCATTTTTTTTAAAAAGAGAAATAACATATATTAGAAACCAACACTTTCTCATTACTGTATTTTCCAGATCGCCAAACTGGGCCACAGCAACACCTGGCAGGGGACGGCTAGCAAAATAATAATAATAATAATAATAATAATAATAATAATAATAATAAATATTATTATTACTATTATTATCATTATTATTATTATTTATAAATTATTATTATAAATTATTAATTTATTTATAAATAATTATAATAATTCATATAATCATAGAGTTGGAAGAGACCTCATGGGCCATCCAGTCCAACCCCCTGCCAAGAAGCAGGAATATTGCATTCAAAGCACCCCTGACAGATGGCCATCCAGCCTCTGTTTAAAAACCTCCAAAGAAGGAGGCTCCACCACACTCCGTGGCAGAGAGTTCCACTGCTGAATGGCTCTCACAGTCAGGAAGTTCAGATGGAATCTCCTTTCTTGTAATTTGAAGCCATTGTTCTGTGTCCTAGTCTCCAGGGAAGCAGAAAACAATCTTGCTCCCTCCTCCCTGTGACTTCCTCTCACATAGTTATACATGGCTATCATGTCTCCTCTCAGCCTTCGCTTCTTCAGGCTAAACATGCCCAGCTCCTTAAGCCGCTCCTCATAGGGCTTGTTCTCCAGACCCTTGATCATTTTAGTTGCCCTCCTCTGGACACATTCCAGCTTGTCAATATCTCTCTTGAATTGTGGTGCCCAGAATTGGACACAATATTCCAGGTGTGGTCTAACCAAGGCAGAATAGAGCATGGGGAGCATGACTTCCCTGGATCTAGACACTATGCTCCTATTGATACAGGCTTAATTTATAAATAATTTATAAATAATTATAATTTAAAGATTGAACTGCAAAGACTCTTGTATAAGCCAGTAAAGGTGGTCCCGGTGGTGATTGGCACACTGGGTTCAGTGCCTAAAGACCTTGGCCTGCATTTAAACACAATTGGCGCTAACAAAATTACCACCTGTCAGCCACCCTGTTCAGATCTGTACACATTATTCGCTGATACATCACACAGTCCTAGACCTTGGGAATACAACAGCCAGTAGAGAGACCTTGTTTGCTGTATACTAATCTTGTTGTGTCAATAATAATAATAATAATAATAATAATAATAATAATAATAATAATAGAAATGTCCTACTATTCCCTCTTTAAATGGGACTCTAGGTGAGACTCAATGCAATATTCAGAGACTCCTTCCTGCCTTCTTTGGCTTCGGTTCTGGTTTTTGGAAGGGGAGAAGGGCAAGGGTCCGCTCTTGGCTGCTGTGTGCCTTTGTGTTTGCCTTTGTTCCAAGGCGCAAGACCCTTCTGACCCCTGAAGGTCCCTCGCTCCCAAGGCTCAGCCTTTGCCCTCGTTCTCCTCTTGGCAGGAGGCTTTCCTTTCTTTCCATGGCCAGCTGCTCCACCCCAAACCTCTTCTCTGGGGCGTCCTCCGTGGGGCAAAAGGCAACCCCATTGCATGGAAGGGGACCACCGGCACCGGTGCCGTGTGGTAGCAAGCAGGGTCACCTCTGGCTGGGACCTTAATGGGAATCTGTTAAGGAACATCCCAGGCGCTGGAGGGGATGTTTCAGGGGAAGGAACTGGCCAAACCACCTTTGCCCAGGAACTCCTTTGAAAAAATGCCTGAGGTTGCTTTCTATTTTATTTATTATTTATTTGTGGCATTTATATGCTGCCCTTCTCACCCCGAAGGGGACTCAGAGCGGCTTACAAGATATATTTTCATACAATATATCAGTGTTTCTCAACGTTCCTAATGCCGCGACCCCTTAATACAGTTCCTCATGTTGTGGTGACCCCCAACCAAAAAATTATTTTCGTTGCTACTTCATACCTGTAGTTTTGCTACTGTTATGAATCGTCATGTAAATATCCGATATGCAGGATGCATTTTCATTACCTGGACTAAATTTGGCACAAATACCGAACACACCCACATTTGAATACTGGTGGTGTGGAGGGAGATTGATTTTGTCATTTGGGAGTTGTAGTTGCTGGGATTTATAGTTCACCTACAATCAAAGAGCATTCTGAACTCCACCAACAATGGAATTGGATGAAACTTGGCACACAGAACTCCCATGACCAACAGAAAATACTGGAAACGTTTGGTGGGCATTGACCTTGCGTTTTGGAGTTGTAGTTCCCCTACATCCAGAGAGCACTGTGGACTCGAAACAATGATGGATCTGGACCAAACTTGGCACGAATACTCAATATGCCCAAATGTGAACACTGGTGGAGTTTGGGGAAAATAAACCATGACATTTGGGAATTGTATTTGCTTAGATTTATAGTTCACCTACAATCAAAGAGCATCCTGAATCCCACCAACAATACAATTGAGCCAAACTTCCCACACTAAACCCCCATGACCAACAGAAAACTGTTTCCTGATGGTGCTTGATGACCCCCCTGACACCCCCTCGCGACCCCCCTAAGGGTCCCGACCCCCAGGTTGAGAAACACTGCAATATATTATACTAGCTGTCCCCTGCCACGCGTTCCTGTGGTCCAGTCTGGTGACCTGAAAAATCAAGTAATGAGAAAGTGCTGGTTTCTAATATATGTAATGACTTTATGCTTGTGGGTCAACAGTATTTCTTGCTGTTTCGTTGTCAGTGTTGATGTGGAGATTGTCTGGTTTGCCTACTCTGGAACATGCAACATGGAAATTGTCCTTCTTTAGGGGTCCCTTTCAAATCTATACTATAGCTCTCTGTGTGTGATTCATTTCTATCTATCTAATCTATGGCTGGACGGCTTTTTGTCAGGGGGGCTTTGATTACGTTTTCTTGCCCTGGTGGAGGGAGTTGGACTGGATGGCCTTCAGTATGGGGGTCCTGTGGGTTCTGTGTGGGAAGTTTGCCCCAGTTCTGTTGTTGGTGGGGTTCAGAATGATCTTTGATTGTAGGTGAACTATAAATCCCAGTAACTACAACTCTCAAATGTCAATGTCCACCAAACTCCATCTGTGTCCATATTTGGGCTTATGGAACATTCGCCCAAATATAGCTCCTTAACTCCAGTAACACCCAGGTGCAACCAGAGGCGGCCCCAGGTAATTTTCAACGGTAAGCAAACAGTATCCCCCCCCCCCCCCCCCCCCCCAATCACTGATACGTATTTTCTGTTCGTCATGGGAGTTCTGTGTGCCATATTTGGTTCAATTCCATCATTGGTGGAGTTCAGAATGCTCTTTGATTGTAGGTGAACTATACATCCCAGTAACTACAACTCGCATATGTCAAGGTCTCTTTCCCCCCAAGAGCACCTCAAGAGCGCCCTTGGGCAAAATCAACTATACTGCAAATGCTTACTTTGGGTAATGGGTTGAGCCGCCCCTGGCTGCAACCCATCTCCTGCACACCTCCACTCCTAATTGCTTTCACCCATGAACTCCCACTTATAGATTACCAAACCTTCCAGAACTAATACTCACATTAACCCTTCCATCAGCAACCACCATCAACTGCAGAACATATGACACTCAGCACTGTGGGTTAAAGCTGTTTGTGGAGGCGGGAGGCTGTCTGTGAGAGTGGACACCTCCGGCACATACACACATACACATTTTCACTTTTATTATATGTAGTGGGTTAAAGCACTGAGCTTGTTGACCGAAAGGTCACAGGTTCAAATCCGGGGGGGGGGGGGAGGCATTATGAGCTCCCGCTGTCAGCCCCAGCTTCTGCCAACCTAGGAGTTTGAAAACATGCAAATGTGAGTAGATCAATAGGTACCACTCTGGTGGTAAGGTAACAGTGCTCCACGCATTCATGCCACTGGCCACATGACCTTGGAGGTGTCTGTGGACAACGCCAGCTCTTCGGCTTAGAAATGGAGATGAGCACTACACCCCAGAGTTGGACACGACTGGACTTAATGTCTGGGGAAAACCTTTATCTTTAGATAGATAGATATTTATTATTTTATTTATTTACTTTATTTCTATACCGCTTTTCTCAGCTCTCAGGCGACTCAACGCGGTGAACAACATCAGTACAAAATATCACAAAACAAGTATAGGGCAATTAAAAAACAATTATCGCATAAATCATTAACATCAGTATAACAATCATTAGCGCCTCAACAGTAAAATCAGAATCCAGTCTCGTCATCCATTATTCCGTATTCCTATGTTCAATTACACTGTTTAATCAAAACAAACATTAGCACCTCAACAGTAAAATCAGAATCCAGTCTCATCATCCATTATTCCGTATTCCTATTTTCAATTACACTGTTTAATCAAATGCTTGTTCGAACAGCCAGGTCTTCACTTTCCTCCGAAACGCCAGCAGGGAGGGGGCCGATCTGATATCTGCAGGCAGGGTGTTCCACAGCCGAGGGGCCACCACTGAGAAGGCCCTGTCTCTCGTCCCCGCCAAGCGCGCCTGTGATGCAGGTGGGACCGAGAGCAGGGCCTCCCCAGATGATCTTAGTGTCCTAGTCGGTTCATAGGAGGAGATGCGTTCGGAGAGGTAAGTAGGGCCAGAACCGTTTAGGGCTTTATAGGCTAACACCAGCACTTTGAATTGTGCCCGGTAGCAAACTGGCAGCCAGTGGAGCTGGCGCAGCAGAGGAGTGGTATGCTCCCTGAGTGGCGCTCCTGTTAGCAACCTGGCTGCCGAGCGCTGGACCATTTGAAGCTTCCGAGCAGTCTTCAAAGGCAACCCCACAAAGAGAGCGTTGCAGTAGTCTATGCGGGATGTAACCAGAGCTACCGTGGCCAAGTCAGACTTCCCAAGGTACGGGATAGATAGATGATAGATAGATAGATAGATAGATAGATAGATAGATAGATAGATAGATAGATAGATAGATAGAGATATACTTGTGGAAACAAGGATTGGAGATAAAGCTTTAGTGGAGATTATAGTTATAATAATTATTCCAGGTGTGGATTTCCCTCTCCTCTTGTCTCAGCCCTGGTCTTAAGTAGGAGTTGTTTGCAAGTTGGATGTTTGTAAGTCCGATATTTGCCTTTTGGGCCCCTTTTTGTGTGTTGTGGGTGGGGATGCGACCCAGGACTGCCTTTCCCCCCTTGGCACTCATGAAGGGAGGCCCGGCACTGATACGATGCAAGAGCTGCTCTCTGGCTGCTGCAGCAGACGGTGCGTCTAGACGGGGCTCTGCTCCAGCGCTGCCTCACCTGCCGCCAGGAGCAGCGCCCTCCGGCTTTCTTCCAGCTGCGCAAACGGGTTCGGCCACCCTTTCACCTCCTGCAAAATTGCACTGCACTGGCGGCTGGTGCCAGCCCTAAAAGGGGTTGACAACGCTGATGGGGCAAGCCGGAGCACATCCAGGGAGGAACTGCAGGCAGGGCTGCCTTTTGCATGTTTCTTCAGGCTCCTGAGCATGAAAAGTGCCCTGGATGATGGAGGTGGGTCTGTGGCGGCGCTTGGGAGCTGGGCGCACAAGATGTTTCCCTCTCCATTGTGTTTTCGTGTGGGTCTCCATTCCTCCTATATTCCCCCATTCCTTGCTTTTGGTCTTTGGAGTGAAGTGATAGTTCAGTTCAGTCTTTTGCTGCTGCCATGCGTCGGATATGGAACATACTTTAAGTAATGAGGGAAGCCCTTTTTCAATAGGAGTCCCCAGGGGTGCAGCGGGTTAAACCACTGAGCTGCTGAACTTGCTGATTGAAAGGTCGCAGGTTCAAATCCAGGGAGCAGAGTGAGCTCCCGCTGTTAGCCCCAGCTTCTGCCAACATAGCAGTTTGAAAACATGCAAATGTGAGTAGTTCAATAGGTATCGCTTCTGCGGGGAGGTAACAGCGCTCCATGCAGTCATGCCAGCCACATGACCTAGGACAGGGATCCTCAAACTTTTTAAACAGAGGGCCAGGTCACAGTCCCACAAAGTGTTGGAGAGCCGGATTATAATTTGAAAAAAAAAATGAATGAATTCCTATACACATTGCACATACTTTATTTGTAGTGCAAAAAACACATAAAACCGATACAGTAATTAAAAGAACAATTTTAACAAATATAATCTTATTAGTATTTCAGTGGGAAGTGTGGGCCTGCTTTTGGCTGATGAGATAGGATTGTTGTTGTTGTTGTGTGCTTTCAAGTCGTTTCAGACTTAGGTTGACCCTGAGTGAGGGCCGGGTAAGTGACCTTGGAGGGCCCTATCTGGCCCTTGGGCCTTAGTTTGAGGACCCCTGACCTAGGAGGTGTCTACGGACAACGCCAGCTCTTTGGCTTAGAAATGGAGATGATTACCAACCCCCAGAGTTGGACACAACTAGACTTAATGTCAAGGGGAAACCTTTACCTTTACCAATGGAATAATAGCCCCAGAGTGTGATGGAAGCTCCTTCTTTGGAGTTTTTTAAACAGAGGATGGATGGCCATCTGTCGGGGGTGCTTTGAATGTGACTTTCCGGCTGCTTGGCAGGATGAGGTTGGACTGGATGGCCCAGCACGTCTCTTCCAACTCCACAATTCTATGATTGTAAAAGGAGGAAAAGAAAACCTACCTTCCTTCCTTCCTTCCTTCCTTCCTTCCTTCCTTCCTTCATCCCTCCCTCCCTCCCTCCCTCCCTCCCTCCCTCCCTCCCTCCCTCCCTCCCTCCCTGCCCTCCTCTGAAAAGCTCCTCTGAAGTTGGATTATTGTGAGTTTTCCAGGCTATCTGGCCATATTCCAGAAGCATTCTCTCCTGACTTTTCGCCCACATCTATGGCAGGCAGAAGATATATAAACTCCACTTGTCTAGTTTCCAAGAGATCTCACAACCTCTGAGGATGCCTGCCATAGATGCAGGTGAAACATCAGGAGAGAATGCTTCTGGAACATGGCCAGACAGCCTGGAAAACTCATAGCAACCTAGTGATTCCGGCCATGAAAGCCCTCGACAATTCATTGCACTGAAGTTGTCAGGAGAAGCAGCACTGATGTGAGCTGCCTGCTAGCAGGTGGGAAGGTGCTCCAGGTAGAGGAGGAAGAAGAGAAATCTATCCTTCCATCCCTCGTTCCCTTCTCATCCTCCTCTTCCTTGTCCTCCTCCTCCTCTAAAAAGTGGCTGCACTGAAGTTGTCATGAGAAGTACCAGTGATGTGAGCTGCCTGCTAGCAGGTGAGAAGGCCCTCCAGGTAGAGGAGGAAGAAGAGGAGGTGGTGGAGGAGGAAGAGAAACCCATCCTTCCATCCTTCATCTCCTTCTGGTCTTCTTCCTCCTCCTCTAAAAAGTGGCTGCATTGAAGTTGTCAAGAGATGCACCATGGATGTGAGCTGCCTCTGTCAAGTGAGAAGGTGCTCCAGGTAGATGAGGAAGAAGAGGAGGAGGAGGAAGAGGAGGAAGAGAAGGAAGAGAAACCCTTCCTTCCTTCCCTTCTCCTTCTCCTCTAAAAAGTGGCTGCACTCAAATTGTCAAGAGATGCACCATGAATGTGAGCTGCCTCTGTCAAGTGAGAAGGTGCTCCAGGTAGATGAGGAAGAAGAGGAAGAGGAGGTGGAGGAAGAGGAGGAGAAGGAAGAGGAGGAGGAAGAGGAACCCATCATCCTTCCATCCCTCTTTCAGTCCTCCTCCTGCTCTTCCTCTGAAAAGTAGCTGCAAGAGTTGTGAAGAGACGCACCATGGATGTGAGCTGCCCCTGTCAAGTGAGAAGGTGCTCCAGGTAGATGAGGAAGAAGAGGAAGAGGAGGAGGAGGAAGAGGAGGAAGAAGAAGAGGAACCCATCCTTCCATCCCTCTTTCAGTCCTCCTCTTGCTCTTCCTCTGAAAAGTAGCTGCAAGAGTTGTCAAGAGATGCACCATGAATGTGAGTTGCCTCTGACAGGTGAGAAGGTGCTCCAGGTAGATGAGGAAGAAGAGGAAGAGGAGGTGGAGGAAGAGGAGGAGAAGGAAGAGGAGGAGGAAGTGGAACCCATCCTTCCATCCCTCTTTCAGTCCTCCTCCTGCTCTTCCTCTGAAAAGTAGCTGCAAGAGTTGTCAAGAGATGCAGCATGAATGTGAGCTGCCTCTGACAGGTGAGACGGTGCTCCAGGTAGTGGAGGAGGAGGAGGAGGAGGAAGAGGAAGAGAAACCACTCCTTCCATCCCTCCTTCTTCTTTTCTTCCTCTAAAAAGTGGCTGCACTGAAGTTGTCAGAAGCACCAGTGATGTGAGCTGCCTCTGGCAGGTGAGAAGGCGCTCCAGAGAAAGGGAGGAGGAGAAGCCATTCCTCTGTCCTTCTTCCTCTTCCTCCTCCTCCTCCTTGAGGCTAGGAGGTTGGCTTGCTTTCTCTCCTCCTCCTCCTCCTCCTCCTCCTCCTCCTCCTCCTCCTCCTCCTCCTCCTGGGGAGGCTGGGCATGCCTGTCACGTCCTCCCTGTGTGTTGTTTGGTGGGGAAGGGGGTGTGCAAAAGGAAGGAGGGAAGGAGGAAGGAAGGAGGGAGGAAGGAGGGGGTCCTCTCAGTAGCCTCTGGATGGGAATCATGACTCTAGTGGCGGCGGCGGAGACAGAGGCAGAGTCAGCGCCTGGCAGGAGAGGATCCCCCCAATGCAGCCAGCGCAGCCACCAGAGCAGCAGAAGGGTTCCTGCAGCTGCCCGGCTCCAAGGAGAATGAGGCAAGATGGCTGCTTGCTAGCACTGGATCCACCACTGGGAGGAGGAGGAAAAGGAAGAGGAAGGGGCTGAGAGGCAGTCGAGGAGGAGGAAAAGGAGAAGGAGGAAGGAAGGGGTGCCTTTGGGGGGTTCTTCTTTGGGAGGCAAAAAGGGGCCAAAGATGTGGAGGAAAGGCTCGGCTAGGTAAACACAAGCCTTGCTTGGATACAAATGGATTTAAGGACCCCTTTCTTTTCTTTCCTAAGCCCTATTTTCTCTGTCAGCAACTTTTCCCTTCTTGAAATGCAAAGCTAGTCTAAATGACATGGGATTGGTGGTGGGGAGAGGTTTAAGACCCCCGTTCGAGGCCCTCGGAAAGGCCTCGAGTGCTCTCCTCTTTGTTTTCAAGTGCTTTTCCGAAAAGGGCCGTCCGATCTTTCTGACACTTTCCTTCTTCATCGTCTCCTCTTCTTGTTCTTGCTCTGCAGGTGGAAATAAGCGGCGGCAGAGGCCAGGATCCCGTCCGCGGACAGGGGCAGGTGCTGGCGGCCCAGACGGAGAAGGAGAACGGGAAGAAAGAGGTACCTTTCCTTCTTCTTCTTGTCCCTTTGGGAGACAAAAGCCACTGAAAGGGATTTGGGGAACTCCAAAGGGTGGGAGGCTTGGAACGCCTTTTGGGGGAGAGGAGCAGAACGAACAGGCGAGAGACCACTTAGCGTTGGTTCTTCGTGCCCTGTTTCTGGGGCCTTTGTGCTTTCTGGCGTTGTGTGATCGTTGGACGGAGGTTCTTCACCTTGGAATGCTCGGAAAGGCGGCCGTCCTTCCTTAGGACTCTTAAGGATTTTTCTTGTTTTGATGGGCAAATAAATATTGTATCTGCATGCACAATGCTTTCCAAACCCCGTCCGTTTGTTGGTTTGTCGGTTGTGCCATTGTGCGGACGTTTTTGGACTTCCCCTGCTGTGCGTCCGTGGGTTCAAAGATGCATGAACGTTGGATGGAGGTTCTTCTGCTTGAAATACTCAGAAAGGCGGACGTCTCTCTCTTGTGACTCTAAAGCAGGCATGGGCAAACTTGGGCCCTCCAGGTGTTTTGTACTACAGACTGCTAGGAATTTTGGGAGTTGAAGTCCAAAACACCTGGAGGGCCCAAGTTTGCCCATGCCTGCTTTAGAGTCACAAGAGAGAGACGTCCGCCTTTCAATGCCTTCCATTTGTCGGTTTTGAGGGCTTTTGTGCCGTTGTGTGGACGTTTATGGGCTTCCCCTGCTGCGCGTCTTTGCGTTCGAAGACTAGAAAAAGGTGGGCTTTTCCTCCCATTGAGTCTATTGCTGGGAAGTCCCCCCTCCTTTTCGTTTCCCCATCTCAATCCTTTTACGGCAAAGAGACGGGCCGTGACATCATCATCATCCTGACGTAACCATGGCGACTGCCTTACCTGATGACAGCGATGATGCGCGGATGTGCGGCGTGGCGGTCTCTATGTGGCGCATGGTTTCTCCAAATGCGGGGGAGATGTTGCATGGCAAGGTTTAAAGGGGGTGGTAAGGCTTGCTCTGAGGCCTGCGCTTGCGCAAAGGCTTCCAGAACGGGTCTCGTGGGCTGCGCCGCATCCAAGGGCATGGCCTCCTCCTGTATGGGAAACCCCCTCTAAAGAGGCAGCAATGAGGAAGCACATCAAGCCACATGGCAGCAGCCTCTGGCGGGGTCTGTGCCTGCAGGTGCGCACTGTGGTTGCGCTGGAAACGTCATGGGCGGCAAGAGAAAGCAGAAGCCGGGTTGCCTCTTCCTCTCTCCACTTATATTTATTTATTATGATTGCGACATGGAATCATAATAGATTGCTGTGAGTTTTCTGGGCGGTCTGGCCAGAAGCATTCTCTCCTGACATTTCGCCTACATCTATGGCAGGCTTCCTCAGAGGTTGTGAGGTCTGTTGGAAACTAGGCCAGTCGGGTTTATATACCTGTAGAACAGTGTTTCTCAACCTGGGGGTCGGGACCCCTGGGGGGGGCGCGATGGGGTGTTGGAGGGGGTCATAGAATCATAGAATCAAAGAGTTGGAAGAGACCTCCTGGGCCATCCAGTCCAACCCCCTGCCAAGAAGCAGGAATATTGCATTCAAATCACCCCAAAGACCGCCAAAGTCCATCAGAATACACAGTATTATTTTCTGGTCATGGGAGTTCTGTGTGGGAAGTCTGGCCCAATTCTATCATTGCTGGGGTTCAGAATGCTCTCTGATTGTAGGTGAACTATAAATCCCAGCATTTACAACTCCCAAATGTCAAGGTCTGTTTTCCCCAAACTCCCAACAGTGTTCACATTTGGGCATATTGAGTATTCATGCCATTGTTTGAGTCCACAGTGCTTTATGGAGATAGGTGAACTACAACTCCCAAACTCAAGGCCAATGCTCACCTAACCCTTTCATTATTTTTTGCTGGTCATGGGCGTTCTGTGTGCCAAGTTTGGGTCAATTCCATCTCTGGTGGAGTTCAAAATGTTCTTTGATTGTAGATGAACTATAAATCCCAGCAACTACAACTCCCAAGGTCCAGAGAATGAAAACACATCCTGCCTATCAGATATTTATATGACAATTCATAACAGTAGCAAAATTCCAGTTATGAAGTAGCAACGAAAATAATTTTAGGGTTGGGGGTCATCACAACATGAGGAACTATATAAAGGGGTTGTGGCGTTAGGAAGGTTGAGAACCATTGCAGTGTAGAATGATGGGAAAAAGAACTGTTGTCTGTTTGAGGCAAGTGTGAATGTTGCTGTTGGCTAGATTGATTAGTTTTGAGTAGCCTTGCAGCTTCAAAGCCTGACTGCTTCCTGCCTGGGGGGATCTTTTGTAGGGTGGTATTAGCTGGCCCTGATTTCCTGTCTGGAATCCCCTGGTTTCTCTGAGTGTTGTTCTTTTTTATTGTTTTGATTTTTAGAATTTTTTTTAATACTGGTAGCCAGATTTTGTTCATTTTCATGGTTTCCTCATTTCTGTTGAAATTGCCCACATGCTTGTGGATTTCAATGGCTTCTCTGTGGAGGAAACTGTGAAAATGAACAAAATCTGGGTATTTATTTATTTATTTCCTATACTTATACTCCACCCGTCTTCCCCCCCCCCCCCCCCCGGGGGGGGGACTCACAACAAGCATCATAAGATGCATTGCCATCATAAAACAATCAAAAACACATTCAGCAAAGACGTTAAAAACATTAAAACAATAAATTAAAAACAATTGATTAAACACTCTAGTTAAAAACCAAATTCGAATCTGGGCCAATACATTGTCATGGGTTGCCTAGGTCGTCTTTGCATTTGCTGCTAATCGCTAATCGAATGCCTGGTCCCATAGCCAAGTCGTACATTACTTTCTGAAAGACAGGAGGGAGGTGGCCAGTCTGATGCCTCTGGGGAGAGAGTTCTACAGACTGGGGGACACTGCAGAGAAGGCCCTGTCACTTGTCCCCACCAGTCATGTTTGCGATGGCGGTGGGACCGAGAGCAGGGCCTCTCCAGATGATCTTAAACTTCGTGATGGTTCGTAACAGGAGATACGTTTGGACAGGTAGTCTGGGCCAGAACCGTCTAGGGCAGGGGTCCTCAAACTAAGGCCTGGGGGCCAGATGCGGCCCTCCAAGGTCATTTACGTGGCCCTCACTCAGGGTCAACCTAAGTCTATAATGACTCAAAAGCACACAACAACAACAACAACAACCCTATCTCATCAGCCAAAAGGAGGCCCACACTTCCCATTGAAATACTAATAAATTTATATTTGTTAAGATTGTTCTTCATTTTAATTATTGAATTGTTTTTAATTTTTTTGCACTACAAATAAGATATGTGCAGTGTGCATAGAAATTCATTCATGCTTTGTTTCAAATTATAATCCGGCCCTCCCAACAGTTTGAGGGACTGTGACCTGGCCCTCTGTTTAAAAAGTTTGAGGACACCTGGTCTAGGGTTTTAAAGGTTAAAACCAGCACTTTGAATTATGCTCAGAAGCTGATTGACAGCCAGTGGAGCTGGCATAACAGACGAATTGTATGTTCCCTGTACGCTACTCCGGTGAGCAACCTGGCTGCCGTCCGTTGGAATAATTGAAGCTTCTGGGCAGTCTTCAAAGGGTACCAGTATTAACATCAAAATGGTAAATAAAGAGCAACTCTCAAAAACAGGGGAATTCCAGACAAGAAACAATCCCCCACGCAGGAAGCAGCCAGGCCTTGAAGCTGCAAGGCCATTCAGTGCTAATCAAGGTGGCTAATTGCAACATTCACACTTGCCGCAAGCAGACAAGAGTTCTTTCTCCCACCCTGGACATCCCATAGAGATACAGTAGAGTCTTGCTTATCCAACCTTCACTCATCCAGTGTTCAGTATTATCCAACGCAGTCTACCTCCTACCCGGATCCACAGCCGTTCCAATACATTGTGATGTTTTGGTCCTAAATTCATAAACACAGTAATTACTACATAATGTTACCATGTATTGAACTGCTTTTTCTGTCAATTTGTTGTAAAACATGATGTTTTGGTGCTTAATTTGTAAAATTATAATGTAATTTGCTGTTTAATTGACTTGCCCTTTTTATCCAATATTTTCACTTATCCAACATTCTGCTGGCCTGTTTATATTGGATAAGTGAGACTTTACTGAATATGTGTGTATGGTACACCTTTGTATCTGCATATTGATGTACTGTTGGGTTTGGCCTCATGTAAGCCGCACCGAGTCCTTTGGCAAGATGGTAGCGGGGTATAAATAAAGTATTATTATTGTCGAAGGCTTTCATGGCCGGAATCACTGGGTTGTTGTAGGTTTTTTTTTGCTATATAGCCATTGTCTAGAAGCATTCTCTCCTGACGTTTTGCCTCCATCTATGGCAAGCATCCTCAGAGGTAGTGAGGTCTGTTGGAACTAGGAAAATGGGTTTATATATCTGTGGAATGACCAGAGTGAGACAAAGGGCTCTTGTCTGCTGGAGCTAGGTGTGAATGTTTCAACTGACCACCTTGATTAGCATATAATGGTCTGATAGAGCCTGGGGCAAACTTTTGTTGAGAGGTGATTAGATGTCCTTGTTTGTTTCCTCTCTGTTGTTGTGCTGTTGTACAACAACAGAGAGGATTCCACAGATATATAAATCCACTTTCCTAGTTCCAACAGATCTCACTACCTCTGAGGATGCTTGCCATAGGCGAAACGTCAGGAGAGAATGCTTCTAGACAATGGCTATATAGCCCAAAAAAAACCTACAACAACCCAGTGATTCCGGCCATGAAAGCCTTCGACAATAATAATACTTTATTTATACCCCGCTACCATCTTGCCAAAGGACTCGGTGCGGCTTACATGAGGCCAAACCCAACAGTACATCAATAAACAAAAACAAAAACAATCAATACAACACAATATAGATCACATAACAAAAAAAATAAACAATAAACAGTTACACAAGCATTTAAAAAACCTATAGCCGGGCCAAATGTAATAATTTAAAATTTAAAAAATAATGCTGGGCATGAACAAGGTAGGATATAATTGGGATAGGGTTTTCAAGAGAGTTGAGGGAACGCAGTGAGTCCTGAATCAGTGGTAAAGTGCATTTTGAAGGCATATTGCTGAGAGTTTTCCTTATTCAGGGAAGGCACACTGGAACAACCACGTTTTCAGGCTCCTCCTAAAGACTGCCGGAGTTGGGGCATGCCCGATGTCCTTGGGAAGTGAGTTCCAGAGTCAGGGGGCCACCATTGAGAAGGCCCTCTCCCTCTCAATGTGAAAATTGCCTCTTTTGTATTGTATCTTAAAAGAGAAGACCCGGGGCAATGGGCCATTTTTTGAGGGGAAAATTATGACTTAAAAGCCAAAAGGCTGAGAGGAGATATGATAGCCATGTATAAATATGTGAGGGAAAGTCACATAACACTTCCCATTGAGGGATCTCGACATGATGGTGTCGGAGTGTATATCAGAGAGCAGGGACATGTCCGATGTTTTCCTTTCCAATCGCACCTGCGAAGGGGGCGGGAGCAAGAGCAGGGCCTCTCCAGATGATCGAAGAGATCATGTGGGTTCGTACACAGAAATGCGGTCACGCAGGTAGGCGGGTCCCAAAACGTTCAGGGCTTAGTAGGTAAGAACCTGCACCTTGAATTGGGACCGGAAAATGAACGGCAGCCAGTGGAGCTCCTTAAACAGGAGGGTTGACCGCTCTCTGTAAGAAGCACCAGTTAGTAACCTGGTTGCTGCCCGTTGTACCAGCTGAAATTTCCATGCCGTTTTCAAGGGCAGCCCCATGTAGAGTGCATTACAGTAATCCAGTCCGGAGGTGACTAAGGCATGGACCACCCTGGCCAATGTTGCATCCTATTGTTCTGTGTCTGATTCAGATAAACGACGAGGCAACACATGCTTGTTTATGTCAAGTTGCCACAAACCTGGAGATGTTGGTTCGAATTCTTCTGGTGACAAATGCTATAGAAGGTTTTGAGTGCAATTTCGAATGAAAGGTGACCTTTCTGCCCGGACTTTGGATAAGATTGTCAAATAATCCCATCAAGATTATTAGATCAAAAGAAGATGGCAAGGCGAAGGGGGCAAACACCTGGTTTTTGAATGCTGATCTATGCAAAAGGTGGAACCAAACTTGTCCAAGCTACACTCTGCAAATGGGCTTAAGAAAATAAAATAACAAACATTGAAGCGTATTTGGAAATATTGCGTAAGCAATGGTTTCAAAAAGGAGAACTTTGGCTGTTGATGATACTTGTATTTTAATCTTCTGTTCATTAAAGAGCAGACACTCTTTCCGACTTGTCATTTCCTTAGACTTTTACAAGAATAGAGAGGCCAAAGGCCTTATAAAATGGCAAGTCCTCTGATTCCATAGCATTTTTACTATTGTCATGGTTTTAATTGATGTGTTAATGCTTTTTAATGTTTTAATGATGTTGTTGGCATTGAATTGTTGCCTTGTGAACCGCCTCGAGTTGCCTACGGGCTGAGAGGGGCAGTATACAAATGTAGCAAATAAATAAATAATAAATAAATTGAGGCATGGCAGTTAAAATGTGGCCAAACTGCATTTATGTAGATGCACCCAAATACTGTGAAACTTTACCCCATGTTTACTTTCCAGTATGCATTCCCCAATGTGTGTATTGGTTCTTTTTGCCCGGAGAATCTGAAACCACTTCAAAGCTCCCTGCTTGGGCGGTGATGACATGATCGTCAGCGTAAATGAAACTCTCTGTCCCTTCTGGCAATGGCTGGTCATTTGTGTAAATGTTAAACATTGATGGTGCAAGCACACTCCCCTGACGCAGACCATTTTTCTGTTTTTGCCATCTGCTTCTCTGGCCCTGGAACTCAACAAAAAAGCTCCTGTTTTGTAGCAGATTTCCTATGAAGCGGGCAAGGTGGTAGTCCTTTGTGATATTGTAAGGTTTTCTCAGGAGAAGGCAATGATTTACAGTGTCATAAGTTGCTGACAGGTCTATGAAGACAGCTCCTGTGATCTGCTTCATATTTCAGGGAGCTGTTCAGCAGTGGAACTCTCTTACCCAGAGTGTGGCGGAGGCTCCTTCTTTGGAGGCCTTTAAAGAGAGGCAAGATGGCCATCTGTCGGGGATGCTTTGAATGTGATTTTCCTGTTTCTTGGCAGACTGGAGATGGACTGGATGTCTCACTAGGTCTCTTCTAACTCCAGGATTCTACAATTCTATGAATTTAAAACCATCTCTGAAAGGTCAGTCTGCCATGGTCAGACTTTGGATCCCATCTCCAAGTTGCTTCACTTTGCAAAGTGTGGTGGAGGTTCCTTCTTTAAAGGCTTTGAACCTCAGGGGTGCTTTGAATTCAATTTTCCTGCTTCTTGGCAGAAGGGAGTTGGACTGGATGGCCCACCAACTTTCTTCCAACTCCAGGATTCTAGGATTCAATGCAGTCCATTTTCCAAGCTGCGGCAGCCGTCCTTCCTTGCTTCCTTGCATAGCCTTGACCCGCTAGATCAGTGTTTCTCAACCTGGGGGTTGGGACCCCGGGGGGGGGGGTCATGAAGGGGTGTCAGAGGGATCGCAAAAGACCATCAGAAAACTCAGTATTTTCTGTTGGTCATGGGGTAGTGTGTCCACAGTGCTCTTTGGATGTAGATGAACTACAACTCCCAAACTCAAGGTCAATGCCCACCAAACCCTTCCAGTATTTTCTGTTGGTCATGGGAGTTCTGTGTGCCAAGTTGGGTTCAATTCCATCATTGGTGGAGTTCAGAGTGCTCTTTGATGGTAGGTGAACTATAAATCCAAGCAACTACAACTCCCAAATGTCAAAGTTTATTTTATCCAAACTCCACCAGTGTTTGCATTTGGGCATATTGGGTATTCGTGCCAAGTTAGGTGCAGTTCCATCATTGAGTCCACAGTGCTCTGTGCATATAGGTGAACTACAACTCCAGAACCCAAGATCACAGCCCAGAAAACCCTTCCAGTATTTTCTGTTGGTCATGGGAGTTTGGTGTGCCAAGTTTGGTTCCATTCCATTGTTGGTGGAGTTCAGAGTGCTCTTTCATTGTAGGTGAACTATAAATCCCAGCGACTACCACTCCCAAGTGAAAAAATCAATGCCCCTCCAACCCCACCAGTATTCAAATTAGAGCTTATTAGATATTTGGTCCAGTAAATGAAAATACATCCTGCAGATCAGATATTTATATTACGATTCATAATAGGAGCAAAATGGGAGTTATGAAGTAGGAACAAAAATAGTGTTCTAGTTGGGGGCAAAGGCGGCCCTAGGTAATTTTCAACGGTAAGCAAACAGTATTTTGGCACCCCCCCCCAACCAATCACGGATATATATTTTCTGTTCGTCGTGGGAGTTCTGTGTGCCATATTTGGTTCAATTCCATCATTGGTGGAGTTCAGAATGCTCTTTGATTGTAGGTGAACTATACATCCCAGTAACTAGAACTTGCATATGTCAAGGTCTATTTTCCCCCAAGAGCGCCTCAAGAGCGTCCCTGGGCAAAATCAACTATACTGCAAATGCTTACTTTGCGTAATGGGTTGAGCCGCCCCTGGATGGGGGTCACCACAACAGGAGGAACTGTAATAAGGGGTATTAGGAAGGTTGAGAAGCACTGCGCTAGATGAACATTGTAGGAGAGCCCCCTCTGTTCACTCTGTTCACTCACTCAAGTCACTTCCATCAGAGCTATTTTTAGCCCCTCCGTCTCCAGGCATGAATGGCGAAGGAGGAGAAGGAGGAGTGGAGTGACGGAGGAGAGTAATGACGGCATCCCTCTATCCGTTGCGCCTCGTACGTGAGAAGGAGAGTTCCCTTGCAGAGCAGCTCCTTCCTGCCTTCCTTTGGTCGTGTTTTGTGCTCGAACTACACATTAAAGCCACTCTCTGCCTGTTGGGTTGTATCATAACTTGTGTTTTGGAAAGGAAGAGAGTGCAAGCTTGTTTCCACTGGAGACTGGGACTCAATGGCAGGAAAGACCGGAGATTCCCACCTGGACAATAAAAACTGTCAAGAGGAGCTGTACAACAGGGAAACTCGCTGCCTTGGAGTCTGGTGGAGGCTCCAGATGGCTGCACGGCATCTGTTGGGGGTGCTTTGATTGTGGGGGGTGGGGGTTGGACTGAATGGTCCTTGGAAGCCTCTCTGAACTCTCGGAGTATTTGATTCAATAGCCTTATTTCTCCATGGACCCACTAATGCAGTGTTTCTCAACTTACCTAATGCCGCGACCCCTAAATCCAGTTTCTCATGTTGTGGTGACCCCCAAACATAATATTATTTTTGTTGCTACTTCATAATTGTCATTTTGCTACTGTTATGAATCGTCATGTAAATATCAGATATACAATAATTACTTACTTACTTACTTAGGCGATCCCTCATTGGACAAGTAAGATGGTATTCCATTATGGGTTTCCTTGTGGATTCGTAGGTGGCTGTGGAGCCCTATTCTTGACCCGCATCTTCTCCCACAGTGAAGGCATTGGTTTCCAGGTGGAAGGCGGTCCCGGTCGGGGTTGGCTTGACGCGCCTTCCTCCTGGCACGTTTCTCTCTTTCACCCTCCACTCGTGCCTCCTCGAATTCTGCAGCACTGCTGGTCACAGCTGGCCTCCAGCTGGAGCACTCAAGGGCCAGGGCTTCCCAGTTCTCAGTGTCTATGCCAGAGTATTTAAGGTTGGCTTTGAGCCCATCTTTAAGTCTCTTTTCCTGTCCACCAACGTTCCGTTTTCCGTTCTTAAGTTCAGAGTAGAGCAACTGCTTTGGGAGACGGTGGTCGGGCATCTGGACAACGTGTCCGGTCCAGCGGAGTTGATGGTGGAGGACCATCGCTTCAATGCTGGTGGTCTTTGCTTCTTCCAGCATGCTGACACTTGGCCAGCTGTCTTCCCAAGAGATTTGCAGGATTTTTCGGAAGCAACGCTGAAGAAATCGTTCCATGAGTTACATGTGATGTCTGTAGATAGTCCACGTTCTGCAGGCATATTGAAGGGTTGGGAGGACAATAGCTCTGTAAACAAGCACCTTGGATGTCCGGGTCTTCAAACACTCTGCTTCATTCAGAAAAATGCTGCACTCGCAGAGCTCAGGCGGTGTTGTATTTCGGTGTCGATGTTGACTTTGGTGGAGAGGTGGCTGCCAAGGTAGCGGAAATGGTCAACATTTTCTAATGTTACACCATTAAGCTGTATCTCTGGCATTGGAGAGGGGATGGCTGGTGACTGCTGGAACAGCACTTTGGTTTTCTCGATGTTCAATGACAGGCCAGAGCTTCTCGTATGCTTCTGCGAAGGTGTTTAGAGTGGCTTGTAGATCTTCTTCTGAATGCGCACAGATGACATTGTCATCAGCATACTGGAGTTCTATAATAATAATATAAAAAGGCCCTGTCCCTCGTCCCCACCAATCGCGCTTGCAATGCAGGTGGGAACGTGAGCAGGGCCTCTCCAGATGAACGAAGAGATCGTGTGGGTTCGTATACAGAAACGAGGTCACGCAGGTAGATGGGTCCAAACCGTTTCGGGCTTTGTAGGTAAGCATCTGCACCTTGAATTGGGCCTGGAAAATGAACAGCAGCCAATGGAGCTCCTTAAACAGGAGGGTTGACCTCTCTCTGTAAGGAGCACCAGTTAACAACCTGGCTGCCGCCCGTTGAACCAACTGAAATTTCCAGGCCGTTTTCAAAGGCAGCCCCACAACTCCACATCTGAATGCTTGTCCACTATGCCCTGCCTCATCTACAGAGGAAGAATTGTTGGAGGCAGGGGCGGCTCAACCCATTACACAAAGTAAGCATTTGCAGTGTAGTTGATTTTGCCCAGGGGTGATCTTGAGGTGCTCTTGGGAGAAAATAGACCTTGACATATGTGAGTTGTAGTTACTGGGATGTATAGTTCACCTACAATCAAAGAGCATTCTGAACTCCACCAACAATGGAATTGAACCAAATATGGCACACAGAACTCCCACGACGAACATTAAATATATATCAGTGATTGGTTGGGGGAGGGGGGGGGGCATCAAAATACTGTTTGCTTACCGTTGAAAATTACCTAGGGCCGCCTCTGGTTGGAGGCTACAGACAATGCCGTTGCTATTGCCTGTTTTTGGTCAAAAGATATTTAGCTACCTGCGCTCCTTCTATTTTTTATCAGTTTTATACTAATTTACGCAATGATACGAAATAAATAAAATAAATTATTATATTTATTTATATCCCACTTTATCTCTCCTGCAGGAGACTCAAAGCGGCTTGACATAAAAGCATTAGCATACAATTATATATACAAATATGCAAACGTGCAAGCAATAGGGTTCAAAGATCAGCATATCGCAGCAATAGACTGCAATCCAAGGCACACGATTCAAAGATGCGGGAAGAAATATCCTTCGCAGTCTCGCTGCTTATCTTCCAAGGCCTTTCTGGGCATTTGGGCCAGGCCTTTGCTAGGCCTGGCTTTGATCAAAGATTCCTTCTGTGTTTAAGGTGCGTGCAGATAGATAGTCAGGAAGTCTTTTGCAAAACATGTGACTTGGAGCAGACTTTGCAATCTTCTCTGATCTTCCGGAGCCAAGGGTTTGCTTCCTTAGGAGTCACTCCTCTCATTTGGAGAATTATTTATTAAATGCATTAGCATCTTTGCATGCCGCCCATTTATCCACAAAGACCAGCGGAAAACATATATTTCGGATGGTCTGAGGAACCCCTTTGGCAGAGAAGGCTGAAGATCTCTAAGCCTGTCCTTTTCTTCCTTTATGGAAACACATATTGAATCCTCCTCCGTTGTGATTGGCCTCTCAGCCAAGGGGAGGGCTGTTTCTGAGACTCCAAATGGGGGAGGGGAGAGCAAGCGTGCTCGACGCATGGCAGCATGGTGCACATGTGCAGGTGAGGGAGAGCATGCAAGGCTGGAGGGAGGCTCGTGCCAGGGAGTCCATTCAAGACAGGGGGTTCTCTGTGGGAAGTTTGGCCCAATTCTATTGTTGATGGGGTTCAGAATGCTCTTTGATTGTAGGTGAACTACAAACCCCAAGAACAACAACTTCCAAATGGCACCATAGTGCACATGTGTGGATGAGACTGGAGGAAGGCTCGTGCCAGCAAGTCCCTTCAAGACGGGGGTTCTGTGTGGGAAGTTTGGCCCAATTCTTGTTGATGGGGTTCAGAATGCTCTTTGATTGTAGGTGAACTACAAACCCCAAGAACTACAACTCCCAAATGACAAGGTCTGTTTTTCCCAAACTCCACCAGTGTCCACATTTGGGCATATTGAATATTTGTGACAAGTTTGGTCCAGATCCATCATTGTTAGAGTCCACAGTGCTCTCTGGATGTAGGCGAACTACAAACTCCAAAATTTAAGGTCAGTGCCCACCAAATCCTTCCAGTATTTTCCGTTGGTCATGGGAGTTCTGTTTGCCAAGTTTGGTTCCATTCTATCATTGTTGGAGCGCAGAATGCTCTTTGATTGTAGATTAAACTATAAATCCCAGGAACTACAACTCCCAAATGACAAAATCAATCCCCCTCAACCCCACCAGTATTCAAATTTTGGTGTATTGTGCCAAAATATATCGTATCTATTTATCTTTGGATCACATTGGAAAGGGCAAACCACACCCCTGTAGGGTTTCCTTTGTTGCTCGTGCCTCTGTTCAGAAGATACCACCTCACTTTCTGTCCCTGTGAGAACTGGATTTTGGAAAATTTGGAAACAAGGATTGGAGATAAAGCTTCATTGGAAACCCCTTATCCCCATGATAATGACTCTTCCAGGAGTGGGTTTCCCTTTTTTCCAAGGGGAAGATTCCACTCTCTTCCTGTTGCCTCGGCCCTGTTTGTAACTATGAGTCATTTGTAAGCTGGATGTGTGTATCCGGGGATGGCCTGTATATATATATGTGTGTGTCTGTGTGTTTCCCTTCTTGGCTTGTCCTCAGCTGACCTCCCACAGGCCATTGTGTGGCTGCAGAAGCCACAATCCTTATGCAAAGGCTTTTGTGGCTGGTCAGATGGTGCCACGGCAAGGTCACAAGTGGGCACTTCACCCTGGGTTTTGCCTTTGCCTTTTGGCCAGTTTTGTTTTAAGGCTAATTCTGTTCAGAAATAAGGAAAGAAGGGAGGCTGGACGTCTTGGATTGTGGATTCCAAGGTGGACGAGACGTTTTGACTGAGTGGCCCTTGGGGTCCTTTCCAGCTCTAGTGAAATATAGACTGATTATGAGTCAAGGAGCGTCTCCTCCTTCCTTCTCTGGAGGTTTTCAAGCAGAGGCTAGATAGCCATCTGTCAGGAGGGGTTAGATGGTGTCTCTTTCATGGCAGAAGGGAGTTGGACTGGACAGCGCTAGGACTAGATGGCCTTTGAAAGACCCCCTCCGACACTAGCAGAGCATAGACTGCATGGGAGTCCAGTGGAGTTGCCTTCTCTGGCTGGATGGCCATCTGTCCGCAGGGTTTACTTTATCGCAGGAAGAGTTGAACTGGATGGCCTCTGACTGTCTCTTCCAATTCCATGATTCTATTGAAGACAATTCAAAATAGATAATCCTGGTATTTCACTTTAATACATTTAATTCAATTTTCTCATTTATTGGTGTATATTGTTTACAGATGGACAAGTATATATATGGAGCCGCAGGTGGTGCAGCAGATTAAACCACTGAGCTGCTGAATTTGCTGACCAAAATGTCAGCAATTCGAATATGGGGAGCAGGCTGAGCTCCTGCTCTTAGCTCCAGCTTCTGCCAACCTAGCAGTTTGAAAACATGCAAATGTGACTAGATCAATAGGTACTGCTTCTGCAGGAAAGTAAGGGCGCTCCATGCTGTCATGCTGGCCATGTGACCTTGGAGGTGTTTATGGACACAACACCGGCTCTTGGGCTTAGAAATGGAGATGAGCACCAGAGTTGGACACGACTAGACTTAAGGTTAGGGGAAACCTTTACCTAAACTATATATACTTTGACTTTTAGATGTAGATATACAAGTGTTATCTGGAAAGTAAGATTACAAGATTTCTTTTAAATACAAAGAATGACTATTTTAATAAAACGGTCACGGATTGTAGCCTCGGTATGACATTATTTTTCCACATCATCACCATTCAGTTCAATACATTTTGTCATCTGTGGGATGGGTTTTGGATGCCTGTGTCACAGAAGTTTCCCTCTGCCTTTTTCAGCCTGTTCGTCACTTCGATTTTCACCTTGTTGTCGGAAAAGTGTTTTCCACGCAGATGTTCCTTCAATTGAGTGAACAGATTATAGTCACTGGTGCAAGATCAGGGCTGTGAGAGGGGTGGCTTCAAACATCCCAACCAAATAAAGCCCACAACTTGTGTGTTGCATGAGCAGTGTGCGGATACGCGTTGTCATGAAGGAGACAGACTCCTGTCATCAGCATCCCACAATGTTTGTTTTGGATGGCTTTGCCAAGTTTCTTCATGGTCTCACAATATATTCTGTACCCATTTTGTCACATGCTGTCTTGACATGACGTCCTCTCCCTAAACCGAAACTACTTTGCCATGAATTGCAGAGGTGTTCATGCCCTTAGCATTTAGGTAGCATATTACAGCATGAACTTTGCACTTGGAGGGAAGCGGAATGAGGATGCCCATCTCTAACCTTCATCACAATGCCAGTTGATGAGCTACTGACAACTGGCACTGCTCATTCACTTCCACTGGCTCCCCGAAGTGGAATGAGGATGCTCATTTCTAACCTTCATTGCAATGCCAGTTGATGAGCTACTGACAACTGGCACTGCTCGTTCGCTTCCACTGGCTTCCCGAAGTGGAATGAGGATACTCATCTCTAACCTTCATCGCAATGCCAGTTGATGAGCTACTGAAAACTGGCACTGCTCGTTCGCTTCCACTGGCTTCCCATTACATGGCAGTGATACCGACTTATCCTGAGAAAATTTTCCGTGAGAGCTACGTGCCTTGAAACCTAACTTTCTGGATAATCTTCGTAGATATGCTTTAGGTTATAAATTAGACATTGTAGTTTTTAGTGTTGTTGGCTGCTTTGTGTCTTTTTTAAGAGAGAAGAAGTGGCATATGACGATGACAATAATAATAATAATAATAATAATAATAATAATAATAATAATAATACCCTATTTACTTGAATCTGCCAAAATGAAGGTGTGTATTCAATTCACATCATACGGTCACCATAGAGCTGAGCCAAAGGGGAAGATGCTTTAGGAACTCCTCTTTGAGGGATCTCATCTCTGATTTAATGACCATGGCTCAATGCTATGGGATGCTGGGATTTGTAGTTTGACGAAGCATCCACACTCTTCGGCAGAGGAGGCTCAAGGCCTTGTCAAACTATGAAGGTTATCTGGGAAGTAAGGTTACAAGGCACGTAGCTCTTTCAGGAAGTTTTCGTAGGGGAAGTTGGTCTCACTGCCGTGTAGTGGGAAGCCAGCAGAAGCGAATGAGCAGTGCCAATCATCAGTAGCTCATTGACTGGCCTTGTAGTGAAGGTTAGAGATGAGCGTCCTCATTCCTTTTCCCTCCAAGTGCGGAGTTTGCGCTTAATATGCTACCTACACACTCAGGGCATGAACGGCACTGCAATTCATTGCGAAATCATTTCAGTTTATAGAGAAGACATAATGTCAAGATAGCATGTGACAAAATGGGTACAGGATATATTGAGAGACCATGAAGAAACTCTGGAGAGCCATCCAAAACAAACGTGATGGGATGCTGATGGCGGGAGTCTGTCTCCTTCATGACAATGCACGTCCACACACAGTTCAAGCATCACAAGAGTTGTTGACTTCCTTTGGTTGGGATGTTTAAAACTACCCCTCTCACAGCCCCGATCCCGCATCCAGTGACTATCGTCTGTTCACTAAATTGATGATAGTCACTGAGTGGAAAATACTTTTCCGACAACGACTTTGGGGGTGTGTTGTTGAAGGCTCTCATGGCTGGAATCACTGGGTTGCTGTGAGCTTTCCGGGCTGTATGGCCATGTTCCAGCAGCATTCTTTCCTGACGTTTCACCTCCATCTGGGGCTAATGGCATTTTCAGGGGTCTGTTGGAAGTAATGTATACATACCTGTCCAGGGTGAATGAAAAAACCCTTGTCTGGTTGAAGCAAATGTAAATGTTGCAGTTAGCAAGCTTGAATAGCATTGAATAGCCATGAAGCTGCAAAGTCAATAAGTGAGGGTCGATACATAGAGGCAGTGAGGCAAGTGGAGTGTTTGTGGAATAATGTCCAGGCAAGTAGAGTGTACCTGTCCAGGGTGGAAGAAAACACTCTTGTCTGTTTGACGCAAATGTGAATGTTGCAGTTAGCAAACTTGAATAGCATTGAATAGCCATGAAGCTGCAAAGTCAATAAGTGAGGGTCGATACATAGAGGCAGTGAGGCAAGTGGAGTGTTTGTGGAATAATGTCCAGGCAAGTAGAGTGTACCTGTCCAGGGTGGAAGAAAAAACTCTTGTCTGTTTGACGCAAATGTGAATGTTGCAGTTAGCAAACTTGAGTAGCATTGAATAGCCATGAAGCTGCAAAGACAATAAATGAGGGTCTCTGCATAGAGGTAGCGAGGCAAGTGGAATGCATGTGGAATAATATCCAGGGTGGGAGAATGAGCCCATGTCTGTTTCAAGCAAGTGTGAATGTTGTAATTAGCAAGTTAATTTGCATTGAGTAGCCATGAAGTCAATCAGTGAAGGTATTTGTTGGCTGTTGTTGCTTGGAGGCACCCTCTCTTTGAGAGGTGTTAACTGACTCTTGTTTGTTTGCTGTCTGAAGTTCCCCTGTTTATTTACTGTCTTGATTCTGGTGTTTTCCAATACTGGTAACCAGATTGTATTCATTTTCATGGTTTCCTCCTTTCTGTTAAAAATGTTTACTTTGGGAGCATTTGAAGTCCTGAATATAACAACACACCCCTTCTCAAGACGTGGGTTTGGAAGGGCTCCCAAAAGCTGGCTATGGTTCACCCGAACGAAGGGTTTGAAGCACTCGCCTCACTCTCCTCTTCTGGTTCATTTACTTTTTACTTACTTATTTACTTAGGCGATCCCTCATTGGCCGAGTAGGATAGTCTTCCAGGATCAGTATTTTTGTGGGTCCGTAGGTGACTGTGGAGCTCTATTCTTGATCTGCGTCTTCTCCTGCAATGAGGGCATCGGTTTCCAGCTGAAAGGCGGTCTCAGACGGAGTTGGCTGGACACGCCTTCCTCTTGGCACGCTTCTCCCTTTCGCCCTCCATTTGTGCCTCTTCAAATTCTGCACTACTGCTGGTCACAGCTGACCTCCAGCTGGAGCGCTCAAGGGCCAGGGCTTCCCAGTTCTCAGTGTCTATGCCAGAGTTTTTAAGGTTGGCTTTGAGCCCATCTTTAAATAACTTTTCCTGTCCACCAACATTCCGTTTTCCTTTTTTGAGTTTGGAGTAGAGTAACTGCTTTGGGAGACAGTGGTTGGGCATCCGGACAATGTGGCCGGTCCAGCGGAGTTGATGGCGGAGGACCATCACTTCAATGCTGGTGGTCTTTGCTTCTTCCAGCACGCTGACGTTTGTCCGCTTGTCTTCCCAAGAGATTTGTAGGATTTTCCGGAGGCAGCGCTGGTGGAATCATTCCAGGAGTTGCATGTGACGTCTGTAGACAGTCCACGTTTCGCAGGCATATAGCAGGGTTGGGAGGACAATAGCTTTATAAACAAGCCCCTTGGTATCTCTATGGATGTCCCGGTCCTCAAACACTCTCTGCTTAATTCGGAAAAATGCTGCACTCGCAGAGCTCAGGCGGTGTTGTATTTCGGTGTCGATACTGACTTTGGTGGAGAGGTGGCTGCCAAGGGAGCGGAAATGGTCAACATTTTCTAACATTACACCATTAAGCTGTATCTCTGGTTCATATCCCTGGCTTGTCTCCTCTTCCCAATTTTCCCAGCTTGGAGCTTGAGGGAGTGCCATATCAGAACCGGCTGGTTCAGTCCCAGCCCATGATGAGGTTGAAGTTCCCTTTGTTTTCTTTTGGGGAGTTGGCAGGAAGGCTCTTTAAAGGCCCAGAACCTGCTGAGGCAGCTGCAAAGGCACACACAAACACACGCGTAGCTCCATGTCCCACTATTTGCATTTCCTTGTTTTAGAAAAAAACCATAATAAGTCAGCTATTAAGAGGCTGGGCTGCAGCTCCAAGGCTACAAGCTTAACCTTTTGCTTTCTGGCCCAAGCCAAGGGTTGCCAGAAGACTCAGACTGGGATCGGGATGAACAACAACAAACAACAACATATTGATGGATGGATTCTTTGAATAGCCCTTTCTTGTGTTGGATGTTATTGCTTCTTGCTAGCAAGTCAGCTCTCATTTGTGTCCCTCTATGAATTGGAGACTTCCAAAAAGCCCTGGTCTTAACTGCTCAGGTCAGTGAAGCCATGGCTTCATGTGTCACATCCACACCATTATCCTCTTTGGCATTGTGCCTCTTCATCTCCTAATGCACTAGCTCTCAACCTTGCTTAATACAGTTCCTCATGTTGTGGTGACCCCCAAACATAACATTATTTTCGTTGGTACCTTATAACTGTAATTTTGCTCCTGTTATGAATTGTAATGTAAATATCGATTTACGATTTTTCTGCTTCTTGGCAGGGGGTTGGACTAGATGACCCAGGAGGTCTCTTCCAACTCAAGGATTCTATGATTCTATGATCTATGATTTCATTCACTGGAGCAAATTCAGTACAAATACCCGATACGCCCAAATTTGAATACTGTGCGTATCGGGTATTTTTGTCATTTGGGTGTTGTAGTTGCTGGGATTTATAGTTCACCTACAATCAAAGAGCATTGTGAACTTGACCAACGATGGAATTGAACTGAATTTGGCACACTGGACTCCCATGAACAACAGAAAACACCGAAAGAGTTTGGTGGGCATTGACCTTGAGTTTTGGAGTTGTAGTTCACCTACATCCAGAAAGGACTGTGGACTCAAATACGATAGATCAGGACCAAACTTGGCACAAATACTCAATATGCCCAAATGTGAATATTTGTGGAGTTTGGGGAAATAGACCTTGACATTTGGGTGTTGTAGTTGCTGGGATTTATAGTTCACCTACAATCAAAGAGCATTCTGAACCTTACAGAATTGGGCCAAACTTCCTACACAGAATCCTTATGCTTTGAAGAGTCTTGTTGGTGTGAGCCTCCTTCCAGCCTTGCACACTCTTTCGCCCGCACATGCGCTCCATGCCGCCATGTGGTGAGCATGCCTGCTCTCCCCTCCCCACTTGGAGTCTCATGCCTGCTCTCCCCTCCCCTTGGCTGAGAGGCCGGCCAATCACAATGGAGGAGGACTCTTGGTGGGAGGATTCGCCGTCTGTTTCCAAAAAGGAAGAGGTGGACAGGCGGAGAGATCTTCAGCCTTCTTTGCCAAAGGGATTCCTAAGACCATCAGAAATATGTTTTTGATGGTCTTTGGTGACCCCTCTGAAACCCCCTCGCGACCCCCCCCAGGGGTTCCGACCCCCAGGTTGAGAAATGCTGGACTAGATGGCCCTTAGGGTCCCTTCCAAACTCTAAGAGTTCTACAATAGAGAAGGAGCCAAGGTGCAGAAAAGTATTTTTCCAGAGTTGGGGAAATTGTGCAAAACGTTCTTGCGGGAGGCTTGCGGAAAAAGCCCTGGGACCAATGTGTCCTATTTTCCCTCCTGTTTTTCCTTGCCTGTGAACGAAACCGGTTGCTCTGGGTTGCGATGCCTCAGGAACTGGTTATTCCAGATACAGTTTTGGAACATGAAACAGTTGTAGGTGGAGAGGCCCCAATTTCCCACACTCTCTTTTCCTAAATGCAGGAGTTTCCCTTTGGAAGCATTCACTTTGGAAGTCTCCATTGCCAGTGAAATAGGCTTGACTTGCAAAAGCCATGCAATGTTTGTCGTTGCTTCTCATATTTCTAGACATCAAGGCAGCAGAGTTAATATTAACAGGGCGGCCCTTAAACTGGAAAAGGAACGAGGTGGGCCTGTCTTTTTTCAGGTTTTTTTTTTCAAAATGTGGCTCCTGGGTGTCCCCTGGGCAACATCCTTGCCAACAGCCAATTCTTTCATATCAGAAGCGACTTGCAGTTTCTCAAGTTGCTCCTGATATGAAAAAAAAATTACTACTACTACTAGCCCTTGAAGAACTACGTCCTCCCTGATAGCATAGCATAAAGCCATGGCAATTAAAGCAGTGCTAAACTGCAGTCATTCCACAATGTATATAAACTCTAGGTCAGGGGTCCTCAAACCTTTTAAACAGAGGGCCAGGTCACAGTCCCTCAAACAGTTGGAGGGCCAGATTATAATTTGGAAAAAAAAACATGAATGAATTCCTATGCACACTGCACATATCTTATTTGTAGTGCAAAAAAAAACCCACTTAAAAACAACACAATAATTAAAATAAAGAACAATTTTAACAAATATAAACTTATTAGTATTTCAGTGGAAAGTGTGGGCGTGCTTTTGGCTGATGAGATAGGATTGTTGTTGTTGTTGTGTGCTTTCAAGTCATTTCAGATTTAGGTTGACCTTGAGCGAGGGCCGGGTAAATGACGTTGGAGGGCCGCATCCGGCCCTGGGCCTTAGTTTGAGGACCCCTGCTCTAGGTCTTCTAAAATATGTCTTTTAATGCTTTTATGCCATACCCTGCTGCAAGCTTTGAGTTTAGGGAGGTAAGAAATTGCTGCTGCTGCCGCTGCTGTTGTTGTTGTAGCTTAATAGGAGTCGCAGCCAAGCACATTTGGAGGACTGCTGGTATTTGCTTCTGGTTGGTTATTTTTATTATTATTTTATGCATTTATAAGAGGACTCAACGTGGCTTACAGTACAGTGGAGTCTCGCTTATCCAACCTTTGCTCATCCAACATTCTGTACTCTCCAATGCAGTCCGCCTCCTACCCGGATCCACAGCTGTTTCAATACATTGCTATGTTTTGGTGCTAAATTCGTAAATATAGTAATTACTACATAGTGTTACCATGTATTGTACTGCTTTTTCTGTCGATTTGTTGTAAAACATGTTTTGGTACTTAATTTGTAATATCATCACATAATTTGATGTTTAATAGGTTTTTCCTCATTCCCTCCTTATTATCCAATATTTTCGCTTATCTAATGTTCTGTCCACTGGTTTATGTTGGATAAGCGAGAAACTACTGTATATTGAAAACTCCTGACTGAGTGCAGTGTCCAGGGAGTGCTTCAAATGGCTTCATTCCTTGTCTGCAAAATGTGCCTTTTTAAGCAAAAGAGTCTTTCTAAGGAGGTTATTTATTTATTTATCTATCAGGAGCGAACCAAAATAGTTGTATTGCATTAAAAACAAACAAACAAACAAACAAACAAACAAAACACAAAGTTTGCAGACTTGTTATTCTATTAAATGTCCTTTGACCAGTAGCTGGCCACTTGGAGTGCCTCTGGTGTTGCTGAAGAAGGTCCTCCATTGTGCATGTGGCAGGGCTCAGGTTGCATTGCAGCAGGTGGTCAGTGGTTTTGCTCTTCTCCACACTCACATGTTGTGGATTCCACTTTGTGGCCCCATTTCTTAAGGTTGGCTCTAGATGTATTAGGAATCAGCCAGTTTTCCCTGTCATAGGCAGTAAGAGCACCTAAAGTTTCACAGAGCTTCTGTTCAACCATTTCAAGGCTCCCTGCTTGAGCAGTGATGGCGTGATCGTCAGCATAGATGAAACTCTCTGTCCCTTCTGGCACTGGTTGGTCATTTGTGTAAATGTTGAACATGGATGGAGCAAGCACGCTCCCCTGAGGCAGGCCGTTCTTCTGCTTCTCTGGCCCTGGAACTCAACAAAAAAGCTCCTGTTTTGTAGCAGGTTTCCTATGAGGCGGGTGAGGTGGTAGTCCTTTGTGATATTATACATTTTTCTTAGGAGGAGGCAGTGGTTTGCAGCATCATAAGCCGCTGACAGACCTATGATCTGCTGCCTTTCAAAGCCATCTTCTATGTGCTGAGTCAGGTTCAGCACTTGCGATGTGCAGCTTTTGCCTTTCCGGAAGCTAGCTTGCTATGGAATTAGACATGGGTCTATTTTTTTCCATAATTCTATGCAAAATAAGTCTCTCCAGAACTTTGTAAAGGTGGCACATGTTTTGATGGTAAAACATCAAAACATCCGGGTGTCACCTGGGCAGCGTCCTTTCAGACAGCTAATTCTCTCACACCAGAAGGGACTTGCAGAGTCTTAAGTAGTTCTTGACATGAAAAAAAAGAAAGTGGTATCATTTCTCCCTGCGGCATAATTCTTCCCAATGGCTCTTCCAGGGGAAATGGTTTTCCGACCTGTTAGCAAAGCATCCCAAATAGGTATCCCTTGCATCCGACCCGGCTACAATGTGCTCATCACAGAAGTGGTGACTAGGTTTCAAAATGTAACTAGCAGCGAAGTAGGGTTTCGTTACATTGGAAATGTAGCACAGCCATCATCTGGCTGCTAGTGACATTTCACATTTTGTTGGCCAGTGGGTCACATTGTTATTTCCTCTTTCGGGATCGTGGAGGGGTTGCAGTTGCCACCAATGGTGCTTTGCATAATTCCTTCCATTAGGGAGTGGGGAAGGTTGGGGAGCTGCTTTTGGAGATTGTTGCCATATTCAATGTAGGGTACATCCTTCTTCTTCTCCGTCTCCTTCCTCTTCTGACATGGTTTGTATCTTGGAAGGCAAAGTTATGCCCTGGAGCGTCTACAGGTTTGGGGGCAAGAATGACCTCCCACTTGGGATTGAGGAGGAGAGTCTTCCTGACCTGGTTCCTTGCTTCCGTTTAGCCAAAATGGCCAGCGAGAGCAGACCTGTGAGCACCTCCTGGCCTTTGGGTGGAAAACGATGAGAAGGGAGACTCTGTGACTCTATGCCTGTGGGGTGGGAGCGATACACATGCATTTAGAAAGTGGCCATCGATGCCAAAATGGCAATTGGTTGGTTCTGTTCTTTAGGTGGGAAACAAGGCCACCTTATGCTGCATGGAAGTCTTTGGGTCGTGGAGAAACACAGCTTCTGTCACCTTTTCTGTGAATGTGCCTTCCTGGCCACAGTGCAGCTCTTGCTGCCAGCACATCAGCGACTGACGGACTACGAGGGTTTCCCGGTTGTGTGGCTTAGCAGGGGAAGAACGGGCCACCAGAGCTTTTCCATTTCCATGCCGTTTGGCCCAGTTCGGCCTGGGTCTGTGCTTTGCCAAGAAGGGCACTTTGTTCTGGTGATGCCCAAATGCCAAAAATGGTAGTCCGGAGAGGGAGAGACAGGAGGCGCACAGGAGAGAAAGGCGGGGGACGCATTCACCGCTGCCATGCTTCCATGTGCCTCTTTCGCACGGAGCGCCACCACTTCTGCATGGGGTCATCTGAGGCAGTGGGAAAGATGCCTACGGCAAGGATGGGTTTGGGGCAGAACTCTGCAAAATGTAGATGCTTTTGGGGGTGGGGGGATGGGATGCTTGTGTCCATACTTTCAAGAAAGCATGCGTCTGTATTTAGAACACATCAGTGTCGTTGCTTCAATGAATGTGCGCATGGACCAATTTCCAAAACAATGCATGTATCTGTATTTAAAACATGTACATGTCTATGTCCTCAAGAATGTATGCACCAATTTTCAAAAGAATGCACATATCCATATTTAAAACATGTACATTTCAGTGTTCTAAAACATGCATGCACCAATTTGCGAGAGAGTGCATGTATCTGTATTTAAAACATGTCAATTTCTATGTTCTAAAGAATGCATGCACCAATTTGTGAAAAATGCATGTATCCATATTTAAAACATGTAATGCCTATGTTCTAAAACATGCATGCACCAATTTGCAAAATAATGCATGTATCCATATTTAAAACATGTACATTTCTATGTTCTTAAACATACATGCACCAATTTGTGAAAGAATGTACGCATCCATATTTAAAACATGTACATGCTTGTGTTCTAAAGAATGCATGCACCAATTTGCAAAATAATGCACATATCCATATTTAAAGCATGTACATTTCTATGTTCTAAAACATCCATGCACCAGTTTGCAAAAGAATGCACGTCTCTGCATTTAAAACATGTACATGCATGTGTTCTAAAGAATGCATGCACCGATTTGTAAAAGAATGCACATATCCATATTTAAAACATGTACATGTCTATGTTCTAAAACATGCATGCTCCTGGGGTCTCCTTCTCCTGCCCCATTTGCAAGGGGCATCTCTGTTCTGCTGGGGCCTGGTGTGCATGATGCATCCCTCCTTGGCTGCCTCCGATGCTCTGCTCTCGCTTTCTGCGCCTGCTGCTACGTGCCGAATGCAAGAGGGATAATGGCCCCCGCAGCTGTTGGCCGAGGGGAGGGGGAGCGCTTTGGTGGGTCTTCTTCATCCATCGGAGGGGGAACGGGGCCGCAGCCCTGCCCTGCCTTCCTCCATGGGGCCCGGCCTTGTCCTTCCCCTTGGGGGGCCCTCATGTGGCCTTCCCATGCGCAAAAGAGGAGGCGGAGGAGGAGGAGGAGGACTCTGCAAACGTAAGTCCTGCCTGCTTCTATCTGCGAGCTTTGCTCCCTCCCTCCTTCTGTTTCTCTTTGCCCTGCAGTTTTCCAAGATGTCTGTCTATCTATCTGTCTCCTTCTTTGTGTCAGTGCAGAAGTGGTTAAGCAGGATTCCCCCCCCCCCTTCTTATTATTAATGCCATGCATTGAGCCAAATCTAGGCTTTCCCTCCCTTGATGGGTGCATAATGTTTTTCTCCCCTTGTCACTGAGTTTGCACATGAGATTTTTGTGGGGCAGATGCCATCTTGGACAGAACTGGGTTCCGTGCCCCAGTTGTCATTCCACAGACAGGTCCAAAATCTATTTTTTGGGCAATGAATGCAAGCCCTTTGTCCATATTTTGCCATACATACATACATACATATTATATATTTGTTTTGCAAGCATTTTCCTGGCCACAGCACCAATTTCTAAGCCATCCCCTTAATCATCAAAGAGGGAATTGTTCTCCCCCCCAAAAAGAGGGAGGGACTGGAAAGCTTTGGGCTTTGTCTCGTGATGATGATGATGATGATGATGAAGAAGAAGAATCCCCCCTTTTGAGCCTTGCAGCTGTGCAGCAGAGTTTCCCTGTCATTCCACAGAACCACAACGGGCTGCTGCTAACTTTGTGGAACTTTGGTCAAAATCCCAGGAGGGATTTTCCTTCTGAAGTTGGCCAAAAAACAAAAAAAAACAAAAGGAATGTTCGGTTTTCGCAGCAGAAAAGAGAGGCTGTCATTCTTCCCATCCCTGGAATTCTGACTCTTTCTTTCTTTCTGTACAGTTTTAGGAGAGATTTTTGAGTCTGACCCTCCCTTGCATTGTTTTTCTCTCTGGAGAGATGTGAAAAATAATCTGAAACCAGAGGGATATGTATGTATGAATGTATGTGTGTATGTGTGTCAGTTCTTCCAAGATTGATCAGCCACAGGAAAGTGTTTGCAGATTAGCAGATTCTTAATCGGAGGCCTTGATGCCGGAGAAGGATCTTTGTCTGCAAAAGACGAAGGAAAACCAGAGGGTTTTGTGCTGATGGTGGGTTTTTTTTGCAAGGATTTAAGTGGGTGGGTTTGGGATGAGAGAAGGGAGGCAGGCAAATGAATGCACAAAAGGTTTTCTTGCTGGGAAGAAACAAAGGAGCGGATGGGGAGGAGAGACCGTGAGCAGCGTCCGAAGCCAAGGCACAGATTCGACACACTTTCTGCTCAAAGCAAATAAAATGCGTCCCATCTATGAGAGCTAGATTGGGTTGGATTGCAATCCTGGGCTTGTGAGAGGACAGCCTATTTTCTTGCAGGAACTGCTGCTCCGTTTCCAATTTGGCTGCATACTTTTATATTTGTTGTTGTTGTTATATAATAACAATAACAACAATAATAATATAGTAGAGTCTCGCTTATCCAACCGTTGCTCATCCAACGTTCTGTATTATCTAACACAGTTTGCCTCCTGCCCAGATCCATAGCTGTTTCAATACATTGTGATATTTGGATGCTAAATTCGTAAATACAGTAATTATTACAGAACGTTACCATATCTTGAACTGCTTTTTCTGTCGATTTGTTGTAAAACATGATGTTTTGGTGCTTAATTTGTAAAATAATAATCCCTCCTTATTATCCAGAATTTTCACTGATTCAACATTCTGCCAGCCCATTTATGTAGGATAAATGAGACTCAATAATAATAATAATAATAATAATAATAATAATAATTGCATTGGATTGGATTGTCATCCTGGGCTTGTGAGAATACAGCCCATTTTCTTGCTGGGACTAGTGCCCAGTTTGCAATTTGTTCTTGTTATAGAATAATAATAATAATAATAATAATAACAACAACAACAACAACAACAAACAGAGGCTGGATGGCCATCTGTAAGGGGTGATTTGAATGCAACATTCCTGCTTCTTGGCAGGGGGTTGGACTGGATGGCCCATGAGGTCTCTTCCAACTATTTGATTCTATGATTCTATGATAATAGCAGCAGCAGTAGTTTTGGATTGGATTGCAATCCTGGGTTTGTGAGGGGATAGCCTATTTTCTAGCTGGAACTGGTGCCGTTTACAATTTGGCTGAATACTTTCATCATAGTTGTTGCTGTTATTGTTACTGTTAGATGATGATGATGATGATGATAATTGCATTGGATTGGATTGTCATCCTGGGCTTTGTGAGCATACAGCCGACTTTCTTGCTGTGACTGGTGTCCAGTTTGCAATTTGGCTGCATACTTTCATTGTTGTTGTGGTGGTGGTGGTAGTTTGCATTGGATAGCAATCCTGTGCTTGTAAGAGTACAGTATACTTTCTTGCTGTGACAGGTGCCCCGTTTGCAATTTTGCAGAATACTTTCATCATCGTTATTGTTACATAATAATAATAATAATAATAATAATAATAATAATAATAATAATAATAATGGCAGCATTGGATTGGATTGTCATCCTGGGCTTTGTGAGAAGACAGCCTACTTTCTTGCTAGGACTGGTGCCCCGTTTGCAATTTGGCTAACACTTTCATTGTTGTTGCTGTTGTTGTTGTGGTGGTGGTTTGCATTGGTTAGCAATCCTGTGCTGTTAAGAGTACAGCCTACTTTCTTGCTGGGACTGGTGCCCCATTTGCAATTTGGCTAACATTTTCATTGTTGTTGCTGTTGTTGCTGTTGTGGTGGTGGTTTGCATTGGTTAGCAATCCTGTGCTTTTAAGAGTACAGCCTACTTTCTTGCTGGGACTGGTGCCCTGTTTGCAATTTGGCTAACACTTTCATTGTTGTTGCTGTTGTTGTTGTAGTGGTGGTGGTTTGCATTGGTTAACAATCCTGTGCTTTTAAGAGTACAGCCTACTTTCTTGCTGGGACTGGTGTCCAGTTTGCAATTTGGCTGAATACTTTCATCATAATCATCGTTGTTGTTGTTCTTCTATAATAACAATAACAATAACAACAATAATAACAATGGCATTGGATTGGATTGCAATCCTGGGTTTATGAGAGGACAGCCTACTTTCTTGTCGGGACTGCTGTTCAGTTTGCAATTTGGCGGAATACTTTCATTGTTGTTGTTGTGGTTTGCATTGGATTGCAATCCTTTTCTTGTAAGAGTACAGCCTACTTTCTTGCTGGGACTGGTGCCCAGTTTCAATTTGGCTCAATATTTTTGTTTTTGTTGTTGTTGTTGAATAATAATAATAATAATAATAATAATAATAATAATAATAGCAGCATTGGATTGGATTGTCATCCTGGGCTTTGTGAGAGGACAGTCTACTTCCTTGCAGAGAGGGGTGCCCAGTTTACAATTTGACTGAATACTTTCGTTGTTGTTATTGTTGTTGTTGTTTGCATTGGATTGCATTCCTTGGCTTGCAAAAGTGCAGCCTATTTCATTGCTGGTACTGGTGCCCAGTTTTCAGTTTGGCTGAATGCTATCATCATCATCGTCGTCGTCATCGTACATGGCACCCCCTCCTCTCATTTCAATTGAGACTTTTGAAGGATAATTCAGACTTTTCTACTGCCAAGCCTTGAATCAAAAGGCACTTTTGAGGCACAGATCCATAGATCTCTGAAGCATTATTCCAAAGTTGTCAGGTCACGGAGCAAGAGTGTGGCCTTGTTTTTGGGGAAGGTGGTTGCAATATGCGTTTCCCTCTGGAACGCCCCAGACAGCATGGAGGCCCACGTGCTGCGGAGCCACGTCTTCCGGCAACAGCATTTGAAAGGAAGCTCCTCCTATCTGGAAGTCTTAGGGAAGACTTCCAGATAGATCAGACTGAGTCGCGTCCGAAAGAGTGCCTGTGTTTCAAGGAACTGTGGCAGAGTTCCACAGATCACTGACATTTGCACCGCATTTCTTTCTCTAGGAAACAGTCTTTCTCCTTGGCGTATTGGGTTTCTCAAGCCCTGGGTCATTTGGTTTCCTTCTACAGGTCATCCCAATCAATGCCTTCCACGAAGGGCACTCCAAACGGGAGCTTTGCGCCTGCTTTCCAGGCGATATGGGTCCTTGCAACAGGGAGGAGACACATTTGGTGATGTTTCAGGAACCTGCTTGTCCAGAGATGGTCTGGGGCTCCAAAACAATTGTAGGCACAGAGGCCTCATTTTCCTGCACTCCCTTTTCCTAAAAGCCATCGTTTCCCTTTGGGAGTATTTCCACATCTCTCTTGTCAATGAAATAGGTTTGACTTGCCAAAACCAGGTAATGTTTGTTGCTGCTTCTTGTATTCCTAGAAATCAGGGCAGCAGAGTTAATATTAATTGAGCGGCCTTTAAACTGGGAAAAAGAACGAGGTAGACTTGCCTCTTTTCTCCTTGCGAAGCACTTTTGTTTAATTGTATTTGAAATTATATCTTCCTCCTCCTCCTCTTTCTTCTTCTTCTTCTTCTTCTTCTTCCTCCTCCTCCTCCTCCTCTTCCTCCTCCTATTGTTCTTCTTGTTCTTCTTTCTTCTTCCTCCTCTTCTTCTCCTCTTCTACCATCTCCTCTCCCTCTTCCTCCTCCTCCTCTTCTTTCCCCTCTTTCTCCCCCTCCTCTCGTCTTCTTGTTCTTCTTCTTCCTCTTCTTCTTCCTTCCCCTCTACATCCTCCTCCTCCTCTTCTTACCCCTCCTCTTATTTCTCCTCTTCCTCTTCTTCCTCCTTTTCCTCTTCTTCCTCTTCCTCCTTCCCCTCTTCCTCTTCCTCCCCTCCTCTTCTTCCTCCTTCCCCTCTTCCTCTTCCTCCCCTCCTCTTCTTCCTCCTCATCTTCTTCCTCTTCTTCTTCTACCTCCTCCTCTTCCTCCTCCTTTCCCTTTACCTCTTCCTTCCCTTCCTCTTCTTCCTTTCCCTCCTCTTCTCCTCCTCCTCTACTTCCTCCTCTTTTTCTCCCCCTCTTCCTCTTATTCCTCCTCTCCTCCTCCTCCTCCTCTACTTCCTCCCCCTCTTCTCCTTCTCTTCCTCTTATTTTTCCTCTTCTTCTTCCTCTCCCTCCTCTTCTTCCTCCTCCTCCCCCTCCTCCTTTCCCTCTACTTCCTCCTCCTCCTCTTCATCTTCTTCCTAACCACAGGACACTCAAAACAGCTAAAAACATAACAGTGTGTGAATTAAAACCTAATACATATAAACATAGAAGGTAACATCGAAATAATTTAAAACACAGAGATAAACCCAATATTAAACAAATCTATGAATCTATATCAATCTGAAAGAGAGGCAAAACTTAAAGCCTGGCAATGTTTAAAAAAGCAACACATTCCCTTTCATAGGAGAACACAATTTTTTTCCAAAAGTGTAGCATAACGTTAACAAGAGAGAAGAGTGAAGACACCACCCTAGACATCTAACACTCAGCTGGGTCTCCTCACCTTTGGTTTCTGCCTTCCAAGCAGTTTTAAGATCACGAAGATGAGGATTTAAGAATCATAGAAACCCTTTGGAACTTGAGCTCCACTTTTGGGGTCAGAACCCGAGCTGCTTTGGGCCTGACTTTCCTGGAAGGGTTTCTAGCAATTTCATCCCCTGAGATTGTGGTGAGCAAAGGATGGATTTGTGCAGTGAATCTGCTCATGGTTTTAGGCTGGACGTTAAAGGGCTTTCCCCATGGTGACGCCCAGTTCCTCCACATTGATTTCAGCACATTGGATAGTTCTTTCAGGCCGAATTGCAGCTGGATTCACTGCTTCGCCAACTTCTATCTGGTGCTATTCCTTTCTTCATTTCATATCCGCCTTGTTGGGCAAATGTCTCTATAAAAGGACTGTTTAACTAAGTTTTATAGAATCATAGAATACTAGAGTTGGAAGAGACCTGGCGGGCCATCCATTCCAACCCTATTCTGCCCAGAAGCAGGAAAATTGCATTCAAAGCACCCCCGACAGATGGCCATCCAGCCTCTGTTTCAAAGCCTCCAAAGAAGGAGCCTCCACCACACGCAGGGGTAGAGAGAGAGAGAGAGAGAGTTCCACTGCTGAACAGCTCTCTCACACAGTCAGGAAGTTTTTCCTCATGTTCAGGGGGATTACCCTTCCTTCCTGTAGTTTGAAGCCATTGCTCCATTGCGTCCTAGTCTTCAGGGCAGCAGAAAACGAACCTGCTCCCTCCTCCCTATGACTTCCCATCACATCTCGATCCATAGCCCTCATCCTGTCTCCTCTTAGCTTTCTCTTCTGCAGGCTAAACATACTCTTTAAGCCGCTCCTCATAGGGCTTGTTCTCCAGAGACTTGATCATTTGAGTTGACCTCCTCTGGACACATTCCAGTCAACATCTCCCATCCATGGTGGTGCCCAAAATGGGACACAGTGTGATTTTAGGTAACTTGGTCCGACCAAGGCAGAAAAGAGAGAAGATCTATGGCTGGGTGGGCATCTGTCAGGAGGCATTAAATGGTGTCCTACTGCTTGGCAGAAGGGGTTGGACTGTGTGTGTGCTGTCTTCTCTCTGTTAGTTGTATTTACCAATTACTGGGTGGCCATCTGTCAGAAGGCCAGAAGAGTTGGACTTGATGGCCCTTGACATTCCCTTCCAAATCTAGGATTCCTTGATCTATCCTTGTATCATAATCTATCTATCTATCTATCTATCTATCTATCTATCTATCTATCTATCTATCTATCTATCATCTATCTCATATCTATCTGTCTTCTCTCTGTCAATTGTATTTACCAATGACTGGGTGATCATCTGTCAGAAGGTAAGAAGAGGTTGGACTGGATGGCCCTTGACGTTCCTTTCCAAATCTAGGATTCCTTGATCTATCCTTGTATCATTATCTTTCTTTCTTTCTTTCTTTCTTTCTTTCTTTCTTTCTTTCTTTCTTTCTTTCTTTCTTTCTTTCTTTCTTTCTCATATCTCTCTGTCCTCTCTGTCAGTTGTATTTACCAGTGACTTGGTAGCCATCTGTCAGAAGGGAAGAAGGGGTTGGACTGGATGGCCCTTGGCGTTCCCTTCCAACGCTAGGATTCTAAACAGGTTCTAGGTGAGACTGGTCTGTGCTGAAGGGAAGGGCAGAGGAGGCCAGTCCGGCCGCTGCTTGAGTCTCTTCCAAGTCGGTCAGGGATCAGTTGGCGGCGTCCGCTTGGCTCTCCTCCATAGGCCTGCTTAGTGTCTGCGTTTCTTGTCCTGGTTGCTTGAGTAGCTCCTCTGCAGACAGAAAAAATGACTGTGGGTCAGAAGGCTGATATCTTGCCCCCTATGTTCCTTTCTCGATATCTTTAGTAGCAGAGAAATCACTATTCACCATGACTCCTTCCTGGGCCAGAAATGTGTTCCGCAACAAATAGGAAACTTTAGGAAAGGGTGGTGGAGTCCTCTTCTTCTTAGAGGCCTTTAAGCTGAGATTAGATGTCAGGAGGGCTTTGATTGCGCTTTTCCTGCCTGGCAGAAGAGGGTTGGACTGGATGTCCTCTGGGGGGTCTTCCAACTTTAGGATTCTGTCAATAAGGCAGAGGTTAGGGTTAGGGTTAGGGTTTTGCACACATTGTACCTGGCATTTGCACCATTTTGGAGCTTTCCGTATTGGTGTACCTTCCATATATGGACATTATATGATATCTTAGAGATGGGACCCAAGCCTATAAATACGAAACCCACCCCTGTTTCCTATGTATGTTGTATATATAGCTTGAATGTAGTTTCACGCTGAATACTATTTGGGCCAGAAACAAAGTCTGTGTGCACGGAACCATCTTGAAAGCAAAGGTGCCGCTCTCTGAACCACACAGGTGGACCACTTTGGATTTGGGGATATTTCAGATAAGGGATGCTTAGCTTGGGTTGCTGTGACTTTTCCAGGCTATATGGCCATGTTCCAGTAGCATTCTCTCCTGATGTTTCACCCACATCTATGGCAGGCATCCTCAGAGGTTGTGAGGTCTGTTGGAAACTAGGCAAGTGGGGTTTATATATCTGTGGAATAATGGCCAAGGTGGGAGAAAGAACTCTTGTCTGCTTGAGGCAACTGTGAATATTGCCATTGGCCACCTTGGTTAGCATTGAATGGCCTTGCACCTTCAAAGCCTGGCTGCCTGCTGCCCATGGGAATCCTTTGTTTGGAGGTGCTCCCTTGCCCTGAATGATTCTTGTCTGGAATTCCCTTGTTTTTGAGTGTTCTTTCTTTACTGTGCTGATTTTAGAGTTTTTTTTAAATACCGGTGACCATATTTTCATTTTTATGGTTTTCTCCTTTCTGTTGAAATTGTCCACATGCTTCTTGTGGATTTCAGTGGCTTCTCTGTGTAGTCTGACATGGTGGTTGTGAGAGTGGTCCAGCATATCTGTATTCTCAAATAGTATTCTGTGTCCAGGTTGGCTCATCAGGTGCTCTGCTATGGCTGACCTCTGGTTGAATGAGTCTGCAGTGCCTTTCATGCTCCTTGATTCATGTCTGGGCAATGCTGCTGCGTTGGGTGGTCCCTATGGAGACACCTTGCCCCCAGCTGCATAGTATACAGGAGACTCCTGCAGAGGTGAGAGGATCCCTCTTGTTCTTTGCTGAACGAAGCATTGGTTGGATTTTCTTGGTGGGACTGTAGATAGTTTGTAGGTTGTGTTTCTTCCTCAGGTTAGCTCTGCGTTCAGTGGTTCCCTTGATGTATGGCAAGAACACTTTTCCTTCAGGTGGATCATTGTCTTGACGCTTGTGGCTTGTTCTCGGTCTTGCAGCTCTTCTGATTTCTGTGGTGGAGTCTCCATTGGCCTGGAGAACCTTGGAGGAGGTGGTCTTTTTGCATGCTCTGCCAGGGCTGACACATTGTGCTTCTTTTTTTTAATTTGTTTTTTTGTTGTTGTTGTTGTGTCAGGAGAGACTTGAGAAACTGCACGTCGCTTATGGAGCCCCCGGTGGCACAGTGGGTTAAACCCCTGTGCCAGAAGGACTGAAAACAAACAGGTCGCAGGTTCAAATCCGGGGAGAGGTGGATGAGCTCCCTCTATCAGCTCCAGCTCCTCATGCGGGGACATGAGAGAAGCCTCCCACAAGGATGATAAAACATCAAATCATCCAGGCGTCCCCTGGGCAACGTCCTTGCAGACAGCCAATTCTCTCACACCAGAAGCGACTTGCAGTTTGACTTGGGTGATGGTTGAAGTTTTTATGTAGGTATATATCAGTGTGTAGGTTTTCTGTAAACTGTGTGGCCCAATTGTTGATTGGGTTTGCGGATGACTAGGGCATCCAGAAAGAGCAGTGAATTGGATGTTTGGGTGGATGCTGACTTCTCCGGTCTATTAGTCTGCAGTGCCTTTCATGTTCCTTGATTTGTGTTTGGACATTGCTGTGTTTGATGCTCAGCTCATTGTAATAGTCATAACATTGATTCTGTCGCCACCATGGTATGTGCTTCTGCTCCACATCCAAAGGCTTTAGGACACCAAGTGTGACCCCACCCAAGGTGTGGACATTTGGGTTCTGTCTTTACTCTCTTGTTTCTCATGGAAGAGAATCGCTTGTCCTTCAGTTCTTTTGGTGCTCACCCTTTGTGTTTTCCTCTCCCTCCTTTTTGTCTTCCAGACTGGTTTGGAGGGCAGTTCGGTTGATGGACCCCCAACAGGCCAGATGGAAGAGGGGCCCTTTCACCAGGTTGAAGAAAGGAGGCTGAGCGGAGGCCTGACCAATGGCGGCGGAGGGGAGCGGATGGACGGACGAGGAGGAGAACGAGGAGGACGAGGAGGAGGCAGCACCATGCTGGCTGATGGAGGTTCCTGGCTAGGTGGCCTATGTGCTGATCAGGTGACCAGCTGGGAGAGCCATGGAAGACCCCCTGCTTCCTCCTCTTCCTCCTGCAATGCCAACCTGGAGGATGCCCAGAACCTGGTGGCCTTCTCAGCGGCAGTTGAAGCAGCCATGTCCTCACAAGGACTGCCCCCTCTGTCCTCCCCTTCCCTGCTGAGTGTCCGGCTCTACGAGAAGTTCAATGCCGAGATGAAGGCCGGGGAGAGCCTCTCGGGGCCCTCTGCTGCACCCGACGGACCGGAGGACCTGAGCGCCCTCCAGGCAGCCCTGGCACTGGCCAGGCATGGTGTCAAGCCCCCTAACTGCAACTGCGATGGGCCCGAGTGCCCGGACTACCTGGAGTGGCTGGAGAGGAAAATCCGGTCAGCCAGTGGGAGGCAGACACCATCTCAGCCGCAGCCGTTGTGCCCAGCCCCTCTGGCGACCCCAACCCCCTTCAGCAACGGTGCTACTAACCTGGAAGTGGCCCCTGAGGAGAAGCCACCCCGGTGCCCCTTAGAGGCCCTGCCCCTCTCCCAGAGTGCCCTCAGCATTGCCAAGGAGAAGAACATCAGCCTCCAGACGGCCATCGCCATCGAAGCCCTGACCCAGCTCTCGGCTGTCCTCCCCGAGGCTACCCCCAAGACTGCTCCTTTCCCGGCCCCTCGCCCCAATTCGGTGCTATCGGGGTCTGCCTCGGGTGCGTATCCGGCTTCGAAGCCACACTTTGGGGGCCAACGCCTCCTCCCGGGGGCCTCTCTATCTTCATCTCCTTCCTCCTGGACGTCGGGAGCCAAGGTCACTCAGGACACGGGCCTCTACCGCCTTGATCCTTGCAACGGTCACCTGGAGCCCACGGGTCTCTTCCCCAATGTTGCTTCCACTCCGCAAAAGGCAGACTTCCCCGACATGTGGGGTGAGGAGGAGGTTGCCAGGGCGAGGGGCAGCCCTTGGAGCCTGAACGCCACTGCCTCGCCACTCAGCGTCGACCCCATGGCCAACCTGGAGCAGCTCCTGGATAGCGCCGGCATGGAGGGCCTGCAAGCCGTCTTCAAGCGGCCACCGGAGAAGAGCCGGGTGACCATGGTGAATGAGGAGCAGCCAGCACAGAATGACGAGAATGCCGGCTACCGCAGGCCGTCCGCTTGCAGCCCGCACCTCTCTCAGCTCTTGCAGGAGCCCAACTTCCACAAGAAGACCAGGACGGCGCTGCAGCAGCACCTCCACCACAAGCGCAGCCTCTTTTCGGAGCAGAAGGCAGCAACATCAACGCCGCCTCCGCAAGGACCCCCAATCCGACAGGAGCAGCTGCCCGCCTGGTGGTCTCCCAGCCCCCCACCCCAGCAGCAGCTCCCCAAAGCGGCAGCAGAGAAGCCAACCAAGGAGAGGAGGAGGAAGGCCCCGCAGGAGAAGAACAGCCCAGCAAAGCCGCTCCGGAAAGCGGTTCAGATCAAGCGGCCAAAGCAGAAGGACGTCCAGCCTCTTTTCTTGCCTTTGGCGCAGATCAGCCTGGAGGGGTATCACTCTGCTATGTCTGCCACCGCCGCCATGACTTCCGAGGTGACTTCCACGGCAACTTCCATCCCCTCCTGCACCCCCTTGACGCCGACCCCGCCGGAGCGGTCCCCCTTGCAGAAGCTACTTGAAAACAGACCCAACACTCAGGAAATGCCAGATGGAGGTGGCCAGGGCTTGTGTCCAGAGAACCCGGCCTGCTCCTCTGCCGCTACCCCCGCCCCCCTTGGCCCCCCAGCCCCGGAACCTTCCCCTTTCTCCCAGAACCCCCTTCCAGTGGAGAACCTGGAGGAGCTCATCCAGCACTTCGAGGCCCAGTTCGGAGACAGCTTTGGCTTTCAGAATCCTGATCTTTTAGGCGAAGGGCCACCACTTCCAGCTGCCCAGCCGCTGCGGTCTTCTCTGTGTCGCTCCCCGGAGCCTCCAGTCAGCTCAGGGTCTGATGGCAAGGACCAGCAAGGGTCTTCCCAAGGGCCCAGGGACCCCAGGCCGTTCCCCTTCGAGAGCCCCTTCGGGCCCCGCACCCCCAAACAGATCAAGATTGAATCATCTGGTGCTATCACGGTGCTCTCCACCACCTGCTTTTACTCTGATGGAAACCAAAATGGAGGGGACATTGCAGCTTCCATGGAAGGGACCCCGACCAAGGGGGAGGTCCCTCCGCCACTCACGCCCACCCTCAGCGGGTTCCTGGAATCCCCCCTGAAGTACCTGGACACCCCCACCAAGAGCTTGCTGGACACACCGGCCAAGCGGGCCCAAGCCGAGTTCCCCACCTGTGACTGTGTAGGTGAGTCCCTGGCAATAATAATAATAATAATAATAATAATAATAATAATAATAATAATAGTTGTTGTTGTTGTTGTTGTAATAATATAGAATAATTTTATTTTTCTATCCCGCCAACATTTCCCTGAAGGGACTCGGGGTAGCTTACATGGGGACCAAGCCCGGTCAACACAATCAAAAAATAACACAATAAAATAAATATAGGTAAAGGTAAAGGTTTCCCCTTGACATTAAGTCTAGTCATGTCTGACTCTGGGACTCATCTCCATTTCTAAGCCAAATAGCCGGCGTTATCAGTAGACACCTCCAAGGGCACATGGCTAGCATGACTGCATGGAGCGCCGTTACCTTCCCACAGAAGCGGTACCTATTGATCTACTCACATTTGCATGTTTTCAAACTGCTAAGTTGGCAGAAGTTGGGCCTAACAGTGGGAGCTCATGTTGTTCCCTGGATTTGAATTGCCAATCTTTTGGTCAGCAAGTTCAGAAGCTCAGCGGTTTAACCCACTGCGCCATCAGAGGCAGATTATAGATTATATATCTATAATCAAGATATACATGTGTGTGTGTGTGTATATAATATATATATGAATGAATGAGAGGGGTAGATATAGTAGCATAGTATCAAAGGCCACCACATCCAACTCCCTTCAGCAGGGCAGGAGGACACAATCAAAGCCCTCCTGATAGAGGACCATCCAGCCATAGATATAGGTAACGATTCAGACATACATGTATATATAATAGATATGGTATCATAGATTTAGAAGGGCTCCATAAAGGCCATCCAGTCCAACTCTCTCCTGCCAAGCCGGACACAATCAAAGCCCTCCTGACAGAGGGCCATCCAGCCATAGATATAATCAATAGAGATGACTCTCATATATATATTTATGTGTGTGTGTGTGTGTATGAAATATCATAGATATGGAAGAGATCCCTAAAGACCATCTAGTCCAACTCACTTCAGCAGGGCAGGAAGACATAATCAAAGCCTTCCTGACAAAGAGCCATCCAGCCATAGATATAGATAGATAGATAGATAGATAGATAGATAGATAGATAGATAGACAGATATGATTCACACATATATATTTATATGAGAGATATAGTATCATAGATTTGAAAGGCCATCTAGTCAAACCCTCCTGCCAGACAGGACATAAACAAAGCCTTCTTCATAGATGGCCATCCAGCCATAGATATAGATAGATATGATTCAAATATATATGTATATATAATAGATATGGTATCATTGATTTAGAAGGGACCCATAAAGGCCATCCAGTCCAATCCCCTCCTGCCAGACAGGACACAATCAAAGCCCTCTTGAAAGAGGGCCATCCGGCCATAGATATAATCGAGAGATATATACGATATATGTAATAAATATCATATAGTATCAATAGCCATCTAGTCCCAACTCCCTTCAGCAGGGCAGGAAGGGACAATTAAACCCCTCCTGACAGAGGGCCATCCAGCCATAGATATAGATAGATATGATTCAGATATATATATATATTGATATACCATATATTCACAATATATAGGAGAGATAGATATAGTATTATAGTATCAAAGGCCATCCAGTCCAGTTCCCTTCAGCATGGCAGGAAGACACAACCAAAGCCCTCCCAAAAGAGGGCCACCCAGCCAGAGATATAGATAGATATGAATCAGATATTGATATATGGTATATATACAATATATAGGAGAGATCGATATAGTATCATAGTATCAAAGGGCATCCAGTCCAATTCCCTTCAGCATGGCAGGAAGACACAACCAAAGCCGTACCAAGAGAGGGCCATCCAGCCAGAGATATAGATAGATATGAATCAGATATTGATATATGGTATATATACAATATATAGGAGAGATAGATACAGTATCATAGTATCAAAGGGCATCCAGTCCAATTCCCTTCAGCAGGGCAGGAAGACACAACCAAAGCCGTACCAATAGAGGGCCATCCAGCCATAAATATGATTCATATATATATATATATAGGGAGAGAGAGAGAGAGAGAGGGAGAGGGAGAGAGGAAGGTAGAGAGAGAGAGAGTCATAGTTTTGGAAGCAATATTGCATCCCTCCCCTAAATTTGGGTTCAGACTCAAATCCCAAGGAAAGAGATTCCAATTAATTTTTGAAAGAGCCTGTTCCTGTGGCTAAGAGAGTGGAATGAACTGCATTGGTGGATGTCTCTAAAGATCTTTGCTATGAGGCTGGATGGCCCTCTGTTGGGTAGGCTTGGATGGTGTCTTCCTTTATGGCCGAAGGGAGTAGGACTGGATGGTCTTTGGGGGTACCCTCCATGTCCATTAGTCTTCACTTTCCTGAGTCTTCCAATGTGTGGAATGGAGGAGACAGCAAGCGTTGTGCTCATAATAAAACCCGTTGTTGCTGCTGCCGCCAATCCTATCCCGTATTGATTTCTGTCAGCTTCCCGGAAGGTTCCCACCTACTCGTGGCTCCAGGCCACCAAGATGTGCCTGGAATACAAAAAAAGGCTGGGAAGGGCGAGGAAAGGTGGGTGTAGCAACCGGTGGAGTCCTAAACCGTTTGGGATGAGTAAGAATGTGTTTGGGTGCATCTGCACTGTATGATTGATCCAGTTTGACATCACTTTGACTGCCATGGCTCAGTGCTATAGAGTGCTAGGAGTTGTAGCCTGACACTCTTCAGCAGAGGAGGCTGAAGACCTTGCTGAATTACAACTCCTCGGCCCTAATAATAATAATAATAATAATAATAATAATAATAATAGTCTTTATTTATTACCCTGCCACCATCTCCCCCAACGGAGACTCGGGGCGGCTTACATGAGGCCAAGCCCGAACTACAAATTACAACAAAATAAAACAAAAGCAACAACATAATAATTACATCTATATAAATACAAATGTAATGTTCGTTTGTGGGATTAACAGAACTCAAAAACCACTGGATGAATTGACGCCATATTTGCACACAAGACACCTAACCACCCAATGTATGTCCTTCACTAAAAAAAATAATGATTTTGTCATTTGGGAGTTGTAGTTGCTGGGATTTATAGTTCACCTAAAATCAAAGAGCATTCTGAACCCCACCAACGATGGAATTGAACCAAACTTGGCACACAGTTCTCCCATGACCAACAGAAAATACTGGAAGGGTTTAGTGGGCAGTGTCTTTTGGTTTTGGAGTTTTAGTTCACCTACATCCAGAGATCATTGTGGACTCAGATAATGATGGATCTGGACCAAACTCTACACAAATACTCAATATGCCCAAATGTGAACACTGGTGGAGATTGGGGAAAATAGAATCTTGACATTTGGGAGTTGTATTTGCTGGGATTTATAGTTCACCTACAATCACAGAGCATTCTGAACCTCACCAAAGATAGAATTGGGCCAAATCTCCCACACAGAAACCCCATGGCCACCAGAGTGGGCCACAGCAACGCGTGGCAGGGGATGGCTAGTAGAAACATATAATACAGTGAACAACCTAAGGAAAAAAAGTGATTAAAAGTGCAGTGTAGGTGCATCCAGTCAGGTGTTTCTTCAACCTGAAGCAGAGTTTCTCAGTTCAAACCTCCAAGCAATATTAAAGTACTGTTTTTAGCAGGTATGAGTAAACTTGAGCCCTCCGGCTGTTAGGAATTGTGGGAGTTGAAGTCCAAACATCCGGAGGGCCCAAGTTTGCCCATGCATGGTCTGTAGTATGAGCAATACTTATAGTAAGCAGGAGCCTCTTTCTACAAGAAGGTTATATCTTTTGTTGCAGCTCTTTACAGTATTCACAGCTCTCTCCGGAATCCTCCAATTCACCATGCAGCATCACATCACTTATTCTGTTGGTGTTCTTGTATACACTTGCATGATGCAATGTTCCATTTATGCATTCATGGTCTCATACACCTGATGCAAACCTAACTTCAGGGTCTCATTTGCCTCATGCCCAATCACCGTAATTGTGATTCGGCACTTGCAATACTTAAAGTAATCCAGCATTTTATCTTCAGAGTAGGTTAGTACAGTGTTTCTCAACCTGAGGGTTGGCACCCCTGCTGACGTCGTGAGGGGGTATCAGAAGGGTCGCCAAAGATCATTAGGAAACACAGTATTTTCTGGGTTGTTGTAGGTGTTTTCGGGCTATATGGCCATGTTCTAGAGGCATGCTCTCCTGACGTTTTGCCTGCATCTATGGCAAGCATCCTCAGAGGTAGTGAGGTCTGTTGGAACTAGGAAAAAGGGGTTTATATATCTGTGGAATGACCAGGGTGGGACAAAGGACTCTTGTCTGCTGGAGCTAGGTGTGAATGTTTCAACTGACCACCTTGATTAGCATTTGAATGCCTGGCAGTGCCTGGAGCAATCTTTTGTTGAGAGGTGATTAGATGTCCTTGTTTGTTTCCTCTCTGCTGTTTTGCTGTTGTAATTTTAGTTTTTTAATACTGGTAGCCAGATTTTGTTCATTTTCATGGTTTCCTCCTTTCTGTTGAAATTGTGTAGTCTGACATGGTGGTTGTCACAACCACCATGTCAGACTACACAGAGAAGCCATTGAAATCCACAAGCATGTGTAAGTATAGGAACTTCACACAGTAGCCTTTGCACTGGAGCTTCTCTCCCTGAAGCTTCTCTCACACTGAGGCCTACTAACACACTAAGGCCTCTCTCACTGAGGTTTACCTCAGTCTGAGGCCTCCCTCAGACTGAGGCCTTTCTCTCATTGACATTGGAGCCTTCTCATATTGAGGCCTCTCACGCTAAGGCCTCTCCGAGGGTAACTAATATTGAGGAATACTAAGCTACAGATACACCCGCTTATATTGAACTGCAGCTTTTGCTGGGTCATTCCATCCATTACCCTTTCCTCCTTTCTGTTGAAATTGTGTAGTCTGACATGGTGGTTGTCACAACCACCATGTCAGGCTACACAGAGAAGCCATTGAAATCCACAAGCATGTGGACAATTTCAACAGAAAGGAGGAAACCATGAAAATGAACAAAATCTGGCTATCAGTATTAAAAAACTCAAAAATTACAACAGCAAAACAACAGAGAGGAAACAAACAAGGACATCTAATCACCTCTCAACAAAAGATTGCCCCAGGCACTGCCAGGCCATCAAATGCTAATCAAGGTGGTCAGTTGAAACATTCACACCTAGCTCCAACAGACAAGAGTCCTTTGTCCCACCCTGGTCATTCCACAGATATATAAACCCTTTTTCCTAGTTCCAACAGACCTCACTACCTCTGAGGATGCTTGCCATAGATGCAGGTGAAACATCAGGAGAGAATGCCTCTAGAACATGGCCATATAGCCCAAAAAAAACCTTGTAGTGATTCCGGCCATGAAAGCCTTTGACAATACAGTATTTTCTGTTGGTCATGGGGGTTCTGTGTGGGAAGTTTGGCCCAATCCTATCATTGCTGGGGTTGAGAGTGCTCTTTGATTGTTGTTGTTGTTGTTGTTGTTGTTGTTGTAGGTGAACCATAAATCCCAGAAACTACAACTTCCAAATGTCAAGCTCTGTTTTCCCCAAACTCCACCAGTGTTCACATTTGGACATATTGAGGATTCGTGCCAAGTTTGGTCCACATCCATCAATGCAACAAAGCCATGGGAGTTGTAGTTTTCCGTCTGTCAGGGGTGCTTTGAATGCAATATTCCTGCTTCTTCACAGGGGGTTGGACTGGATGGCCCATGAGGTCTCTTCCAACTCTATGATTCTATGATTCTAAGACCTTTGGACATCTCTTCCCAAAGAGTCATGTCAAGTTAGGTCAACTTTATTTGTATCCCATCCCATCTCCCCTTGGGGACTCGGGGTGGCTAAACTACAACTCCCAGGACCCCAAAATACCAAAAGAGCCGGTGGAGTTTGGGGGAAATAGATCTATTTTCCCCAAACTCCACCAGTGTTCACATTTGGGCACACTGAGGATTGGTGCCAACTTGGGTCCAGATCCATCATTGTTTGAGTCCACGGTGCTCTTTTAATGTAGGTGAACTACAACTCCCAAACTCAAGGTCAAAGCCCACCCAACCCTTCCAGTATTTTCTGGTGCTTATGGGAGTTCTATGTGCCAAGTTTGTATTTTAATTGATTGTTTTATTGATGTTGTGTTTATTAATGTTTGTTTGATGTACTTTGGGCTTGGCCTCATGTAAGGCGCACTGAGTCCCTTGGGGAGATGGTAGTGGGGTACAAATAAAGTTTATTATTATTATTATTTGGTTCAGTTCCATTATTGGTGGAGTTCAGAATGCTCTTTGATTGTAGGTGAACTATACATCCCAGCAACGACAACTCCCAAATGACAAAATCAATTCCCCTCCAACCCCACCAGTATTCAGATTTGGGCATATTGGGTATTTTCCAAATGTGGTCCAGTGAATGAAAACACATCCTGCATATCAGATTCAAATTACAGTTTTGAAGTAGCAACGAAAATTATTTTATGGTTGGGGGTCCCCACAACGTGAGGAACTGTGTTAAGGGGTCAAGGCATTAGGAAGGTTGAGAAACACTGGATTAGTATATTTTAATACTCCAACCCATCCTTGGAAGTGACCAACCCTAAAGGCAGAGGTGTTTGTCCTTTTTCCTGGCTGCACATACTCTCTGCAGGAATGCCCAATGATCCAGGGCAGCAGATGCCTTTTGGGGTTCGTTTACAAATGTTGTTCTGAGGAGCCCGTCGACTTCTTGATCCTTCTCCTCCTTCGCTGGGCACCATCTGTCCAGCAGTAACGTGTGCCAGGTCTTTTCTTTTTGCAACCGGCCAAGATTTAAGGTGGCCGGTTGGAGGATTTCTGTGCTTTGTGGGTCCTTTTCTCATTCAAATGACCTGGCACCGGAGCCTGGATGGAGCCAGTGCCCAGAAGAAAAGAGCAGCTGCCTTTGCATCCCTGACAGAGAAAGCCCAAAGCAAGGAGCAGATCCCATTAGCAAAGTGGAGAAAAGAGAATAAATGTCTCGTTTGGGCTCATTTTTGGGGCGGAGAAGCTTCGGGATGCACCGCGTCTCATAATGAAGGCCCACACATTTGCTGCTTTTCTCTCCACGAGGAGACTCAAAGCGCCCTACATTAAATGTATTTTGTTCCTCCTCTCTCTTCCACCCAAACAGAGCAAATTGTGGAGAAGGACGAGGGGCCCTATTACACGCACTTGGGATCCGGACCGACCGTGGCGTCCATCAGGGAACTCATGGAAGAGCGGTAAGTCATGCCATAAATGGAGAAACACAAGGTGGGTAGAGGCAAGGGATTCCTACAAATATGGCGGAACTGGCCCTGTAGTTGTTAGGTCAGGGGATGCATGTATATTGCAGGATTAATGCAGCTTGACCCCACATGAACGGTTATGACCCTGGGAGTTGTGGTTTGCACCCTTTCAGCAGAAAGGGCTCAAGAGCTTGCAAACATACAGCTCCTGTGGTTCTATAGCATGGAGCCAATTCAGTTCAAGCGGGGTCAAGCTGCCTTCGCTCTACAACAGGCATGGGCAAACGTTGGCCCTCCAATTCTTTTGAACTTAAACTCCCACAATTCCTAACACACTGTGAGGACTTCTCTCATAGACTAAGGCCTACCTCACACAGAAGCTTCTCTCACAGACTAAGGTCTACTTCACACCGTGAGGCCTTCCCACAGACTAAAACCTACCTCACACAGAGGCTTCTCTCACAGTCTAAGGTCTACCTCACACTGTGAGGCCTCCTCACAGACTAAGGCCTACCTCACACAAGAAGCTTCTCTCACAGTCTAAGGCAGGGGTCCTCAAACTATGGCCCGGGGCCCGGATATGGCCCTCCAAGGTCATTTACACGGCCCTCACCTAAGTCTGAAACCACTTGAAAGCACAACAACAACAATCCTGAAACGACTTGAAAACAACAACTACTACTACAACAATCCTATCTCATCAGCCAAAAACAGGCCCACACTTCCCACTGAAATAATAATAAGTTTATATTTGTTAAAATTGTTCTTCATTTTAATTATTGTATTGATTTAAAATGTTTTTGCACTACAAATAAGATATGTGCATTGTGCACAGGAATTCATTCATGTTCTTTAAAATTATAATCCGGCCCTCCAACAGTTTGAGGGACTCTGACCTGGCCCTCTGTTTAAAAAGTTTGAGGACCCCTGGTCTAAAGTCTACCTCACACTGTGAGGCCTTCTCACAAACTAAGGCCTACCTCACACAAGAAGCTTCTCTCGCAGACTAAAGCCTACCTCACACTGTGAGGCCTTCTCTCAGACTAAGGCCTACCTCACACAGAGGCTCTCAAATAAAATGCTGTGTCCAGGTTGGTTCATCAGGTGCTCTGCTATGGCTGATGGTATACGGTATACGGTAGACTCCTGCAGAGGTGAGAGGATCCCTCTTGTCCTTTGCTGAACGTAGCATTTGTTGGAGTCTACCGTATACCATGCAGCTGTGGACAAGTCTACATAGGGACCACCAAACGCAGCGCCCAAACAAGAATCCAGGAACATGAAAGGCACTGCAGACTACTCCAACCAGAGAAATCAGCCATAGCAGAGCACCTGATGAACCAACCTGGACACAGCATTTTATTTGAGAACACAAAAATGCTGGACCACTCTCACAACCACCATGTCAGACTACACAGAGAAGCCATTGAAATCCACAAACATGTGGACAATTTCAACAGAAAGGAAGAAACCATGAAAATGAACAAAATCTGGCTACCAGTATTAAAAAAAAATCTAAAATTGCAACAGCAAAAACAGCAGAGAGAAAAACAGGCAGGGACATCTAATCACCTTTCAAGAAGAGTTTGCTCCAGGCACAGTCAGCCCATTGTATGCTAATCAAGGTGGTCAGTTGAAACATTCACACCTAGCCCAACTGACAAAAGTCCTTTGTCTCACCCTGGTCATTCCACAGATATATAAACCCCTTTTTTCCCAGTCCCAACAGACCTCACCTCTGAGGATGCTTGCCATAGATGCAGGCAAAATGCCAGGAGAAATGCCTCTAGAACATGGCCATATAGCCCGAAAAAACCCACAAGAACTGAGTGATTCCAGCCATGAAAGCCTTCGACAATACAGACTGAAGTATAGCTTTTATCCTATATCTGTGGCTATGTTGAACTCCATGGCTTCACCCTGATGTGGCATTGGGGGCTGTGCGGTGGTGGTGGGAGTGTGGCGGGATGGGTGTATTGTTTTTGTGACGTGTGCTGAGGAAGGTATGCAATTTCGTCGTGCAATAGCACCATGACAAATAACGCTATTCTATGTCCTTCCTAATATTCGGGGGGGTATCTCCTTCTCTGCAATTTGAACCCATGGCTCCATTGAGTTATGGTCTTTGGGCAGCGGAAAGGAAGCCTAAGAGAGAGGGGGCGTTTGTTCTCACTGCTGTTGGTACATGGGAGGGTGGGCGAGTGGCACACGTTCCAGCCGGCCATGGCTTCCTCCTCCTCCTCCTCCTCTTCTGCCGTTGACTCACCGGCGTCTGACTCATCATCCACATGAAGGCAAACAGAGCCATTGAGTCACCAGCCTGGCAGTAGACAGGAGCTATGTGATCATGACGAAGGAGGGGGAAGGAACATCATGGTATGGCTTTGAGGCTCAGGCTGCATGGCAGACCCCTTTCCCCTGTAAGAACCAGGCCCTAGACCAGTGATGGGCAACCTTTTGAGCTTGGTGTGTCAAAATTTGCCAAAAACCTGACCATAACTTGGGTGGGGTGTCCACTTTGAGAAAAAATAGATGTAATTTTGCAATATTTATAGTTTAAATAAGAAAAATGTATATTCCATGCTGAGTTATGGAGTGAACAATGCTCAAACATGCAGATGTTAAATTTGTAGACCATTTTACAAATTTAAGGATGGAATTAGATTGGCTCTTATAAGGTGTACTTCTCTGTATGTGGCCGCGTGTCATCAAAGATAACCACGTGTGTCAGTGCTGACACGCATGTCATAGATTCACCATCACAACCCTAGACCCTCCACCTTCATGGCCACAAAGGGGCTGTCCTTTGAGCCTGCAGGGAAGCCCCTTCCTGGGAAGTGCAAAGCTATTGGCAAGGAAAGGCTTTTCGACTCTGATGTTTGAATGGTTTCTCAATAAAATACCATGATAGGCAGGTCCAGAGTTACAAACATCTGACTTACATATGACTCTTAGTGAAGAACAGGGCTGAGACAACAGGAAGTGGGAGGAATCTGATATTATTATTATAATTATCTATATAAATAAAAATGGAATGTTCTTTTGTGGGATTAACATAACCCCAAAACCAATGGACAAATTGCCGCCAAATTTGGCCACAAGACACCCACAAGACACCCAAGGAGCGACCATCATTCAAAAAAATCGATTTTGTCATTTGGGAGTTGTAGTTGCTGGGACTTATAGTTAACCTACAATCAAATGGCATTCTGAAATCCACCAATGATAGAATTGAACTAAATGTGGCACACAGGACTCCCATGACCAACAGAAAATACTAGAAGGGTTTGGTGGGCATTGACCTTGAGTTTGGGAGTTGTAGTTCACCTACATCCAGAGAGCACTGTGGACTCAATGAAGGATCTGGACCAAACTTGGCAAGAATACTCCATATGCCCAAATATGAACACAGATGGAGTTTGGGGGAAATAGACCTTGACATTTGGGAGATGTAGTTGCTGGGATTTATAGTACACCTACAATCAAAGAGCATTCTGAACCTCATCAACGACAGAATTGGGGCAGCCTTCCCACATAGAACCTCCATGACCAACAGAAAATACTTAAGGCCATCCAGTCCAACTCCCTTCACCGAGGCAAGAAACGTAATCAAAGCCCTCCTTACAAAGAGCCATCCAGCCATAGATATAGATAGATATGATTCACACACACACACATATAGTATAGATTTGAAAGGGACCCCTGAAGGAGGACAATTGTATGTTGAAACATTCACACCTAGCACCAGCAGACAAAAGTCCTTTGTCCCACCCTGATCTTTCCACAGATATATAAACCCATTTTCCTACTTCTAACAGACCTCACTACCTCTGAGGATGCTTGCCATAGATGCAGGCGAAACGTCAGGAGAAAATGCCTCTAGAACATGGCCATATAGCCCGGAAAACCTACAGCAACCCAAACATTCAACGCCTTACAAAAGTAAACAAATAACATCTGTAATGATACAAAATAATACACAATAATAACAATAAACTTATAATGAAAGAATTAAACGTTGAAATGGGGAACAAACCAATTTGACAATAATCTAGGACACGTAAAGCAAGGGGAGGGCAGAACGTTGCCACCTTCCAGGGATGGCTGGCCTGCACATCCTAGCATTCCTCACTTATGGCATTGCAGTTTGTTATCCTTGTGCTGATTAACCCATTGGTTTTCTTTGTTGCCCCCAGGTACGGCGAGAAGGGGGATGCCATCCGCATTGAGAAGGTGATCTACACGGGGAAGGAGGGGAAGAGCTCCCGCGGTTGCCCCATAGCAAAGTGGGTGAGTGACCCCCTCTGACCCTTGCCCTTGGGTACAGCTCTGCTGCAGAATGAACCCATTCCAGTTTACCTTGGTTCAATGCAATAGAATCACAGCGGATGTAGTTTTACAAAGTCTTGAGCCTTCACTGCCAAAGGAGGCTGATGCCTCAGCAAACTACAAATCCCAGCAATGCATAGCATTGACTCAATGCAGTTAAATGAGAGAGGACATTCCGCAAAGGGGAGCTCCAGAAGCAGTTTCTCCTTTGGCGTGAGCTCAGCACTAAGATGATCACCGTATGACGTGAATCTAATGTGCACCTGAATTTAGGCCCCAAAAGGTGAGCATTATATTCAAGTGAATAGGCTGAAAACAAATAATTCTAAATATTACATATATTTTGATATGTATTTTAATCTGCACAATTTTGTTTTATATGATTTTTTTTTACTGATTTCTTTTAATTGTCTGTTAATTGTCTATTACGTTTTGTAATAGCATTGAAGATTTGTCATTTTTTCCTTTGGAAGCCGCCCTGAGTTCCCTTACAGAGAGAGGGTGGGTTAAAAATAAAGTACCATATATACTCGAGTATATGGGTTTTTCAGCCCTTTTTTGGGGCTGAAAAAGCCCCTTCAGCTTATACTTGAGTCAAGGTTGTTTATTATTTTACTCTATTATTATTATTGTTACATTTATTATTTTGCTCTATTTATTAATATTACTTTTATTATTTATTATTATGATTATTTTATTACATTTATTCTTTTACTCAGTTATTATTTTTATTACATTTATTCTTTTACTCTATTTATTATTATTATTTTATTACATTTATTAATTTTTATTATTACATTTACATTATTTTATTCTATTATTATTACATTCATTATTAAACTTAATTTTTATTGTTATTGTTACATTTATATTATTTTATTCTTATTATTTTTATTACATTTTATTACATTTGCATTATTTTATTCTATTATTATTACTTAAACTCAATTTGTATTGTTATTGTTACATTTATATTATATTATTATTATTTTTATTACATTTATTATTTTAATCTATTATTGTTATTATGACTTTTACATTATTTTACTCTATTATTATTACATTTATTATATTACTCTATTATTATTGGAAAGATACGTATGCACATTTTCATTGAAGAAGGTTAGAATAGTGGTTGAATCAGAATTGGACAGTCATCTTAAATTATAGCTTTATGTAAATATTCAAAAACATTGAACCTACTGATGCCTCGATTAATGTGATTTTATTGGTATTGATTCTTATTTGGAAATTGACCAGTAGTGGCTGCATTTCCCACCCTCGTCTTGTACTCGAGTCAGTACGGTTTCCCAGTTCTTTGTGGTAAAATTTGGTACCTCGGCTTATATTCGGATCGGCTTGTACTTGAGTATATACAGTATTATTATTATTATTTATTAATTACACAAATATGGTATATTGCTGGGAAAATTATTATATAAATAAATTGTGTTAAAAGGTGCAGTTGCGTCTCCTTGTCTGCACGAGAGCCGTTTCTGGGTGCTGTTGTGCCCTTTCGGGGGCCAATTTCCATGTGGCATGAATGCAGCTCACTCTTGCGTTGAAGGTCATCCGGAGGCACAGCGTGGACGAGAAGCTGCTCTGCCTGGTGCGGCACCGGGCCGGCCACCACTGCCAGAACGCCGTCATCATCATCCTGATCCTGGCCTGGGAGGGCATCCCCCGCACCCTGGGTGACACGCTCTACCAGGAGCTGAGCGACATCCTCACCAAATACGGGAACCCCACCACGCGGCGCTGCGGTCTCAACGACGAGTGAGTGACAGGCATTGCGGGGAACCTTCCGTGACTGGGCTGCAGTTGGAAGGGACCGCCAAGGGCCACAAAGCTCCCCCAACCTCTGAATCATACAATCCTAGAGTTGGAAGGGACCCCCAATGGCCATCCAGACCATTCACCTTCTGTCAGGCTTGAAAGGGACCATCAAAGCACCCCCGACAGATGGCTATCCAACTTCTGAATAATAGAATCCTAGGTTGGAAGGAACCCGCAAGGGCCATCTATTCTAACCTCCTTCTTCCAGGCAGGAAAAGCACCATCAAAGCACTCCCAACAGTTGGCCATCCAACCTCTAAATCAGGGGTCCTCAAACTAAGGCCCGGGGGCCGGATACGGCCCTCCAAGGTCATTTACCCAGCCTTCGCTCAGGGTCAACCTAAGTCTGAAACGACTTGAAATCACACAACAACAACAACAACAACAATCCTATCTTATCAGCCAAAAGGAGGCCCACACTTCTCATTGAAATAATAATAAGTTTATACCTGTTAAAATTGTTCTTCATTTTAATTATTGTATTGTTTTAAAATGATTTTTGCACTACCAATAAGATATGTGCAGTGTGCATACGAATTCATTCCTGTTTTTTTTTTCAAATTATAATCCGGCCCTCCAACAGTTTGAGGGACTGTGACCTGGCCCTCTGTTTAAAAAGTTAGTGGACCCCTGCTCTAAATCATAGAATCCTAGAGTTGGGAGGGCCATCCAGTCCCCCAAGGGCCATCCAGTCCAGTCTTCTTGTGGCAGGTGGGAAAAGCACCATCAAAGCATTCCTGATTGATCTTTCAATCCAACCTTTCAATCATGGAATCCTAGACCTTCAAGGGCCCCCCAAAGGCCATCTAGTCCAGCCCCCTTCTGTCTGGCAGGCAGGAAAAGAACCATCAAAATATTCCCAACAGATGGCCATCCAACCTCTGAATCATAGAATCCTAGAGTTTGAAAAAAAATCCCAAGGGCCATCCAGTTCAACCCTCTTCTCCCAGGCAGGAAAAGCACTATCAAAGCACTTACAAGACATGGCCATCCAACATCTGAATCATAGAATCCTAGAGTTGGACCAGCCCCCCAAGGGCCATCTAGTCCAACCTCCTTCTTTCAGGAGGAAAAGCATCATCAAAGCACCATCATAGCCTGCCGGCTGTTAGGAGTTGTGGGAGTTGAAGTATAAAGCACCCGGAGGGCGGAAGTTTGCCCATGCCTGGTTTAAGTCCTCTGACGCAGCTTCGTGGTTGAAAACATACCTTAGAATTGTCTCGGGGGGTGGGGGGTGGGGGGGGGGGGGTTGGCTTCCACCCCATACATACTCTGCCTACTTGCCCCTGTCTTCTCCTATGATGCCAACTCAACTCTTTTGCAGCCGGACATGTGCCTGCCAGGGCAAGGACCCCAACTCCTGCGGTGCCTCCTTCTCCTTCGGCTGTTCCTGGAGCATGTACTTCAACGGCTGCAAATACGCCCGGAGCAAAATGCCCAGGAAGTTCCGGCTGCAGGGCTATAACCCCAATGAGGTGAGCCCCCCACAGGTCCCCATCCCAAGGTGACGGGATTGACCTCACCCCTTGGGTGGGTGGCCCTTTGGAAGTCATCTGGCCCCGGAGCAAGACCTTTGACCATCTCTTTCTCTTTCACTCCAGGAAGACGTGCTTCGGAAGAACTTCCAGGACCTGGCGACCGAAGTGGCCCCTCTCTACCAACGCCTGGCCCCCCAGGCCTACCAGAACCAGGTCAGGAGCCGTTGCATCCCAGAGATGGGAGGGAGGGTTCCCAAGGGCCATCCAGTCCCACCTGATCCTTCCAAGCAGCAAGGCAGCATCCAAGCCCTCCAGACAGATGGCCATCCTGCCTCTGCTTAAAATAGTGATGAAAATAATGATGATGATGATAATAATAATAATAGTAATAGTAATTAGAACCATAGAATCTCAGAGTTGGCGGGGGCGCCATCCAGTCCCATCTGATTGTGCCAGGCAGTAAGACACCATCCAAGCCCTCCCGACAGATGGCCATCCCACCTCTTCTTAAAATAATGATGACAATAATGATGATGATGATGATGATACTAGCAAAATTAAGTACCATAGAAGCCCAGAGTTGGGAGGGACCCCAAGGTCTATCCATTCGCTTCTCATATTTGGTCAGGCAGGAAAGCACCATTCGAGCCCTCATTACAGATGGCCATCTGATTAAAATAATAATAATAATAATAATAATAGTGATGATGATAGGGTGGCCCTGGTGGTGCAGCAGGTTAAACAACTGAGCTGCTGAACTTGCTGACTGAAAAGTTGGTTGTTCGAATCCGGGGAGCGGGGTAAGCTCCCGCTTTTAGCCCCAGCTTCTGCCAACCCAGCAGTTCGAAATTCACTCCTGGAAGTGTTATTATCAGGGGAAAAAGGGGTCTCCCCTGAAGCTTTATCTCCAATCCTTGTTTCCAATTTTTCCAAAATCCAATTCTCCTCCTTCCGCAGGTGACCAATGAAGACGTGGCCATCGACTGTCGCCTGGGCCTCAAGGAGGGGAGGCCCTTTTCGGGGGTCACAGCTTGCATGGACTTCTGTGCGCATGCCCACAAGGACCAGCACAACCTCTATAACGGCTGCACTGTGGTAAGGCCATGCTTCCTCCCTCTGTCTTGCGCTGGAAAGACCCAGCATGGGGAGGGGTCCACACTGCACACTTGCCCAGCAGTTTGATCCCATTTCCTCCCATTGGCTACACAATAGACCTCGCTTTGCAAGGAATGGAGGAAAGAGCACACATTCAAAACAACACTGCTTTCTAGGACTCTCTCGGTCCTCCAGTGTGACCCTTTGACAGACGTCGGCACCAGTGTTGTGCTGGAGGGTGCAGAGATTCCTGGAAAGATGTTCATCCCATCTGCAGAAGTAAAACCGACAAGTGCAGAGGGCCAGCTGTTGATAAACCCTTACTTTGGATATTAACTGCCAAGAAGCTGAATGTGTCAGGCAGGAGCTGAGTATAGAGATCATTTCTCAGAGAGAGGCATCCCAGTGGTATTGTGTTGGTGCCACGTTCACTTGCTAGGCCCCCTTGTGACATTCCTGTATTCTCCTCTTTCTTCTGGGAACTACTGATTTACAACAACGTTTCCATAACACAAATAAACAAATACATAGTAGCTTTACACACAGCATTCTTAACACTGGAGGTTTCTCATACAAGGCTTCTCTCATACTGAAATTTACCTCTCCGCAGGACGACACTAGCTTTAGCCCACTGACTCTTATCAGGCTTCGGCCTGCTCATTCTCCTCAGGACGACACTAGCTTTGGCCCACTAACTCTAACAGGCTTCGGCTTACTCACTCTCCTCAGGACGACACTAGCTTTGGCCCACTGACTCTAACAGGCTTTGGCCTACTCACTCTCCTCAAGACGACACTAGCTTTGGCCCACTAACTTTAACAGGCTTCGGCCTGCTCATTCTCCTCAGGACGACACTAGCTTTGGCCCACTAACTCTAACAGGCTTCGGCCTACTCACTCTCCTCAGGACTAGCTTTGGCCCACTAACAATAACAGGCTTCAGCTTACTCACTCTCCTCAGCACTAGCTTTGGCTCACTGACTCTAACAGGCTTCGGCCTGCTCATTCTCCTCAGGACGACACTAGCTTTGGCCCACTGAATCTAACAGGCTTCGGCCTACTCACTCTCCTCAGCAGTAGCTTTGGCCCACTAACTCTAACAGGCTTCGGCCTACTCACTCTCCTCAGCACTAGCTTTGGCCCACTAACTCTAACAGGCTTCGGCCTGCTCATTCTCCTCAGGACTAGCTTTGGCCCACTAACTCTAACAGGCTTCGGCCTGCTCATTCTCCTCAGGACGACACTAGCTTTGGCCCACTGACTCTAACAGGCTTCGGCCTACTCACTCTCCTCAGCACTAGCTTTGGCCCACTAACTCTAACAGGCTTCGGCCTACTCACTCTCCTCAGCACTAGCTTTGGCCCACTAACTCTAACAGGCTTCGGCCTACTCACTCTCCTCAGGACGACACTAGCTTTGGCCCACTGACTCTAACAGGCTTTGGCCTGCTCATTCTCCTCAGGATGACACTAGCTTTGGCACACTGACTCTAACAGGCTTCGGCCTACTCACTCTCCTCAGGACAACACTATCTTTGGCCCTGACTCTAATAGACTTCGGCCTACTCACTCTTCTCAGAATGAGACCATCTTTGGTCCACTGACTCTAATAGGCTTTGGCCTACTCTCTCTCCTCAGGATGACACTATCTTTGACCCACTGACTCTAACAGGCTTCGGCCTACACACTTTCCTCAGAACGACACTAGTTTGGCTCACTGACTCTTATAGTCTTTGGCCTACTCTCCTCAGAACGACACTAGCTTTGGCCCACTCACTGTTATCAGGCTTCAGCCTACCCCCTCTGCACTGAACGACACTAGCTTTGGCCCATTGACACTTAACAGGCTTGGACCTCCTCACTCTCCTCAGGATGACACTAGCTTTGGCCCACTCACTCTTATCAGGCTTCAGCCTACCCCCTCTGCACTGAACGACACTAGCTTTGGCCCATTGACTCTAACAGGCTTCGGCCTACTCCCTCTCCTCAGAACGACACTAGCTTTGGCCCACTGACACTTAACAGGCTTGGACCTCCTCACTCTCCTCGGGATGACACTAGCTTTGGCCCACTCACTGTTATCAGGCTTCCGCCTACCCCCTCTGCACTGAACGACACTAGCTTTGGCCCATTGACTCTAACAGGCTTCGGCCTACTCCCTCTCCTCAGAACGACACTAGCTTTGGCCCACTGACACTTAACAGGTTTTGGCCTATTCACTCTGCTATTCACTCTGCTTATATATTTGTTATGCTGTTGTTTTATTGAGGGCCTTGGCCTTTGTAAGCCGCACTGAGTCCTTCGGGAGATGTTAGCGGGGTATAAATAAAGTTAATAATAATAATAATATTAATAGGACGACACTAGCTTTGGCCCACTGACTCTAACAGGCTTCAGCCTGCCCACTCTTTCAGTGCTTGACTCACACTTTTGTAAAAAAAATTACTTAGTTAATATATAATATTCCTGACAACACTTGCTATCCAGGGTGCAGTGGTTTGGGGAGGTCGTGATTTGGAAACGATAAATCATTTCCTGAAAACGTCCTGCAACATATTCTTCTCCTCCTCCCTCTTCGTCTTCTCCAGGTGTGTACCTTGACCAAGGAGGATAATCGCACCACGGGGCAGGTACCGGAGGATGAGCAGCTCCATGTCCTCCCTCTGTACAAGATGTCCCCCACGGATGAGTTCGGAAGCGCGGAGCGACAAGCGGCCAAGATGGGCAACGGGGCCATCCAGGTGCTGACCGCCTTCCCACGTGAGGTCCGGAAGCTCCCTGAACCGGCCAAGTCCTGCCGCCAGAGGCAGCTGGAGGCCCGGAAAGCGGCCGCCGAGAAGAAGCGCCTCCAGAAGGAGAAGCTCATGACCCCCGAGAAGGCCAAGCAGGAAGCCCTCCAGGCCCCGGCCCTTGACCAGGACCCAGCCATTGCTGAAGGTGAGTGCTTCTTTGGATGAGCCAGAGAGGGCCACCTCGGGGTCCGCCATAGGTTTGCCTTGGCAGCAACAACAACAACATCATCATAGTGAGGTCCATCAGTCCCAGTCCTCACTTTGCCCACCACTGTCCCAGATCCAAGGTTCTGCTGGGCCATGGAGGCCATTTCTGCAGCCTAAACACTCCTTTTGTAAAGGGAGGAAAATAACATATAAATATAATAGTGATGATGATGATGATGTCCTTTTGGGCAAATGCCACTCTGAGTAAATAATCTTTTCTCAAGTGTAGAAAGCTGTGGGAAGAAATTGGGTGAGGAAGGGCTTCCCTTTCATGGTTATGATTCACCCAAATGATGATGATGATTTTTTTGTGTGTCAGGAGCGATTTGAGAAACTGCAAGTCACTTCTGGTGTGAGAGAATTGGCCGTCTGCAAGGACATTGCCCAGGGGACTCCTGGATGTTTGCTGTTTTACCATTCTTCTGGAAGTCTTCTCTCATGTCCCCGCATAGGGAGCTGGAGCTGACAGAGGGAGCTCAACCGCTTGCCCAGATTCAAACTGCTGACCTTTTTGTCCTCAGTCCTGCTGGCACAAAGGTTTAACTTATTGCGCCACCGGGGGCTCCTATGATGGTGATGTTGATGATAGTATTATTACTGACCCCACTATAACATTATTCTTATTAACAACAACAGCAGCAGCAGCAGCAGCAACAACAACAACAATAACAACATAATAGTGGGGTTCATTGGTTCCAGTCCACTTTGCCCACCAACTTCCCAGATTTAAGGCTCTGCAGACTAAACACTATTTTTGTAAAAGGAGGAAAAGTGTCATATAATATACTGTACCAATAGTGGTAGCAGTAATAGTAGTAGTAGTAGTAGTAGTAATAATAATAATGGGTGCAGTGGTCCCAGTCTACTTTGTTCAGTGCTGCCCTAGATTCAAGGCTCTGCTGTGCCATGGAAGCCATTTCTGCAGACTAAAAGGAGGAAAAGTGTCATGTAAATATAATCATCATCATCATCATCATCATCATCATCATCATCATCATCATAATGATGTATTTATTTGACCAGACATGACCATTTCAAAATACAGTACAAGTATCATGTACATATAATACTAATAGTAGTAGTAGCAGTAGTAGTAATTGTCAGAAATATTAAAAATTAACTAGGTATCTGAAATTACAAAAAGGTGAGTCAAGCACTGAAAGGGTTAAATAGATGCAGTGACTCAGCTAAAGCTGTAGTTCAATATAAGCAGGTGTGTCTGTAGCTTAGTAGCCCTCAGTCTGTGAGAGTTCTCTGTGGAAGAAGGGCCTCAGTATGTTAGGTAGGCCTCAGTATGAAAGACCTCAGTGTTAGTTCGCTTCAGTGTGAGAAGGCCTCAGTGGGAGAAAGGCCTCAGTGGGAGTAGGCCTGGTGTGAGAAACTTTGGTGTTTGTAAAAAGCTCCTGTGTGAAGCTCTTGTATTAGTTAGGTGTGAGAAGAGACTCTGTGAGAGAGAAACTGTTTATCTGCATAAGAAAGAAGCCCAGCGTGGAAGCAAAGAAGGAAGTATATGGAAACCTTGTTCTTGTAAATATTGCAACCATATTATTTTACTACAAAGAAAAGCCACCTATGGAAGAGATAACAGTGGTCTGTGTGTTTTTGTACTTTTTATCATTTTGGGCTACTGGTGCTGGGTCATGCTGCTTCTAATAAGTTACTCTGCTGTACATTTATGAGGAAGGTCTTTTGTTAATATAATAATAATAATAATACTTTATTTATACTCGACCACCATCTCCCCAAGGGGACTGGGCAGCTTACATAAGGTCAAGCCCGACAATACAAATTCAAATTAACACAGCAATAAAATAAATGAAAATACTAAATCATTATAAATAACACATCAGCAATAAAACAACACATTTAAGAATACAAGGATCCAAAACTGGGGGCAGGGTTGAATCTAATAGATTAAAAATTTAAAACACTGGGTGTGAACAGCAGGGGTTTTTAGAGGGTAAGGTGGGGTGGATTGCCTCAACAAGTAGAATAAAGTGCTTCAGAGGACATTTTGCAGAGAATAGGTCAGAACAGGGAATTATTATTCTTTTATTCAGGGAAGGCACATTGGAACAACCATGCTTTCAAGCTCCTCCTAAAGACTGCCAGTGTGGGGGCTTGCCTAATAACCTTGGGGAGCGAGTTCCAGTTAATAAGCCCAACAGTAGTAGTGGTAGTAATAATAATAATATAGTGGGGTACATTGGTCCCATCCGCTGTCTAAGATCCAAGGCTCTGCTGGGCCATAGAGAGCATTTCTGCAGACTTATCACTGCCTCTTGCTTCTTGTTTCCAGGCGCTCCATTGAAGAGTGGACTCCCTCAGGCACCGGTGAAGCCTTCCATCAAAGTTGAGCCTCGGGGCCATTACAATACATTCAAGTACAACGGGAATGGTGTGGTGGAGAGCTACTCGGTGCTGGGAAACTGCCGGCCCTCCGACCCGTACAGCATGAACAGTGTCTATTCTTACCACTCCTACTATGCACAGCCTAACCTGCCTTCCATCAACGGGTTGCACTCCAAGTTCCCCCTCCCGTCCTTCGGCTATTACGGATTCCCCAGCAGCCCCACCTTCCACTCCCAGCTCTTCAATTACGGCGACGGAAGGGGCTCGCCTTGGGTTGACAGCAGTGGTGGTGGCTACGAGAAGAAACCGGATGTCCAGGCACTGCAGGACAACCTGACTCGCGTTTACCAGAACCCCGACCCCTTGGACGACATCCAGCCCACCGTCCGCAGCAAGAGTCACCACCAGTGGACCTATGAGCGGGCCAACCGGGGAACCAGCAAGACCCCTCCGGCTACATCCCCCAGGTGCCCCTCGGCGGCCCCTTCGGAAGCCCTGCCCTTTGCACAAAACACGCACTGCTTCAACAGCCGAACAATCAAGCAAGAGCCCGTGGACCCAGAAGCTGTCCAGCAGCCGGCAGAGATCAGTTGCCAAAACCTCAACCCCGAAATGTCCCAAAACGGAGGCCCCATGGAGGCGCCGGCCTGGAGCCCTTACAAACCCCACAGGAACGAGTCCCCTTGCGAGAGGACTAGTCATGCGGATAACCCTTGGAGCGCCTTCCCGTCCGGGGATTCCATGCTGGGGGCAAATGGGCAGAACAAACCCGGCCTCTTTGGCTCCCATTCAGCTTCCAGGCTGCCACCGCAGAACCACTTGAGGGAGAAACCATGGAGCCTGTTCCCCACAGAAGGGCAACCCATGGAGGAGAAGCCATGGAGCCCTTGCAAAGGGGACAATGGCAGTGGCTCCTCTTCCTCAGTCTTTGCGGGCCCTGGCTCGGACCTCCAGGAGAAGCGCTGGGGCTTCGGGCAACTGGACTTGAGCTCCATCAAGGGCAGCGGCCGGACCCTGGGGGACCTCTGGGGCCCGGTCAAGGCGGATGGCCGCCGGGCCCCAACTCCGGGGCTGCATGGCCGGACTTGGCCTCCCTTCAGCTCCTTGCCTTCTGTGGCCCTGAAGGAGGAGGCGGGGGTGGGGCTGGACCCTCCCTGGGGCACTTTCGGCCTTGATGAGGGGACGCCGGAAAAGTCCTTCAAGGAAGAGGAGGAGGAGTGGTCTGACAGCGAGCACAACTTCCTGGATGAAAACATTGGCGGGGTGGCGGTGGCGCCGGCGCATGGCTCCATCCTGATTGAGTGCGCCCGGCGGGAGCTGCATGCCACCACGCCGCTCAAGAAGCCCAACCGCTGCCACCCGACCCGCATCTCCCTGGTCTTCTACCAGCACAAGAACCTCAACCAGCCCAACCACGGACTGGCCCTCTGGGAGGCCAAGGTCAAGCAGCTGGCGGAGAGGGCCAGGGCCCGGCAGGAGGAGGCTGAGGCGGCGGCAGCGGCGGCAGCCAGCCTGGGCCTACGGGCGGAGGAGGGCAAAGCCTTTGGGAAGAAGCGCAAGTGGGGCAACAATGGTGGGGCGGCCCCCGAATCCCAGCCGAAGGAGCGGAAGGGCGTGGTGCCCACCCGGGAGGCCCTGACCGTCCCTACGAACTCCGCCATCACCGCCGCCTCCTACGCCTTCACCAAGGTGACTGGGCCATACAGCCGATGGATATGACAACGAGGTGGAGGAAGACGACCATGGCAAATCACGCAGTGTGGCAGGCGGCTATCTTACCTCACAGTCAGTAGCACTGGAACCTGGTGCTGGTTTTGTGGTGCTTTCCCCTCGCCGTCTGGAAACAAACCAACCAATGAGCAAAATCCCGGATCCGCAGCGTTTTGGGTCGAGAAGCAGAGGCATCACCCAAACCTACTGCGGTTCTTTTTTTCTCCCCCTTCCGGTCATTTGATTATTTATATCCACCTCCATGTGTTTGTAACCTGTGATCATGGCAAAAAGGGGGAGCAGAAAATCATCCCATCCTGTCCTTTCGCAAGGAAGAAATCCTTTTTATTCCGTTTCCGATACAAAGGTGTATTTGAAATTAGTCCAAACAAGGGATCCTTCCAGAAAGGATTGGAAAGCAGACCTTGCTCCTTTAAGGCCTGCCCTGGGCTTCCCGCCTTGGACCTTTGTCCAGAAAGGTGTCTTTCTCAACCCAAGGTGCTTCCGTTTTGGGGAGAAACAGGGGCATAGCCCATGGTGCAAAGGTCTTCTTACAGATCGGTAGGTCTCCACAGGGAAAGAGGTGGTGTTTGCTTCATTCTGTTGCTCATTCCGGACTTCAGGTGCTGCTCAGTGGGTTTGGATAGGAGTGAAAGCGTCCCCGTCACTGTTCCAAAACCCTGAAGTTGTGATGGTTTCCAAGCAGGATGAATAGGCCGCATCAGTGTGAAAATAGGGGAAAGGGTGACCTTTGCTTGGGTCCCACTTTGGAAGGAATGCAACCAGTAAATAAATAGAAAACAAACCTTCAACAGAGATGGAGAGGGGCTGCGGCTCCCTCTCCAGAAGTGTTGAATGTCCCTGCTAATCTTGACTTCCCAAATAACCATCCCCTGCACCCCTCTGGCCTTCAGTGTGTTTCCAAATTGGTCCCAAAAGTCAAGGAGAGAAGAGGTTGTGTCTTTCGCAAATTGTGTTTAATCGAATGCAAGTCTTCCGGATAGAGAAAAGGCTGTGTGAGACATTACCGATGTAGAAGGAAGGGGTTCTATTTTCCTTCTGTCAGCAGCACTTCCAGCCGTTTATTGGGAAAATCTGGTTAAGAGGATGCAGAGAATGAAAGGAAGGGAAAGTGGGTGAAATAGGGAGGGAGAGAGAAATGAAAAAGCCATATAGATCCACCCTGGTGCAGAAAATCCCTCATTGGTGCTCTTTCCCCTCTATTTATTTGTTATGTGGACAGCAAAAGCCACAGCTTTGGATTTGAATAGCCATTGGCAAGGATGCGTTTTGCTCCTCATAACTTTCTAAAATAACGATTGCCGACCACGATCCCTTTCCATGAGAGCCAAACAAGGCATGGACTCTCTTCCTTTCCTAACTTCTAGTTTCCATAGTGATGAAAGGCAAGCAAACGATGCTGTAAATCCCAACTTCAGGTTTGGCTACTGTCTCTTAAGAAACTACCCTTCTTCTCAGACGGACCTCATTCTGTGCTTCCGCTGGTGCATGCTGCCCACGTTCACAATGGGATGTTTTTATTTCACTTTTTCTGGTGCTGTTTTTTGATTTTGACTTTTGAACTTGATGGGGGTTGCGAAGGGTCAGGGGGCCAAACTTTGGCAATGACTGATGCATTCAAAATATCAAAGCAGGTGCTTTTTGAAATGCCAAATCGCCATTTTTTTTTCTGAACGGACTCTTCCCAAAATTTCGGTTTGAAGAACAGTCTCTTACACCAAAATCGAGAGCTTCCTGTTGGCGATCTGGTCATCGCCAACACTGTGCTATGGTGCAGTTTGGAATTGCATTATAATGTCAGTATAGACCAGTGGTTCCCAGCCTGTGGTCCGTGGACCACCAGTGGTTAGCAAGAATGACAATATGATTCGCGGCCTCACCATCACTACACCGTTGCCTCAAAAACATGCGGCAACTAGAGGGACTGGTCTCACAAAACCCTCTTATAGTGTTGAGGCAACGGGGATGTCAGGAGAGGAGAGGCTGACTACCCACGAAAGATTTCTACTACTACATCAGCTCTAGATTATGAAATACAGTAGAGTCTCATTTATCCAACATAAACAGGCTGGCAGAATGTCAGATAAACAAAAATGTCGGATAATATGGAGTCTCCTACTCATCCGACACGTCGCTAGACACCTAGACCTAGAATACTAACAACAAGGGCTCAAAGGGTTAAGGCAAGGTAATGCCTCAGGGCTAGAGTAGCCCAGCAGGAAGTGCCTGGTTTAGGAAGTTGTTGTTCATTCATTCAGTCGTTTCCGACTCTTCGTGACTTCATGGACCAGTCCACGCCAGAGCTCCCTGTTGGCCGTTACCACCCCCAGCTCCTTCAAGGTCAATCCAGTCACTTCAAGGATACCATCCATCCATCATGCCCTTGGTCAGCCCCTCTTCCCTTTTCCTTCCATTTTCCCCAGCATAATTGTCTTCTCTAAGCTTTCCTGTCTTCTCTTGATGTGGCCAAAGTACTTCATCTTGGCCTCTACTATTCTTCCCTCCAATGAGCAGTCAGGCTTTATTTCTTGAAGTATGGACTGGTTGGATCTTCGCACTGTCCAAGGAACTTTCCTCCAACACCACAGTTCAAAAGCATCTCTCTTCCTTCGCTCAGCCTTCCCTAAGGTTCAACTCTCACATCCATAGGTGACATTGCTTTCACTATGCGGATCTTTGTTGCCAGTGTGATGTCTCTACTCTATCTTTTCGAGATTGGACATTACTCTCCTCCCAAGAAGTAAGCGTCTCCTGATTTCCGGTTTAGGAAGAGGAGTATGGAAATCACAGAGGGAAGAAGGGAGGACACCTCCACTTCTGGTCCTGCCTCTTTTCACCCTTTCCTCCCTCCTCTTCCTCCTCATCTGGCCTTTTTCACTTTTTGGGAATGAAGAGAGAGTTGGGGAAATGCTGGAGGAAAAGGAAAGCATTGGATAAGATAGAATGTTGGATAAGTGAAGGTCGGATAAGCAAGACTTTGCTGTAGTTTGCACACTTTTTGGAGGGCGAAACACCTTGCCAAACTGCAGCTTGGCCTGGAACCACAGCAGTTAAAAGCAGAGGTTGGATAAGTGAGAGCAATGGCAGTTAAGCAAAGGTTGGATAAGCGAGACTCTACTGCAGGGGTCCACAAACTATGGCCCGAGGGCCGGATATGGCCCTCCAATGTCATTTACCCGGCCCTCGCTCAGGGTCAACCTAAATCTGAAACAACTTGAAAGCACACAACAACAACAACAATAATCTTATCTCATCAGCCAAAAGCAGGCCCACACTTCACATTGAAATACTAATAAGTTTATATTTGTTAAAATTGTTCTTTGTTTTAATTATTGTATTGTTTTAAGTGTTTTTTGCACTACAAATAAGATATGTGCAGTGTGCATAGGAATTCATTCTTTTTTTTTTCAAATTATAATCCGGCCCTCCAACAGTTTGAGGGACTGTCACCTGGCCCTCTGTTTAAAAAGTTTGAAGACCCTTGCTCTACTGTATGGTTTTCTATGGGCACGCAGATGGTGATTACTGGATGGCATATGTTCTGAATCAGAAACTAGAGCTGATGTGGTCTGTCCAGTGTGATTTTCTGAATCAGCACCCCAAATAACCAAACCGTATCTAAAATTGACTAAAAACCGATTTGTAACCCTTGGGGTACTAATGTTGGAGAGTGGGCCCTGGTCAAAGTTGTCCCTGGTCAAAAAAAGGTTGGGAACCACTGGTGTAAACTCATACTATGCAGTTTAAAGTGCACTATATGATAACATAAATCCAGCCTAAGGCCCCATCTGTCATAAGTTTGAAATTGCAATTATACGGTCAATGTCGACTCATAATGCACTCCAGTGTAATAATGCTGCATTGTATGAGTCTATACCAGGCATGGGCAACCTTCAGTCCTGCAGGTGATTTGGATTTCAACTCCCACAATTCCTAACAGCCAGTGGAAGTTGAAATCCAAAACACCTGGAGGGCCGAAGTTTGCCCATGCCTGGTCTATGCTGACTATATAATGCTGTTTCAAACGACATCATGGAGTCACTGTAGATCCTGCTGGGGTTAGGATGAAATTGTCTCCACTTTGGAATCCTTGCAACACTTCCACCATAAACAGTTTTTTTGTATGGGAACATATGAGTTTGGGTGCATGTGTTTCTCCCCTTTCCCATATTAAGGCCAGATTTCCTTTTGTTCCGGGGAAATGCCAAGGGTTTATTTCAGACGTTGGGGCGAATCCTATGGGATTTTTCGAAGGCCAAGGAGGTAAATTGGAAACCTCTCCAAGCCTCGAAATGGGGATTGGCTTCAGGTGAGACCACGGAGGAATCTTTGCATGCTTTTTAAAAGACATTTTAACAGACTACGGGTCTTATTTGTGTAGGAAACCTCTTCTCGACCCTTTTTGGCCCGTAAGATGGATTTCTCAGAGGTGCAGAAGGCCAGGGATGCAACCTGTTAGCGATCCAAACACTTTTACGATCCTTTCTGTTGTATTGAACAGGTGCCTTTCGAGAAGTTTAAAAACACAAAAGATGGCTTGCAAATTTTTATATATATATATATATATATATATATATATATATATATATATATATAATCTATATATATGTGTGTGTGTGTATGTATATCCCCCACTCTGTATATAGCTCTTTCTTACTAAGGAATCCTTGCTCAATGGCAGGAAAAGGAAACGTTTTGCAGGAGCTATAATTGCAGTTCCTGAGCGTTTTCTGAGGCTCTGATTTTAAAACTGTAAATAGAGAAAAGACATTTTTTAAATAAAGCAAAAGAAAGCACTTTCACTAAGTTTTAAAAAGAAAGAGGAAAAAAGAAAAGAATGACCCCATTAACTTGAAGAGCGGTATGTTCGAAAGCAGATTATTTCAGGAAAAGGCGATGTAAATAGAGATGATTTTTTTTCCATTCTAAAAAACAAAACACATTGTTCATTTGTTGCTTTACTGTACGCCGTTGACCCCCTTCTGTTTCTCAAGGAAGGAAGGTCGGTCACGGGAAAGCGGTTTGTTTCGTGACGCAGAGAATATAACAGACTCCAAATCGTTAGGAAAAGTTTGGAGTTGTCTGAATCACTGTGTTGAAGGCTTTCATGGCCAGGGTTGCTTTGAGTTTTTGGAGCTCTATGACCATGTTCCAGAAGCATTCTCCATCCTTCAGCCATATGAATCATTCCTTTCTCCTGATGCTCTTTATACTGCTTCCCCCAGTCAGGAACCAATGCAAGGAGAGAAACGGGATTTTAAAAGGCGCAAATAGATCTCTCCTTAGTTGTAGAAACTAAAGAAAGATGTATTTGAGCCTTTTAAAATCCCGTTTCTCTCCTTGCATTGGTTCCTGACTGGGGGACCAAATGCCCTTTGTTGTGATGCGCCTCCAAACGGGTTTTAGCTGGAATCACTTGATCATATTTGGGGGTCCAAGGGAGTTTCAATGTAGATAGGAGACCATAAAACCTCAGGCCTATACAACATGTCAAAATGTGTATCTTGAAATAGGAGAATACACAAAAAAGTATAGACTTACTACAAAAGAGACAAAAATTCAATTCCTGAGTATACTAAAGCGATAAATATTAGAAGAACTGGGGAAGGCAAACTATTGTAGGACAGGATTTATGGGTAGTTTCTTTCCACACATTGCTTGTCTCCTTCATATTCTTGCTTGGAGATGCACATTTGCTGGAAGGTACCCAGAGAAGTCAGAACTGAGCCTCCAATCCAGGAGCTAAACCTTCGCTTGAGTATTGTGTTGTTTGTTATGTGTCCACACATTTTTACATGTTGTATAGGCCTGTGGACACACAAAGAGACATAGAATCATACCATCCTAGAGTTGGAAGAGACCTGGTGGGCCATCCAGTCCAACCCCATTCTGTCAAGAAGCAGGAAAATCTCATTCAAGGCATCCCTGACAGATGGCCATCCAGCCTCTGCTTTAAAGCTTCCAAAGAAGGAGCCCCCACCACATGCTAGGGTAGAGAGAGAGTTCCACTGCTGAACAGCTCTCTCACACAGTGAGGAAGTTCTTCCTAATGTTCAGGTGGAATCTCCTTTCCTTTACTTTGAAGCCATTGTTCCATTGTGTCCTAGTCTCCAGGGCAGCAGAAAATAAGCCTTCTCCCTCCTCTCTATGACTTCCCCTCACATCTTGATCCACGGCCCTTATCGTGTCTCCTCTTTGTCCTGTTGAACTTCATTATGTTAGTTTTGGCCCACCATCTCTCTCATCTGTGAAGATCATTTTGACTTCTGCTCCTGTCTCCTGAGTATTGGCTCTCCCTCCCAATTTGGTCCCCTCTGCAAACTTGATGATCATGCCTTCTAACCCTTCATTAATGAAGGACTGGGCCCATAATCCTGCTGATGGCACTCCACTCATCACTTCTTTCCAGGATGAATAGGAAGCATTGGGGAGGATCATCCTCTGGGTTCTTTCACTTTACCAATTATAGATCCACCTAACTGTAGTTTTGCCTTGCTCACATTGAACTAGTTTCCTTGCCAGGAGGTCGTGGAGGACCTTGTCGAAGGGCCTTCCTGAAGTCCAGATACGCTCCATTCATGGCATTCCCTGCCTATACCCAGCTCGTAACTCTATCGAAAAAAGAGATCAGATGAGTCTGACTTGGTTTTGATAAATCCATGTTTATCATGTGGTCCATTTGATCAGGTTGGACTCCATCCAACCTGATCCCTACTTAAATTGATGTTTTTCGTGCATGACAACTTGGAGGTTGTTTCCGTATTGCAATCCGCCTCTAACCTTAAATGTGAGGAGGATGAAATACATAATTATGCTGGTTATTTGCTTGGTTTCTGCTGCTGGAGATTTGCAAAGTCTTCCTTGGACCCGTCTTTTGCTGCCTGTCACCCCCAACGATTCTAGAGACAGAAATGGCACAAAGCGCAAGTAATGCGTGTTCATGCACAGGTTTTGGGAGCGCGAGGCTGCCCTGGTCCCATTGAAGCCATTGGGGTGGTGCTACTATGACCCTAGAAAAATGTCCTGGGAAATAATATTTCCAAATGTCTCCAGCGGGTTTCCTGCAGCCCTTCCTATCTGGGAGCTGCACAACTCTTGCCTTGTGTTTTCATGGTGCAGGAAAGTGGTGCTATCTTGCTCCCCTGCTGAGTTTCATGCCACGAAACTGAAGCGTCGGTGAGGGCTTTTCTTTGGTCCTTCTCTTTCGAGACTTTCGTGCATCGATTGGGCTCAATTTCTCTAATAATTCCTTTTTGGAGGGGAAGATTTGCACGCAGGGATGGCCACAACAACCTTCCAACTTGGTGCTAAAATCAGAAATCTTAATGCAAGGGCCCAGGATAATAAATCCCTATCAATCTCAATACAAGGGTCTGATATAATAAGTCTGTATAAATCTTAATGCAAGGGTCCAGGAGAACAAATCCAAGTTCTGGTGCTGTGGAAGGGATTAATACAGAGTGGTTCTCAACCTGGGGTCCCCAGATGTTTTTGGCCTTCAACTTCCAGAAATCCTAACAGCTGGTAAACTGGATGGGACTTCTGGGAGTTGTAGGCCAAAAACATCTGGGGATCCCAGGTTGAGAACCACTGGATTAATAAATCCCCATTGACTTCTCTAGAGGAAGGTTTGGGACCTGTCTGCCTTCTTTTCTCAAAATCTCCCCCCATTTGCAATGCTTGGCCTCTATGACACCGAACAATATGTGTTTCCAATCTAGTGGGGCTCAATTGCAAAGAAACCAGTGGCTCTTGAAACAGGTCAGCGGCCAGTTTGCCACCTGACCCTCAAGGGCTGCCAATGGGCATTTTTCTCACAGCATCTTGCATTTGTCATGTGATCCATTGGAGATATATATATTGCATAAAGACCTTGGCATATATGTCTATCTGTATCTTACCAGGTTGAGAGAGTGCTCATCCTGCAAAAGGAAAGGAGCCAATGGCTCGGCCGGTGCTCCAACTGATCAGCTAAAGGCTGTGTCCGCACTGGGGAATGAATGCAGTTTGGCCCCATTTGAACTTCTGGAGCTCAATGTGATGGGATCCTGCGAGATGCAGTTTGGCAGAAAGGGTTTCTCAACCTTCCTTACTACAGTTCCTCATGTTGTGTGACCCCCAACCAGAATATTATTTCCATTGCTACTTCATAACTGTAATTTTGCTACTCTTAATAATTGTCATCTAGATACCTGATAATGCAGGATGTATTTTCATTCACTGGACCAAATTTGGTACAAATTATCCGATATGCCCACATTTCAATACTGCTGGGGTTGGGGGAGGAATGGTTTTGTCATTTGGGAGTTGTGGTTGCCAGGATTTATAGTTCACCTACAATCAAAGAGCATTCTGAACTCCACCAACAATGGAATCGAACCAAACTTGGCACACAGGACTCCCATGACCAACAGAAAATACTGGAAGGGTTTAGTGGGCATTGGCCTTGAGTTTTGGAGTTGTAGTTCACCTACATCCAAAGATGACTGTGGACTCAAACAATCAGAGAATCATAGAGTTGGAAGAGACCTCATGGGCCATCCAGTCCAACCCCCTGCCAAGAAGCAGGAATATTGCATTCAAAGCACCCCTGACAGATGGCCATCTAGCCTCTGTTTAAAAACCTCCAAAGAAGGAGCCTCCACCTCCGGGGCAGAGAGTTCCACTGCTGAATGGCTCTCATAGTCAGGAAGTTCTTTCTCATGTTCAGATGGAATCTCCTTTCTTGTAGTTTGAAGCCATTGTTCCGTGTGCTAGTCTCCAGGGAAGCAGAAAACAAGCTTGCTCCCTCCTCCCTGTGACTTCCTCTCACATATTTATACATGGCTATCAATGATGGATCTGGATCAAATTTGGCACGAATCTTCAATATGCCTAAATGTGAACACTGGTGGAGTTTGGGGAAAATAGACCTTGACACTTGGGAGTTGTCGTTCCTGGTATTTATAGTTCGCCTACAATCAAAGAGCATTCTGAACCCTAGCAATGATAGAATTGGGCCAAACGTCCCACACAGAACCCCCATGACCAACAGAAAATAATGTGTTTTTCTGAAGGTCTTTGGCAATCTCTTTGACACCCCCTCGTGATCCCCCCCCCCCAAGGTTGAGAAATGCTGGTCTGAAAGACCTTGCAAAGCCAAAACTCCCAGGGATCCCATTGCAGTGCAAACAGAGTCTGAACCGCATTCCTTCCACAGTGGAGACGCGCTTCAAACCCAGGGACCAGAGGGTGCTTTTATAAAAAGGCCAGGAAATCTTTATATTTAAAACAAACATGAAATGGTGCTATCTTGGTGCAGGTGATTAAAAAAAACAAAACATTTGCTGGTGTTTTTGTATTGTTTACATCAGTGGGCCAAATCCCCTCTCGCTCAGGTGCAACCGCAGGCGCAAACACCGGAGAGCAAGCAGAGCGTTCCTGCATTTCCAAATGCCCACAACCTGGAACGTCTCCAAAAACCTATTGCAATGTACTTCTGAGCCTCTTTACACTTCCATAGATTCAACTGAGGCCACTTTGGGGCAAAGGAGAGGTTTGAATCTTGAGGTGCATCTGTCTACATTGTGGAATGAATGCAGTTTGGTGCCTGTTGAGCTGCACCATGGGTTCCCAAACATTGTCGTTTGCCATTCCTGGGCAGAGAAGGCTATCAAGACCTTGGGAAATGGCACCTCTCAGGAATCCCATTGAGCCATGGCAGTCATAGTGGGGCCAAAGTGCATTCATTCCACAGTGTGGATGCGTCCTAGGACTTGAAACTACGCTTACGGAGCCGAACCGCTCACCACTTAAGGTTGGGATGTGCTTTTTCGTTATCCAGGCTTTCCCTTGATGGGACCAGGTGCTAATAGATCTACCATGGCTTTTGGGATCAAGCCATACCAATCCATAGAAATATGGGCAGAAAGGGGATGTCGTTCTTCAAGCCGTAATTTGCGTCAACACTTGTGCCAATTTAGTCGCAAGCGTGTGCGCCGTGCACTCTTATTCCTATTATAATATTATTATTATTATTATGCAAAAATAATTTTTTAAAAAACATACATTATGGGTGCTGCATTGAACTTTTTCGAGGCCACTCCAAAACAGAGCAGCTATTTGCAAAAGCTAAAGGAAGCCGCTTGTACCTTGTCCGCATCCGCGCTTTGCTTTGCTTGCTTTTATGGCTTAATAGCAACCCCGCAACCCGGCAATCCTTTCCCACATTGGACCCCCATTGGATGCTTCTACACTGGGGGGTTTAATGCAGTTTAGACACCACTTTCGCTGTTGTGATTCAATGCTATGGACTTATAGGAGTTGTACAGTAGAGTCTCGCTTATCCGACATAAACGGGCGGGCAGAACGTTGGATAAATGAAAATATCAGATAATACGGAGTCTCCTACTGTTACCTGTCCGACACGGCGGATAATATGGAGTCTTCCACAATGAGAGCGACTGGTCTCGCAAAACCCTCTTACAGTGTCGAGGCAACGAGGATGTCGGGAGGGGAGAGGCTCACTATCCACGAAAGATTACTGCTACTACATCAGCTCTAGATTATTAATTACAGTACAGTCTCGCTAATCTGACATAAACAGGCTGGCAGAACATCGGATAAACGAAAATATCGGATAATACTGAGTCTCCTACTGTTACCCGTCCGACACAGTGCTAGACACCTAGAATACTAACAGTGACTCAAAGGGTTAAGGCAAGGATGTGGAAGAGGAGTGTGGAAATCACAGAGCGAAGGAGAGAGGACACTTCTGCTTCCAGTCCTGCCTCTTTCCTCCCTCTTCCTCCTCCTTGTCTTCCCTTTTTCACTTACTGCAAATGGAGAGAGAGTTGAGGAGTGCTGCTATAATTGAAGGGGAAATGCTGGAGGAAAAAGGGGACGTCGGATAAGAGTGCCGGATAAGATGAAATGTCGGATAAGTGAAGGTCAGATAAGCGAGACTCTACTGTAGTTTGCACACTCTTTGGAGTTTGCCAAAACTGCAGCTCCCCAGATTGCATGCATGGCCTAGAGCCATGGCAGTTAAAAAGTGGTGTCAAACTCCTTTAATTTTGCTGTGTAGATGCACCCAAAGGCAGCATAAATAGGTTAGTTTGACAGCATGGATTCCCGATCTTTATTTTAATAAATGCCAGCTTCCTTTTGTGACTTTTATGATGCTTTTTTTTAAAAAAAATGATGTATTATGAATTGTGAGTAGTTGCGTCTGACACAATGTTCTTTTGGTGCTATTTATTTCCCAACTGTCTTTCTCTCTCTCATTCACCTTCTTAAAAATAATAAATACGTTAACATAAATGCCAGGGTTTTCACGGTGGAATAAGCTTGTTGTGCTCACAATACGTCCAAAAAATACCTCAAAAGAAAGCAGAGTATTGTGGCAACTTGTGACTTCAGATGCGTAGCTAACAATGGGGCAGATGCCGATATTATTATATTCACATCTATATAGGTATATCTCAGTACTACTCAGACACTGTACTTGACATCTTAGGAACTGTAAGGCCTTTACCAGACTATTCTTAGGCAACTTTTCCTTTTCTGAAAAACGCAATGGCACAAACCGATGTTGCAAACCTTACAAAGAAACAAAACCTCCTTGGGATGCCTGTTTGGAATTCTTTTGGAGCGATTCCTTGAACGTTGAGCAAAATATTATCTAATGTTTACTTAGATATAATATTATCTAAGCTCTTCATGATGCTTTGCAAATTGGCCACAGTTAGGTGCTGGATGGGATCTGATGCCAGATTTTGGAACTATGTAGGTTAATATCTGGGATGAATATTATGACATTGCATCCTTGCAAATATTACAATATTGCATCCTATTTTAAATAAAATCTGGGAGAAATATGATCTATATTGCATCCTATTTATTAATATCTGGGAGGAATATTTCAGAATTGCTTACTTTTAAAAAAAATCTGGGATAAATATAGTATTGGGTTGTTGTAGATTTTTTTGGGCTATATGGCCATCATACCTCTGAGGATGCTTGCCATAGATGCAGGCGAAACGTCAGGAGAGAATGCCTCTAGAACATGGCCATATAGCCCGAAAAAACCTACAACAACCCAGTGATCCCGGCCATGAAAGCCTTCGACAATACATTATAGTGTTGCATCCTATGTTTTAACATCTGGAATAAATATGGAATTGCATCGTATTTGTCATTGAAGGCTTTCATGGCCAGAATCAATGGGTTGCTATGGGTTTTCTGAGCTGTATGGCCATGTTCCAGTAGCATTCTCTCCTGACATTTTGCCTGCATCTATGGCAGGCATCCTAAGAGGAGTTGAATCTGCGACCTTTCGATCAACAAGTTTAGCAGCTCGGCGGTTTAACCCACTGCGCCACTGGGGGCTCCTAATATGACATTGCATCCTATTTGTTAATACCTGGAATCAATGTTCTACTATCACATCAAATAGGATGAATATCACAGGAGTTTAATATTGCATCCTATAGTATAGGAAGCCCCTGGTGATGCAGCAAGTTAAACCGCTGAGCTGCTGAACTTGCTGACCAAAAGTGGTTTGAATCCAGGAAGTAGGGTGAGCTCCTGCTGTTAGCCCTGCTTCTGCCAACCTAGCAGTTTGAAAACGTAGTATTTCATCTTATTTTTAAAATACCTGGGACAAGTATTATAAATGTCGCCAACTGGCTGAGAAAGGAGGTATACAAATACAGTAAATAATATTAATATTATTAATAATAATAATAATTCTGGGCTAAATCTTATCTATATTGCATCATACTTCTTAACATCTCGGCTAAATATTATGATAATACATCCTATTTGTTAATATCGGGGATCGATATTATAGTATCACATCCAATAGGTTGAATATCACAGGAGTCTAGTATTGCATCCTATTTGTTAACATTTGGGACGAATATTGTGCCGATTTGCAAACTTTCCTGAGATCTTGGAAGGCGAGCGCCAAGCAGAACTCCTCTTGTGTTTACATCTTGCATGGTTGAATGCCTGTGTTTTAGGGTTCTTTGCCTAAGAATAGTCAAGCTAATGGCCAAACCCCTTTTTTCAGTTTCAATATCAGGGATGCTTTGGTTTTAGTAATGAATTTTGTTTGTTTGTTTGTTTTGTATTGCCATCTTTCTCTCTTTATTGTTTGGGGTTGACTTTGGAAAGGCGATGCATGTTGTTGCCCAGCTGGCTTTCTTTCGGCAGTCGTTTCGATGCATTTTGTAGGAACCAACTTGTTGTCTTTTTCTTTCCCCAAATCGAAGCAGATTGAGGGAATGATGCTGTTGGACGGGGCAGAACGATTCCTTTTCTTTGATTTCCATGCCGCGTTCTGGGTTTGAATTTGGGCGACGGAGAATCCCCCTTTCCCCCCCATGGACCACACTTGAAATGATTTCTCTTTTATTTCCTTCTGTTGATTTGTGACTGTGGCTACTTGAAAAATAAAATGAAGTTTTATCTGGGGTTGGTTGACAAAAAAATAAGAAATAAAATAATAAATAATGGTAGATTTTACAATGTCTCAAGGCAATAGGACTTGTGTATTAAACTGTAGATATCCTTAGTACAGTAAAATGGATGCTGATAATTTTATTTTGTCTAATTTCCCCTTTTGTCTCTCTTGGATTTCTCCCTTTCTCTCTCTCTCTCTCTTCCCAATCTCTTGGCAAATTTATTTTATTGCAAGTATGGACACTTCTCTCTCTTCTTCCTCTTCTTAATTTGTATTTTATTATGTTACACAACCAACCGGTTTGTGAAATGTATTATTATTATTCCTGATATCTTTAAACTATTGTGGGTGTTTTAATAAATTTTATATTTATTTTTTGCACTCAAAATTCAGTGTGTGTTTTTTTTCCCCTCCTGCTGGTGGATTTCATGATTCCTGTGGTCTGTTACCGTTTCAAATGTTCATCTCTATCACTCCTTCCCACCTGCTTTCTAGGTTTGAGATGGTTAAACAGAAGCTCTCCGAAGCTTTACTGCTGATGACAGGGAAAACCAGCTGCTTCCTAATTCATTTAAAACATAGGCACCAGAAAGGACAGAGAGTTTCATCTATGCTGAAGACCGTGCCATCACCGGCCAAGCAGGGAGTTTTGAAATGGTTGAGCAGAAGCTCTCCGAAGCTTTAGGTGCTCTTACTGCCCATTACAGGGAAAACCAGCTGATTCCTAATCTATCTAAAACACAGACATGTGCTTTCCATCTTAAGAAAGGACAAGCATCCTGAGGACTGAGGATGACCTGGGAAGGAATCCCACTGGAGCATTGCAGCACACCCAAATACCTGGGAGATACTCTGGACAATGCTCTGACTGTACTCTGCTCCAATGTGTAACATAATACACATGTGACCAGCCACTGCCAGAAGGGACAGACAGTTTCGTCTATGACGATGATCTTGCCATCACCGCCCAAGCAGGGAGCTTTGAGATGGTTGAACGGAAGCTTTCTGAAGCTTATTATTCTTTATTATTTATTTACGGCATTTATATGCCGCCCTTCTCACCCCAAAGGGGACTCAGAGCGGCTTACAATATATATTTTCATACAATATATTATATTATTACCATAGTACAATATCAGTATTACAGGAAGTGGCAGCCAATAGTGAAAGGACCAAGGAAGAGACATTTCCAGCTCATCCCCTGTTTGGGTATCAGCCAGCACGTCAACGACTTAAATCCAGACATAGTTTTCTAAGATCTACAGAGACACTCGCTGGAACACCTCAGCAAGCGAGAGTCCAAAAGTGTCAGGCTCAAACCCAGAACCTCAACCAATGGCTGATACCAAATGAGAAACTCCCCCCTGGGCACACAGAGGACTGGGCGACTTGGAAGGCGCTGAACAGACTGCGCTCTGGCGCCACAAGATGCAGAGCCAACCTTCAGAAATGGGGCTACAAAGTGGAATCATCGACATGCGAGTGTGGAGAGGAGCAAACCACTGACCACCTGCTGCAATGCAACCTGAGCCCTGCCACATGCACCATGGAGGACCTTCTTGCGGCAACACCAGAAGCACTCCAAATGGCCAGATACTGGTCAAAGGACATTTAATCAACTACCAAACTCACACATTTTGTATTTTGTCTGTTTGTTTGCTTTGTTCTGTTAGAAATGTAATATAATTGACTGGCTGCCCTGACACGAGAAAATAAATAAATTGCTATATTGCACTATACCATTATATTGTAATATTATTAGTAATATTACATGTAATGTAAATACATAATTATAATTATGATATTGTATTATTATTACTAGTATTAGACGTTCTTACTGCCTATGACAAGGAAAACCAGCTGATTCCTAATTCATCTAAAACACAGACGCCAGAAGGGACAGAGAGTTTCATCTATGCTGATGATCATGCCATCACCATCCAAGCAGGGAGCTTTGAAATGATTGAACGGAAGCTTTCTCAAGCTTATTATTATTATTTATTATTTATTTATAGCATTTATATGCCGCCCTTCTCACCCCGAAGGGGACTCAGAGCGGCTTACAATATATATTTTCATACAATATATTATATTATTAGCATAGTACAATATCAGTATTATATATTACTATATTGCACTATACCATTATATTGTAATATTATTAGTAATATTACATGTAATGTAAATATATAATTACAATTATAATATTGTATTATTATTACTAGTATTAGACGTTCTTACTGCCTGTTGTTGTGTTGTTCATTCGTTCAGTCGTCTCCGACTCTTCGTGACCTCATGGACCAGCCCACGCCAGAGCTCCCTGTCGGCCGTTACCACCCCCAGCTCCCTCAAGGTCAGTCCAGTCACTTCAAGGATGCCATCCATCCATCTTGCCCTTGGTGGCCCCTCTTCCTTTTACCTTCCACTTTCCCCAGCATAATTGTCTTCTCTAGGCTTTGCTGTCTCTTCATGATGTGACCAAAGTACTTCAACTTTATCTCTAGTATCCTTCCCTCCAATGAGCAGTCGGGCTTTATTTCCTGGAGGATGGACTGGTTGGATCTTCTCGCAGTCCAAGGCACTCTCAGAACTTTCCTCCAACACCACAGCTCAAAAGCATCGATCTTCCTTCGCTCAGCCTTCCCTAAGGTCCAGCTCTCACATCCGTAGGTTACTACAGGGAATACCATAGCTTTGACTAGGCGGATCTTTGTTGCCAGTCTGATGTCTCTACTCTTTACTATTTTATCGAGATTGGACATTGCTCTCCTCCCAAGAAGTAAGCGTCTTCTGATTTCCTGGCCACAGTCTGCATCTGCAGTAATCTTTGCACCTAGAAATACAAAGTCTGTCACAGCCTCCATTTTCTCCCTCTATTTTCCAGTTGTCAATCATTCTTGTTGCCATAATCTTGGTTTTTTTTATGTTTAGCTGCAACCCAGCTTTTGCGCTTTCTTCTTTCACCTTGATTAGAAGGCTCCTCAGCTCCTCCTCGCTTTCGGCCATCAGAGTGGTGTCATCTGCATATCTGAGGTTGTTAACGTTTCTTCCAGCAATTTTCACCCCAGCTTTGCATTCATCCAGCCCCGCACATCGCATGATGTGTTCTGCATACATGTTAAATAGGTTGGGTGAGAGTATGCAGCCTTGCCGTACGCCTTTCCCAATCTTGAACCAGTCTGTTGTTCCGTGGTCAGTTCTTACTGTTGCTACTTGGTCCTTGTACAGGTTCCTCAGGAGAGAGACCAGGTGGCTTGGGATGCCCATCCCACTAAGAACTTGCCACAATTTATTATGATCCACACAGTCAAAGGCTTTAGAGTAGTCAATGAAGCAGAAATAGATGTTTTTCTGAAACTCCCTGCCTTTCTCCATTATCCAGCGGATATTGGCAATCTGGTCTCTCGTTCCTCTGCCTTTTCTAAACCCAGCTTGAACATCTGGCAACTCTCGCTCCATGTATTGCTGGAGTCTTCCTTGCAGATCTTGAGCATTACCTTACTGGCATGAGAAATAAGGGCCACTGTACGGAAGTTTGAGCAGTCTTTCGCATTTCCCTTTTTTGGTATGGGGATATAAGTTGATTTTTTCCAGTCTGATGGCCATTCTTATGTTTTCCATATTTGCTGGCAAATGGCATGCATGATTCCTAATCTATCTAAAACACAGACATGTGCTTTCCATCTTAAGAAGGGACAAGTATCTCAAGCTCTCAGGATGACCGGGGAAGGAATCCCACTGGAGCATTGCAGCACACCCAAATACCTGGGAGTCACTCTGGACCATGCTCTGACTGTACTCTGCTCCAATGTGTAACATAATACACATGTGACCAGCCACTGCCAGAAGGGACAGACAGTTTCGTCTATGATGATGATCTTGCCATCACCGCCCAAGCAGGGAGCTTTGAAATGGTTGAGCAGAAGCTCTCCGAAGCTTCGGGTGCTCTTACTGCCCATTACAGGGAAAACCAGCTGATTTCTAATCCATCTAAAACACAGACATGCTTTTCGCCATAAGAACTGACAGACATCTCAAGCTGAGGATGACCTGGGAAAGAATCCCACTGGAATACTGCAGCACACTCAAATATATGGGAATCATTGTGGACTGTGCTCTGACTTATAAGAAGCACTGTTTGACTATTAAGCAAAAAGTGGGCGCTAGAAACAATATCATACGAAAGCTGACTGGCACAACCTCGGGATCACAACCAGACACAGTGAAGACATCTGCCCTTGCTCTTTGCTACTCTGCTGCTGAGTATGCATGCCCAGTGTGGAACACATCTGACCACGTTAAAACAGTGGATGTGGCTCTCAATGAGACATGCTGCATTAGCAAAAGATGTCTGCACTATACATCACTTGAAAAATTACAGTGTTTAGCCAGTATTGCACCACCTGACATCCGCCGGGAAGTACAAGCCAATCATAAAAGGACCAAGGCAGTGACATTTCCAGCCCATCCTCTGTTCAGATATCAGCCAGCACGTAAACATCTTAAATCAAGAAGAAAAAGAACTTTATTTTTCTACCCCGCCTCCATCTCCCTGAAGGGACTTGGGGCAGCTTACATGGGGCCAAGCCCAGGGAACATACATTTAAAAGCAGAGCAACAACAAAATGCAGACGAGGGGCCACCACCGAGAATGCCCTTTCCCTCATCCCCACCAATCGCTCCTGAGATGGGGGTGGGAACGAGAGAAGGACATACCTGTTGCAACTCAGGGTAGTTTTCACCTTGCTCCCAAACACCACCATACCAAAGCTGTAGATTTTGTAGTTTATTGAAGGAAAGGCAAACTCAAAACATAATATAAGAAAAGCAAAGTTCCAAAAAGGCTTAAATGCAAAGACAGGGTTCCCAAAATCCAAAGGCAAACACATGAAGCATAATCCTTTAAGCAATGGTCAAACAATAGTCCATGAAAACAGTTTAACACAAGAACCCAAAATCCCAGACTCAGGAAGCCAGAAGCGTGCTGCTTAAAGCCAAGGTTAATCCATATACGTTTGCATGGAAAGAGCCACGTTGAACTGACAACCCCTGTGTGTCAGCAAGAAGGCTAAATTCCCTTTGCAATCATGAATGAATTGCAATGACCCTTGGCCAACTTGGCCTCTCGCTTACTAGCTAAGCAAGAACTTCTCTGGACCCTTAATTGCAGGCAATCTTGCCTGCTCATTAATTCATTATCTTCTTCAAGGCTCTCTAAACCCTTATCTTGGTTTACCAGCTGGGCTGGATCATCGTGGGAAGGCAAAGGAGTTGAAGACATCTCCACCTGGCTGTGTGGGAATTCACTCCCTTTATCAGTCTCACTGACATTCTTTTCCCCTGAGAACTGACTTGTTGTTTCCCCTTCTGCAGCCTCACCTCCAACCCTGTTTGAGTGAACAGAAATCTGTAACCCACCATCCTCCTCAACAGGGAACTCAGGCTCACAAGACCCACAGGGCTCAGCTTCAGACTCAGAGTCAAACTGAATCACAACAATACCCAGACGATCTTAAGGATCGTGTGGGCTCATAGAGGAGGAGGCGGTCGCGTAGATAGGCAGGTCCCAAAATAGTTTTCTAAGACCTACAGAGATACTCGCAGGAACACCTTAGCAAGCGAGAGTCCAAAAGTGGCAGGCTAAAACCCGGAACATCAATCCATGGCTGATACCAAATGAGAGACTCCCTCCTGGGCACATAGAAGACTGGGTGACTTGGAAGGTGCTGAACAAACTGTGCTCCGGTGCCACGAGATACAGAGCCAACCTTAAGAAATGGGGCCACAAAGTGGAGTCCACAACATGCGAGTGTGGAGAAGAGCAAATCAATTACAGTGCAGCCTGAGCCCTGCAACATACACAATGGAGGACCTTCTTATAGCAACACCAGAGGCATTCCAACTGCCAGCTACTAGTCAGAAACACTGGGATGCCTGTGGTGGAGGAAACACATGAAATCTAGGATGAAATTGTCCCTGTATGAAAGCCTTGACTTGGGTGGTGGGCAGTGTGGTGTTCGTGGAGGACATTAGCACGGCTCTTGTACATGTTCATGGAGCTGACTACAATGTGCTTGGAGGGAGGGCCTTTGGTGTCTCCTGAGTAATGGGAACTATTGCTGTTTGTTGAAGTGGGAGCTTCATGTTTGTGTAAGTGGACATCCCAGCCACACACACACATAAATATTTTCACTTTTATTGTGTGGATAGATTAGATAGATAGATAGATAGATAGATAGATAGATAGATAGATAGATAGATAGATAGATAGATAGATAGATAGATAGATAGATAGATAGATAGAGGCTGTCATTGCAGGAAAGTTCTTAGGAATTCATATCTGCATTCCTTCAATACATTTTACTGTGGAAGGTTGGGAATGGTGGTTCAAAGGCTTCTTTCCGCCTGCAATTTTGCAATAAATCTGTAAGGATGCATGCAAGTCTTCTCTTGATTGCATTGCCGAAGGTTGGATTGCTTTTTTGCTCTTAATACAAGCGGCAATCGCTCAGTAACCGATCAGTCGGGAAAACTTTGCATAGCAATAAAATGGCACAGTTCAGGGTGTGGCTGATGCCTTTAGTTGATTTCTGTGAGAGTCTTGTGACTATATAGATAGGCAAGCAAATCATATGTACAAAGGTTGCCCTCTGCTGACAAAAAGAGGCAGGATTTCTACATATTTCAGAAGAAAAAAGGAATGAAGGATCCACAGTATAAAACTGATGTAGTTTCCCATATCTCAATGCAATGGAGTCCTGGAAGTTACAGTTTTACAAGGTCTTTACCCTTCTCTGCCCAAAAGAGCTGCTGCCTTGCCAAACTAACATTGAGCCATTGCAGTTAAAGTGGGATCAAACTGCATTCATTCTACAGTGTAAATGCACAGGAAGGAGGGAGGGAGAGAATGAAGGATGAAAGGGAGGAAGGATGGAAGGACAAAAGGAAGGAAGGGAGGAAAGAAGGATGGATGGAAGGAAAGACGGAATGAAGAAAGGAAGGAAGGGAGGGAGGGAGGAAAGAAAGAAAGAAAGAGAAAGAAAGAAAGATGGATGGATGGATGGATGGATGGAAAGACAGAAGGAAAGAAGGAAGGAAGGAAGGAAGGAAGGAAGGAAGGAAGGAAGGAAGGAAGGAAGGAAGGACGAAAGGAAGGAAGGAAAGAAGGGAGAAAAAAAGGAAGGAAAGAAGGATGGAAAGAAGGATGAAAGGAAGAAATGAAGGAAGGATAGAAGGATGGATGGAAGGAAGGAAGGAAGAACGGAAGGAAGGATGGAAAGAAGGACAAAAGGAAGGAATGAAGGAAGGAAGGATAGAAGGATGGATGGAAGGAAGGAAGAACGGAAGAAGGGTGGAAGAGAGGGAGGGAGAAAGGAAGGAAGGAAGGAAGGAAGAAAGGAAAGAAGGAAGGGAGAAAAGAAAGGAAGGACAAAAGGAAAGGAGGAAAGAAAGAAAGAAAGAAAGAAAGAAAGAAAGAAAGAAAGAAAGAAAGAAAGAAGAATGGAAAGAAGGACAAAAGGGAGGGAGGGAGGGAGGGAGGGAGGGAGGAAGGAAGGAAGGAAGGAAGGAAGGAAGGAAGGAAAGAAGGATGTATGGATGGATGGATGCATGGAAAGACGGAAGGAAGGAAGGAAGGAAGGAAGGAAGGAAGGAAGGAAGGAAGGAAGGAAGGACGAAACGAAGGAAGGAAGGAAGGATAGAAGGATGGATGGAAGGAAGAATGGAAGGAAGGATGGAAGAGAAGAAGGGAGGAAGGAAGGAAAGAAGGATGAAAATAAGGACAAAAGGAAGGAAGGAAGGAAGGAAGGAAGGAAGGAAGGAAGGAAGGAAGGAAGGAAGGAAGGAAGGTCTCCACTATTCATGGCGTGCATTGAAAGCAAAAGCCAAAAACATACATACATACAGTAAACACATACTGTATGTATGCATGCATGTACAGTGGGCTCTTGGTTTCTCCAGGGATTTGGTTCTAAGTCCCATAAAGATACCAAAATCCATGGATGTTCAGCGCCCATTGTATGCAATGGCATAGTGGCTCAATGCTATATGTAATCCCTGGAGTTGTAGTTTGGTGACGTCCTAGCACTCTTGGGCACCGAAGGCTGCAGAACTTTGCAAAACTATAACTACCAGGATTCCATAGCATTGAGGCTTGGTTAAAGTGGTGTTAAACCACATTCATTCTGCAGTGTAGATGCACCGTAAGTGAGATTTGCAACCCACTTGTGAAGCAAAGGATGACGGAGACAGGGCTGCTGGTCTGTTATCGACGAGAGAAACCATGGAGATGGATCTTCTGCCATGAAACTGCAAAGTAGAAAAGGAGGGATTTAATTGTGTCTCCTTGCATTTAAAGGGTTGGACTGGATGGCCTTTGGGGGTCTCTTCCAACTCTAGGATTCTATGGGCAGCAGAGCTAGATTTCACTGTCTACGTATCTCCCATTGAATGTTGGGAGAACCCAAGTGCTATATTTAGTGGAGGAGAGATGCCCACTATTGTCAACATGGAGTTGTTTAGGCCAATGACAACAGATTATTATAATTCTTATTGTACGCCAGCAAAACATAACAGCTTTTGCATTAGCTGAGAATTCAGGTGGCTCCTTGGCATAAATATATTTGTGATGGGTCTACCAGAAATTCTCATTGTGCTAATGGTAATAAAAATTAATAATAACAATACTACTACTACTAATAAATTAATGATAATAATAATAATTAATAATTAGTAATAATAATTAATAAAACTGTACCAAAATTTGAAATATTTAATAATAATAATAATAAGAAGAAGAAGAAGAAGAACACTATGTAACAAAATATGAAAAAAATGCAGTTCCTGCCTTGAAAGCGTTATTTCCTGTTTAATTGTGCGGTCCTTATTTTGAAAGTAGTTGTTCTACTTCAGAAACTTTGTTTTTGTGGCACAAACCGTTGAATTGGTTAAGACTCAATTTGATAATCATTGACAAACAATAGTAAAATATTATGCAAGATGTCTCACAAAAAACAAAGTTTTTGAAGTTTGATAAACTTTTTCCATGTTTTTATGATACAATGAGGAAATGACTTTATGATACAAGCAATGAGGAAATGACTTTATGATACAAGCATTAGGAAGGTCTGGGCTTTAGCACAGGTGGTAAATCTGGTAAAATACCTCTGTCGCTTTTTAGGGGTACCTAAATAACCAATAAGATCTACCAACCGAAAGGTTGCTAGTTCGAAGCCCTGGGGTGGGGTAAGCTCTCAACTGTCAGCCCAAATCACTGTTTACCTAAGGAGTTCGAAAACAGCTTGAGCTGTAAGTAGAGAAATTAGGTATTGCTAAAAAGCGGGGGAGGTATTTTATGACACCATAAAACAAAAAGATCAGAAAATGCCAAATGGAAGGAGGAAGTCTTGATGGCTTTTTGTCATAGAGGATGGAGCGACAGCACCCCCTTGTGGCTGAATTCAAGCACAACTTCCAAGGCGCCAAAAAGCTGGACGTCGACACAACATACCTCTGTCTGTTCTGTCCTTGGGTGTCCAAACGGCATTGAATGTTTGCTGTGTATGTGTACTGTGATCTGCCTCGAGTCCCCATGGGGAGATATTAATATTAACAACAACAACAACAACAACAACAACAACACTTTATTTATAACCCACCCTTCTCACCCTAAAGGGGACTCAGGGCGGATCACAGTACACATACACCACAAACATTCAACGCCATTTTGTATATACAATACAGAGACAGACAGAACAGAAGGAGGTGTGTTGTTTCACCTCAATGTCCATTTTTTTGGTGCCATAGAAGGTTTGGCTCGAATCCAGCCACAGGGGGTGCTGTCTCTGCATCCTCTATGATGGAGAGCTATCAGGACTTCCCCCTTCCTTTTTGTTGCCCAGCATTTTATGATCTTCTTTCTTTATGGCATCAGTACCTAAAAAACTGGGTGACTTGGAAGGCTCTGAACAGGCTGTGCTCTGGCACCACCAGACGCAGAGCCAACCTTAAGAAATGGGGCCACAAAGTGGAGCCCACGACATGCGAGTGCGGAGAAGAGCAAACCACAGACCACCAACTACAATGCAGCCTCAGCCCTGCCACATGCACAATGGAGGACCTTCTTATAGCAACACTAGAGGCACTCCAAGTGGCCAGATACTGGTCAAAGGACATTTAATAGAATGCCAAGTTTGAAAACTTTGTGTGTGTGTGTGTGTGTGTTTAATACAATACAACTGTTTGGTTAGCTCCTGGCATGTTAAATAAATAAATAAAGCGGTACCTAATTTCTCTAATTGCAGCTAAAGCTGTTTTCGAACTGCTTAGATCAACAGTAAGTGGGGCTGACAGTCTGCAGCTCACGCTGACCCAGGGCTTCGAACTGACAACCTTTCAGTTGATAGATCTTATAATTGCTGGTGACCTACCAGCTGTGTGGAATATAGATGTAAATAAAGTGTTGTTGTTGTTGTTGTTGTTATTATTATTATTATTATTATTATTATTATTAGAAACACAACAAGATGAATCCACAGCAAACAAGATCACTCTGCTGGCTGTTGTACTGGATCACACGTCAGACACTTCCCAAGTGTCTAGGACTGTGTTGTATCAGCGAATAATGTGTGCAGATCCCAGTAAGGTGGCCTTTTGCAGCTGGCAGATGGTAATCTTGTCAGCGCCAATTGTGTTTAAGTGCAGGCCAAGGTCTTTAGGCACTGCACCCTGTGTGCCGATCACCACTGGGACCACCTTTACTGGCTTGTGCCAGAGTCTTTGCACAAGACTTATTATTATTATTATTATTGACACAAAAGCACAGTATGTCACAGCAAACGAGATCTATATGCTTGATTTCGTATCACAAGTCGAACACTTCCCAAGCATCTAGGACTGTGTGATGTATTTTTGAATGATGCGTGCAGATCCAAGGTGGCCTTTTGCAGTTGACAGATTGTGATTTTGTCGATGTTTATTGTTTCCAAATGCCAGCTGAGATCTTTTGGCACGGCACCTAGTGCGCCAATGACCACTGGGACCACCAGTACTGGTTTATGCCAGAGCTTTTGCAGTTCGATTTTGAGGTCTTGATAACGGCTGAGTTTTTCCTGTTGTTTTTCCTCAATGCGACTGTCACCCGGTAGGGCAACATCAATAATCCAAACTTATTATTATTATTATTATTATTATTAATAATAATAATAATAATAATAATAAACTAGGAACAAAATAGTGTTACATATTGTAATTAATTATTAGTAATAACAACAACAATAAATAAGTGTTTGCAGTTTAATACTCTTTTTTTTATAGAACTAATGACATTTATAACCCAGGAACAAAATCATATTATATGGTGTCATTATAATAATAATAATTATAATGATTATAATAATATTATAATGATAATAATATTATTATAATGATAATAATGATGATGATGATGATAATTTATTTATTACCTCACTCTCCTTTCTGCTTGACGTGGAGTACCATACTAAAATTATACTGAAACATAATTAATATGTCGGTCTCGTCTCATTCTAAACCGTCTTTCCTTCTCGTGGAAAGGATTTTCGGTCCCTAAAGTTTGAGATTCTTTGATCCAGATCTGGATCAAGATCCAGATCCAGATTTGGTCCAATCAATGGAAGGGCTGCATGGCACCTCCTCCCTCCAAGACCTGGACCAAAACCATGGGCCATGTGATCCTAACCCTTGCAATAAATCCCACTTTAATGCCATTGTTTACCTGCTTAAGCCCAGAAAACGGGGACGTGGCTGCAGAGGATGTTCAGCGTGGTCCCTAAGTTGGATCGATCCACCAAAGAGGTCAGGTTCATGCTTTCCTCCTTCTGTGGATGAAACGGAAGACAAGAGTGATGGGATGAATCTTATGGAGTGGGGTTGAGAGTTGTGCAAATCCCACCATTTCTTACCAGTGGATGATGGGAGTCATGGTCCAATAACACAAAGCCAACCCATTATAATACAATCTTTTCATCAGACCTAGAGCAGAACTTTCCAAACTTTGGGGCCAAGCTTTTGAGCCTCTTTTCGTGACATGGTCATTCAGTTTCATTGGAAAACCGGTGGTCAAATCATCACCTTATAAAAGCTTCATACAATACCCCAGAAGACAGGAGCAGAATTCAAAATGTCTAGATCCAGGGAAGTCATGCCACCCATGCTCTATTCTATTCTGCCTTGGTCAGACCTCATCTGGAATATGTGTCCAATTCTGGGCACCACAACTGAAGGTGTTGACCCTAAGCTGGAATGTGTCCAGAGGAGGGCAACTCAAAGGATCAAAGGTCTGTATAACAAGCCCTATGAAGAGCGGCTAAAAGAGCTGGACATGTTTAACTTGCAGAAGTGAAGGCTGAAGGGAGACAAGGGATCAAGGTGTGAGGGAAAGTCATAGGGAGTAGGAGAAGGCCTGTTTTCTGCTGCCCTGGAGACTAGAACACAGAACAATGGCTTCAAACATTGCTGCCCTGGAGACTAGAACACAGAACAATGGCTTCAAACAACAGAAAAGAAGATTCCACCTGAACATGAGGAAGAACTTTCTGACTGTGAGAGCTGTTCAGCAGTGGAATTCTCTGCCCCAGAGTGTGGTGAAGGCTCCTTCTTTGGAGGCTTTGAAGCAGAGGCTGGCCATCTGTTGGGGTGTTTTAAATGCGATTTTCCTGCTTCTTGACAGAATGGGATTGGACTGGATGATGGCCCGCCAGGTCTCTTCCAACTCTAGGATTCTATAATTCTATATCTCGATCTGTCTATCTCTATATTATCTCTATCTCTCTATTATCTTTCTATTATCTCTATCTCTATTTCTCTATCGCTCGATCTCTCTATTATCTCTATTTCCCCTTCTCTCTCTCTCTCTCTGTCTACCTATCTCTCTCGATCTTCCTATTATCTCTATCTCTATATATCTATGTCTCTGTTTATCTCTCTCTCTGTATCTACCTATCTCTCTCTATTTCTCTATTATCTCCTCCCCTCTATCTATCTATCTATCTATCTATCTATCTATCTATCTATCTATCTATCTATCTATCCATCCATCCATCCATCCATCCATCATACCTATCTCTCTCTCTCTCTCTGTGTGTCTCTACCTATCTCTCTCCATCTCTATTATCTCTCTCTCTCTCTACCTATATCTATGATCTCTCTCTTATCTCTCTCTCTATTCTCTCTCTCTCTCTCTATGATCTCTCTCTCTGTCTACTCATCTCAATCTCTATTCTCTCTCTCGCTACCTATTTCTCTCTCTCTCTTTCTATGATCTCTCTCTCTCTGTTTACATCTCTCTCTCTTCATTAGAAAATGATCCATTTTAGTGGTAACAACTGTGTGAAGAATGTGGGCCTGGCGAAGCCTGTCGGCCTGAACAGTTAGAATCTGGGCCTAGCAAAGCCCTGGCAGCCATCTTTGGATAGGGAAACAGGGAGACACCATCTTAAGCCAGGTTTTCTTAGAGGGGGCGTGTCCTAGTCCAGTAAGCAAAGAGTGGATGGCCAGGATTGGTTAGGAATAGGGGGCGGAGTCTAATATTCAAATAGAGAAAAAAGTGTACTTTTTGACTTTGAGGCTTGAGTTTTGGCAGTTGGGATTTGTCAATTGGGAGTTAGGTAGTCGGTTGGTGTTCACAGTTGGATAGTGCTAGATAGGAGAACTGGGTTAATCTTTTGTAGTATTCAAGGGCTAGAGGAATCAGCCAGGAATACTGACAGTGGGAACAGGACCTTGCTTATGGTCTGTTTCTTTTAATTCCTGAGGAAAACTAGGCCAAGGTTGTTTGGCTAGATTCCAGAAAGTGGGAATTTGGTTTGGAATTATCATCAGAGATTAATTTCCTGAGATAATCTCCTGTTTTGTTAATTCCAGATTTAAACCCAGTACCCATCTAAGAATTGTACATCAAACGTAACAAAAAGCTTTAGTGCCATTAACTTACAGAAACCATTACGCATTTGTACCAGAAGAGTTTAAGCCTGTTAAATAAACGTTTTATTATAGTCAATGCATTACAACAGCCTGTGTGTGAACGTCATTGGTATTTAAACCCTCTGAGGACAATAAATACCATAGTAACACAGAAGGGTGTTACTAAGTATCCTCTCCACACATATAACTAAGCCTGAATACTAAGCAATAAGGTGGCAGCATACCCCAGTTGAAGAAACAGTTACAAAACCTCTTAATTCAGACGTCATTCAAATATAGCACAGTTATATCTTTCCCTGTTTTATCAATTCCCCCCTGTGATATTCCTTATAAAAGGTTGGTAGCTTGTGGGATTCACATTTTCAGAATTCCCTGTTCTCTCTCCCTGCTAAAAGAAGACCCTTGGTGTGATCCTTCCTTGGATAACCCTTATAAACTGCAACTCAATTAACAAATGGTTCAGTTCCTACACTTGAACAGTGGATGGCTTTGACTGTGTTTTTCTGCCTGGCTGTTGAAGGTTGGACTAGATGCCCTTTAGGGATACCTTCAAACTCTAAATTAAGTATGGACTGCCTGGGAGTCCAGTGGATTTTCCTTCTCTGGAGGTGAGGTTGGCTGGCCATCTGTCGGGAGGGCTTTGACTGTGGCTTCCTGCATGGCTGATGGAGGTTGTACGGCTTCTTTCCAAGCAAGAAAAAAAAAACCCCAGAGTGGATTCACTTCATCATCCACTTGAGTGGCATTTACTTGTTGCAACTCAATCAACAAATTGCGCCAATTATAAAAAATTATAACAAGACCTGGACTCGAACAGCACCAGCTTTTGTTTGGAAAGCATGACCTAGAGATTTTCCCAAAGTTGGCTCCATAAGGGATGGTGCTCTTACCTGGAATCCCTTGTAAGCAGCATCCAGACCTTGAACGTTCTCCTTATCCATCTTTGTGAGGAAGCAGGCTGCTCCATGCCAAGGTTTATAACCAATGAGGAGCTGTGTATAAAGAAAGAGCATGAGCTTGCATTTAGCATGGATCAAACTTGGCATGGATACTCAATATACCCAAATATGAACACTGATGGAGTTTGAGGAAAATAGACCTTGACATTTGGGAGTTGTAGTTGCTGGGATTTATAGTTCACCTACAGTCAAAGAGAATTCTGAACCCCACCAACGATGGAATTGAACTAAACTTGGCACACAGAACTCCCATGACCAACAGAAAATACTGGAAGGGTTTGGTGGGAGTTTTGGACTTGTAGTTCACCTACATCCAGAGAGCACTGTGGACTCAAACAATGATGGATCTGGATCAAACTTGGCATGGATACTCAATATACCCAAATATGAACACTGATGGAGTTTGAGGAAAATAGACCTTGACCCTTGACATTTGGGAGTTGTAGTTGCTGGGATTTATAGTTCACCTACAGTCAAAGAGAATTCTGAACCCCACCAATGATGGAATTGGGCCAAACTTCCCGCACAGAACCCCCATGACCGTCAGAAAATGCTATGTTTTCTGATGGTCTTTGGCAACTCCTTTGACACCCCCTCATGCCACCCCCCCCCCCATGTTGAGAAATGCTGGTCTAAAAGACCTTGCAAAGCCACAACTCCCAGAGATCCCATTGCAGTGCAAGCAGAGTCTGAACTGCATTCCTATAACAGAGACTTGGATATTTTTGGAAAACCCAGAATGGATTTACCATAGTTTACAATAGTTCAGCTTCAACACCCAAAAGAGGGCCTTTTTAAAAACTCTATGATCCACAAATCCTCAGACACCACAACCACAAGACTGCTTAGTTGTTATACGTTTTTCTACATTGCTTCTCACCTTGCCAAAGTCATAAATGATTGCTGCGGGACCACGGATCCCATTGTCCACTTCGAAAGTGGCCACTTCTTCTGTGTCGGTGGGCAGATTTAGCCACGAGTCATCTCCTCCATGGCCTTCAATAGTCATTTGCAAAACCTAGGAGTGATATCCATAAATCAGGCCCTATGATTCTATGGTTATATGGTGCAACCTCCCTGTTTTTTACCAAGCTGGTGTGGTGTTTCAAGTAAGAGGTGTTCTGGCTCTGGAGTACAACAAAATACACAAAACGATCTATGTCAGGGAAAAAAATACTCAAGGAGCATAAAAGAGAGAGCAGAAGAGAGTTCAAATGGCAGTAGTATCCAAATGATGATGGAGATTAGCTCTCAAGAGAAATCTTTGTAAGGAGAATCCTACAGGGATGCCCGGGTAATATTATATACCCTGTTTCGGGGACAAATTGTATATTATATACCGAAACAGGGTATATAATATTACTCGGGCATCCCTGTAGGATTTTCCCTACGAAGATTTCTCTTGAGAGCTAATGTTGTAATAGAGTCTGTAAGTAATGTTGCAAGTAGTAGTATGGGTGCCAGAAGGGAAAAAAGGGTTACTCATGAGCCAGAGTCTGATGCGGAACAACAGAGGAAAAGGATTCGGGATATACTTATGGCATCTACAGATGAGGACTCATTTGAAGGGTTCTCTGGGGATGAAGGGTCAATGAGTGAAGGAGAGGAGGGAGATGCAATGGATGGAAATAGAAGAAGAAAGAGGGTTACTCGGGAGCAGGAATTGGATGAGGAGCGACAAAGGAAGAGGATACGGGATATACTTATGGCACCCACAGATGGGGAAAATGGGGACGACACTGTGGATTGGACTAAGGTAAAGGAAGTGCAAGCTGTTTGTGCAGAACCAACATCTAGTGATACATTTGTGGGGTTCTCTGGAAGTGAAGACTGGCAATTGGGGAATACAGCTGAGTCTTGGGGGGATCTAAGTCTTGACAGGAGATGGAGAAGATGGAGGGATTGGCGTAGGACTTCACGTGAAGAGTTGGGAACAGCCGCAAGGGATGATAATGGGGTTGTGGTCAGTTCATCTTCTTCTGATGATGATGTGTAATAAAAGTGGGTTCAGAAATGGGGAATCTTTGCAGAAGGCAAGGTGTTGGTATACGTTCGTGCATTGCGTACTGTCTGGACTTGTCGCTGCCTGTTCCATGTTCGGCTTTGGGTTTGGGATCTGCACGTTGCTGCTCCTGTTCGTGTGTGCTTTCGACTCGGCTTGGATTCTTGTGAGTGTGGATTTCCCCCTTCCTTGACCTTGGACCGGCTTGACTACGACGCTGCTTCTGTGGATTTTGGAAATTCGCTACTTCGGATTCTGCTTGCTACGACCCTGGACTTTGTTTGACTATGCTTTATTCCCTGCAGCTTCTCTGTTTTGTTAACCATTTGCATGCTGTGCTTTTTGTGACCTTGGAGTACTGTGTTTGAATCGGTTCTTTTTTCCGGAGAATCCGGATTATACTTTGGGTTACTCTTTTGAACCAGGACTGGTTTTACCTTTGAGTTTTGGCCAGAGGCACTGAGTTATGTGTCTCCAAGTCTTTTACTTTGCTTTAATAAACTCTGTTTTTGGAACTAATTCTGAGTCTGGCCCTTTAAGGCGTCTGTGTTCCGACAGCTAAGCTCCATTATCATTTGGATACTACTGCCATTTGAACTCTCTTCTGGATTGTGGACTTTATGACTTTATGATTTGAAATTTGTATTGCATATGCTTCCCTAAAACCTGTATATATTGGGATCTTACAACTGTAATGTCTGAGAGTGGATGCTCCTTTATAATTTACTTTATATGATTGTATTACAATTATTATGTCTGAGAGCAGTTGCTCCTTTTCATTTCACTCTATATGAATACATTGAATTACACTGAACTATATAATGAATATCATATATTTTATACTCCTTGAGTATTTTTTCCTGACATAGATCATTTTGTGTATTTTGAAAAGAAATGCCACCACCCCCTTAATTTTGGAATGAGTTTTGAAACATTTTTTTTCATGGATGGTACACAGCCCTAATGCACACAGACTCACCGCCTGGGTGTGGCCCTGGGTGACGAAGAGCCCCATGAGGAGGACGGCCACAATGATGACCACCACCACGACCACCACAATGAGGATGATCAGGAAGCGCTTGATGTTGATGGGGCAGCTGGGCAGCTGGGGCAGGCGGCAGAGGAGCTTGGGCAAGGAGCAGAGCAGCCGGCAGCAGCCGCCACCACAACAGGGGCAGCAGCAGCATCCAGGGCAGGATCCGCATCCAGGGCAGCACCCTCCGAGGCCAGGCAGGGGCAGTGGGAAGCTCTCGCAGCAGCCACAACAGTCGCAGCAGCCGCAGCAGCCGCCGCAGCAAGGACAACAGCCAGGTTCGGGAGGCAATGGGGGAAGATGTTCCTGTGGAAGGACGAAAAGGGAGTTGTAGTTTGTGGAAGCACCAGCCCTCTTGGGCAGAGAAGACCCCAGGCCTTGTCATGTTTTAGCTTCCAGCCTCTGTTTCAGTGGTTCTCAACCTTTCGAATGCTGCTTCATAATTGTATTTTTGCTACTGTTATGAATCATAATGTAAATATCTGATATGCAGGATGTATTTTCATTCACAGGATCAAATTTGGCACAAATTTGAATACTGATGGGGTTGGGGGATTGCTTTTGTCATTTGGGAGTTGTAGTTGCTGGGATTTATAGTTAACCTACAATCGAAAAGCATTCTGAACTCCATCAACAATGGAATTGACCCAAACTTGGCACTCAGAACTCCCATGACCATGAAAATACTAGAATTGTTTGGTGGGCATTGACCTTGAGTTTTGGAGTTGTAGTTCCCCTACATCCAGAGAGCACTGTGGACTCAAATAATAATGATGGATTAGACCAAACTTGGCATGAACACTCAATATGCCCAAATGTGAACACTGGTGCAGCTTGGAGAAAATAGACCTTGACACTTGGGAGTTGTAGGATTTATTACAAAACCGCCTGAGCTTTGCGAGTGCAGCATTTTTCTGAATGAAGCAGAGTGTTTGAGGACCGGGACATCTATAGGGATACCAAGGTGCTTGTTTATAAAGCTATTGTCCTCCCAACCCTGCTCTATGCCTGCAAAACGTGGACTGTCTACAGACGTCACATGCAACTCCTGGAACGATTCCATCAGCGCTGCCTCCGGAAAATCCTGCAAATCTCTTGGGAAGACAAGCAGACAAACGTCAGCGTGCTGGAAGAAGCAAAGACCACCAGCATTGAAGCAATGGTCCTCCAACATCAACTCCGCTAGACCGGCCACGTTGTCCGGATGCCTGACCACCGTCTCCCAAGGCAGTTGCTCTACTCCGAACTCAAGAACGGAAAACGGAATGTTGGTGGGCAGGAAAAGAGATTTAAAGATGGGCTCAAAGCCAACCTTTAAAATTCTGGCATAGACACTGAGAACTGGGAAGCCCTGGCCCTTGAGCGCTCCAACTAGAAGTCAGCTGTGACCAGCACAGCTGCAGAATTTGAAGAGGCACGAATGGAGAGTGAAATAAAGAAACATGCCAAGAGGAAGGCTCATCAAGCCAACCCCGACCGAGGCCGCCTTCCACCTGGAAACCAATGCCCTCACTGCGGGAGAAGATGCAGGTCAAGAATAGGGCTCCACAGTCACCTACGGACCCACAAGAATCCTGGAAGACTATCCCAGTCGACCAACGAGGGATCGCCTAAGTAAGTAAGTGTAGGATTTATAGTTCACCTACAATCAAAGAGCATTCTGAACCCCACCAGCGATGGAATTGAGCCAAGCTCCCATGACCAACAGAAAATACTTGAACTATAAATCCCCACAACTACAACTCCCAAATGACGAAATCAATCCCCACCCGACCCCACCAGTATTTAAAAATGGGTGTATCAAATATTTGTGCCAAATGTGGTCCAGAGAATGAAAATACATCCTACATATCAGATATTTACAATACGATTCACAACAGGAGCAAAATGACAGTTATGAACTAGCAATGAAAATAATTTTATGGTTGGAGGTCACCACAACATGAAGAACTGTATTCAGGGGTCGTGGCATTAGGAAGGTTGAGAAACACTGTCCTAAACTGAGGCTGGGAAAGCCCTTGGATCCCAAGTCTTTTCATTGAAGACTGTGCCATAATGAGATCTTTTGCATATGGATACATATGGAGGCAACCCTTGGATGTCACTTCTATTTTGAGACACTTCTATTTTGACTAAATGGAGAACTAATGCTTTTTAATATGGGGAAAATGGAGAAAGGGAAACCTTGTCTGGAGACGGCGAAAGACTCACCAGTGATGGTTCTGGAATCAGCTTCTGCTTCGTGACCGTTTCCATCTCCACCTCCATCTCCTCTCCTTTCTCCATCGTGTTGCCGTCCTTCTGGCCTTGCTACCAACCAGGTCCCTAAATGCAGGTGTTTCATATATATATATATATATATATATATATATATATATATATATATTCCAGAAACGTGACCATGAAACCCCGTGGATGTAGTTTCTACTTGGCTCATTGCCTTCTGGCCAGAAACCATTGAGATGCCCTTTAGCTCTCTTGTTCCCTTCTCAAGATGTCCTGACTCTAAGGACATTTGTCCCCATAACAAAAAGCCTTCTTGACCTGAGGTTGGCAAATATAGTCACCTGAGAGCACTTAGAATGGGTCCTTAGAAGAGGAACTCCTTGGATGAAGAACATGACCTCCTTGAGAATCAATCTCTTTTTGCATAAACCATGAAGCCAGCCAGACATTTTCGTAATTTGGCATTGCACCAGACCCTTTGGAAAAGACTTAGTTATTCCTTGGAAAAATCCAATGTTAAAGACTGGAGGCTTAATCCATTTGATGCAGGTTTAAGTCAATTTAAAACCAGGTCCCATCTACACTGCTATATAATCATCTGCTTTGAACCTGATTATAGAAATCTATATTGCCATATAATCAGAAATATAATCCAGCCTTGTTTAAGGGAGCTGGCATGATTTAGCCGTTAGCCAGCTTGGTCAAGGGATAAAAGCGAGATGATGATGATGATAATAATAATAATAATAATAATAATAATAATAATAATTTATTATAACAACAACAACAGGAAAAACCCGGCCCCTATCAAGACCTCAAAATCGAACTGCAAAGGTGGTCCCAGTAGTCACTGGTGTACTGGGTGCCGTGCCAAAAGATCTCAGTTGGCATTTGGAAACAATCAACATCGACAAAATCACAATCTGTCAACTGCAAAAGGCCACCTTACTTGGATCTGCACTCATCATTCAAAAATACATCACACAGTCCAAGACGCTTGGGAAGTGTTCAACTTGTGATTTTGTGATACGAAATCCATCATATAGATCTCATTTGCTGTGACATACTGTGCTTTTGTGTCAGTAAAATATAATAATAATATTGGTCATCGAGGTTCTATGTGGGAAGTTTGGCCCAATTCTATCCTTGGTGGGGTTCAGAATGCTCTTTGATTGTAGGTGAACTATAAATCCTGGCAACTACAACTCCCAAATGTCTAGGTCTATTTTCCCCAAACTCCACCAGTGTTCACATTTGGGTATATTTAGTATTTGTGCCAAGTTTGGTCCAGCTCCATCATTGTTTGAATCCACAGTGCTCTCTGGATGTAGGTGAACTACAACTCCAAAATTCAAGGTCAATGCCCACCAAACCCTTCCAGTATTTTATTTTGGTCATGGGAGTTTTGTGTGTCAAGACTGGCTCAATTCCATCATTGGTGGAGTTAAGAATGCTCTTTGACTGTAGGTGATCTATAAATCCCAGTAACTAAAACTCCCAAATGACAAAATCAATCCTCCCCAACCCCACCAGTATTCAAATTTGAACATATCGGGTATTTGTGCCAAACTTGGTCCAGTGAATAAAAATACATCCTGCATATCAGATATTTACATTACAATTCATAACAGGAGCAAAATGACAGTTATGAAAGGAGCAACGAAGTAGCAATAATATTATGGTTGGGGGTCACCACAACATGAGGAACTGGATTCAGGGGTCGCGGCATTAGGAAGGTTGAGAATTATTATTATTATTATTATTATTATTATTATTATTATTATTAAACTTTATTTGTACCCCGCTAGCATCTCCCGAAGGACTCGATGCGGCTTACAAAGGCCAAGGCCACAATACAACAACAGCATAACAAAACAGCTCAAAGCAAAATCAAAACATAAAGCAATAACAGCAAAACATTACACCGTAACACAGTAAAAACTAGGACCGGGCCAAGTGATGGGTACAGAATTAAAAAGTGCTGGGTGTGACAGGTGGCATGTTGGATTTAAGGGCAAGTGCAATGTGCAGAGGATCTTAAAATTCTAATAAAGTGCTTCTGGGACATAATGCTGGAGTTTTCCTATTCCGGAAAGGCACATCGCAATAGCCAGGTCTTCAAGCTCTTCCTAAAGACTGCCAACGTGGGGGCTAGTCTGATGTCTTTGGGGAGGGTGTTCCAAAGTCAGGGGCAACCACAGAAAAGGCCCTGTCCCTCGTCCCCACCAAACGCGCCTGCGACACAGGAGGGATCGTGAGCAGGGCCTCTCCGGATGAACGAAGGGAACGTGTGGGCCATAGACGGAGATCTATAGGAGCAAAATGATAGTTATGAAGGAGCTACTGGTATAGCTGATGGGAAGCTAGCCTGCACCCTCATTTTAGAGATATCCAGCACAATTGGTGCCTTCCATGTCAACAAATCAACCACCTGCTTTGGGTTTTCATCTGAACTTTCCAAGACGCATCCAATGTGCAGAGCTACGGAGTTTCCAAACTTTCCATAGCTCCGTTAAAGGTTAAAATACAACCTGCAGTGACTTCACTGTCCCACCAACATGAAAGCTACCAGTGTCTATGGACTCTGACAGTTTAATAGCAGCTTCTCTTCCCATAACTTGGCTTTTCCCCTATGTTTTATAAGACGCCCCACTAAAAGCCATCCTTGCGGTGCATTCCTGGGGACCTGAAGAGCCATTTCCTCTCCAAGTTTCCTCCTCAAGGCTTTCAGAAGTATTTGCCCTCTTGAAACTAGAAGCCACTTTGATGGGGACGATGAGGTCCCTGTGTGTTCTTTTCCCACAGGTATCCCTTTTCAAGGCTGCTTTCAGCAGAACTAGCTTTTGGAGAGTGATATCAAAATAGACGTCACTGAGGAGGCCCTTGGCTGGCAGAAGAAGGTCCTTGCACAACCCCAGCTGTGCAAGCAAGACTTCTGCCCCATCCATCCTTCATCCAATGGCCTGTGTTGCCTTAGTTGCACCATGAAAGAATAACACGAGTTGGCAACTGAGTCCATTGGAATGGAGGAGGAGGGTGAGAAGAGGAGGAATAAGGAAATGAAGAAGGAGGAGGACAAGGAGAAGGAGAAGAAGAAAAAGGGAGGAGATGAAAGAAGGGAGGGAGAAGAAGAGGAGGAGAAAGAGATAGAGATGGAGTAGGAGGAGAAGAAGAAGGGGAGGAGATGAAAGAAGAGAGGGAGCAGAAGAAGAGAAAGAGATGGAGTAGAAGAAGAAGCAGAGGAGGAGATGAAAGAAGAGAGGGAGACGAAGAAGAGAAAGAGATAGAGATGGAGTAGGTTTGATTTTGTCATTTGGGAGTTGTAGTTGCTGCGATTTATAGTTCACCTACAACCAAAGAGCATTCCGAACTCCACCAACAATGAAATTGAACCAAACTTGACACACAGAACTTCCATGACCAACAGAAAATACTGTGGGAGGGCTTGGTGGGCATTGACCTTGAGTTTTGGAGTTGTAGTTCACCTACATCCAAAGAGCACTGTGGGCTCAAACAATGATGGATCTAGACCAAACATGGCATGAATACTCAATATGCCCAAATGTGATCATTGGCGGACTTTGGGGAAAATAGACCTTGATATTTATGAGTTGTGGTTGCTGGGATTTATAGTTCACTTACAATCAAAGAGCATTCGGAATCTCACAAATAATAGAATTGGATAAAACTTCCCACCGATAACCCTTATTTTTTTTTTTTGTCATGTCAGGAGTGACTCCTGGTGTGAGAGAATTAGCCGTCTGCAAGGACGTTGCCCAGGGGCCGCCTGGATGATTTGATGTTTTTATCATCCTTGTGGGAGGCTTATCTCATGTCCCCGCATGAGGAGCTGGAGCTGATAGAGGGAGCTCATCCGCCTCTCCTCGGATTCGAATCTGTGACCTGTCGGTCTTCAGTCCTGCCGGCACAGGGATTTAACCCACTGCGCCACCGGGGGCTCCTCCATGCCTTGAAGGGACTTGTTGGCATGAGCCTCCCTCCAGCCTCACATGCTCTCCCTCACACAGACATGCGCATCACACTGTCATGCACCGAGCATGCCTGCTCTCCTTTCCCCTGCTTGGAGTCTCAGAAACAGCCCTCCCCTTGGCTGAGAGGCCACCCAATCACAGTGGAGGACAGCTTTTGGTGAGAGGCTTCACCCTCTGTTTCCAAAAAGGAAGACAAGGAGAGGCGGAGAGATCTTCAGCCTTCTCTGCCAAAGAGGTTCCTAAGACCATCAGAAATATATGTTTCCTGATGGGTCTTTGGTGACCCCTCTGAAACCCCCTCGTGACCCTTCTAGGGGTCCTGACCCTCACTTTGGTGTAAGTGGACATGCCAGCCACAAACATGCATACATATATTCTCTTTTATTAGATAGATAGATAATTTGACTCCCATTGATCTAGGATCAGAATCATAGAATCATAGAGTTGGAAGAGACCTCATGGGCCATCCAGTCCAACCCCCTGCCAAGAAGCAGGGATATTGCACTCAAAGCACCCCCGACAGATGGACATCCAGCCTCTGTTTAAAAGCTTCCAAAGAAGGAGCTTCCACCACACTCTGGGGCAGAGAGTTCCACTGCTGAACGGCTCTCACAGTCAGGAAGTTCTTCCTCATGTTCAGATGGAATCTCCTCTCTTGTAGTTTGACGCCATTGTTCCGCGTCCTAATCTCCAGGGAAGCAGAAAACAAGCTTGCTCCCTCCTCCCTGTGACTTCCTCTCACATATTTATACATGGCTATCATATCTCCTCTCAGCCTTCTCTTCTTCAGGCTAAACATGCCCAGCTCTTTAAGCCGCTCCTCATAGGGCTTGTTCTCCAGACCCTTGATCATTTTCGTCACCCTCCTCTGGACACATTCCAGCTTCTCAATATCTCTCTTCAATCCAAAATGAATGCTTCTACACTTAGAAATAAAATGCTGAGACATAGGATATGGCTTGAAAACAGTATATGTGTGTTTATTGCAATATGGATACCCTTGGCTTGTACACAAGAACTCAAAATGTAATTTTGTATTACTTTATTATTATTATCATTATCATTATTAATATTATTATTTTACACATTTATTATTAGAGATTGAGCAAGCAGTGGATAAAAAAGAAAAGTAGGCCTGGATGAGATACGAGCTGCTGAATTTGAGCAAAGCTTAACATCCTTGCATATAGAAAGCAAATCAGATTTGTTTTAGATCATTGAATCATAGAATCATAGAATCAAAGAGTTGGAAGAGACCTCATGGGCCATCCAGTCCAACCCCCTGCCAAGTAGCAGGAATATTGCATTCAAATCACCCCTGACAGATGGCCATCGAGCCTCTGTTTAAAAGCTTCTAAAGAAGGAGCCTCCGCCTTCTTCCATTGCCTTGGATTTTTTATTGTTCTTACTCATCGCGTATTGGTTTTGCACGCAAGGCGCAAAGGTCAGATCCTTCTCTCACAAAAAATACAATGATTTTGTACACACATGAATGGCATTTTGCAAATATAACTGACGTAGGAAACGTTGAGTGTGTGTGGTTATTTTGTAAATAGAAGAAGATCCAAACCGAATGGATTGAACATTAGGAATGGCCTTATATGGCTCATGTGATAAGTGGAATCATCAACTGAGCTGAATGATTAAGCATGCAATAAAATAAAGAGCAAAGTATCCCCGGCCCATTGGATTAGATATTGGGAATATTTGCAATCGCATTCTCCAAGCCCTTTTCTGCATTTTGGGGACAAATTTCCTGTCCCTTAAATTGTGCCTATGGCAATCGATTCCAATACTCTCTGGAACATTATTTTTGTTCCTACGTTATAAATGTCATTTCCTAATTGGGTCTATCATAAAAATGTGGAAAATGTTTACTAAACTGCAAAAACGTTGTTTTTTGCAGAACATCCTGCCAAACATCTTTATATACAAAATCTCAGTCTGCATATTTTTGTGCTCGCAAAACTCAGAAAAAAAGTCATTTGATTGACTTGACATCTCGACATAACATTGCATTCCGATTTTATAATAAAATGATATTTTGACACAACGTTGCATTCGAATACACGCATGTATTTAGCATAAAACTAGCAGTCTGGGAATAGACAAAGTGGAATCTGTGATGCTCAAAGCAACCACTCACAGCCTAGCTTTCATTTTACCTCAGCAGCAAAAGAAATGAAAACTGAGCTCTAACAACCAAAGGCTGCACAGCTTTCCTTTTACCACAGCAGTTTTTTTTTGTCGTGTCAGGAATGACTGCAAGTTGCTCCTGGTGTGAGAGAATTGGCCTTCTGCAAGGACGTTGCCCAGGGGACGCCTGGATGATTTGATATTTTTATCATCCTTGTGGGAGGCTTCCCTCATGTCCCCATATGAGGAGCTAGAGCTGATAGAGGGAGCTCATCCGCCTCTCCCCGGATTCGAACCTGCAACCTATTGGCCTTCAGTCCTGCCGGCACAGGGGTTTAACCCACTCCGCCACTGGGGGCTCCACAGCAGTAAAGAACAACAACCTTTCACTGAGCTGCTTTCATTTCACCACAGCAGTAAAAGAAAAAACAACCAATCACAGCACAGCTTTCCTTTTACATCAGCAGTATAAGAATTACCAACTAATAACAGAGCAGCTGTCATTTCACCTCAGCAGTACAATAAATGACAGCTGAGCTGTGATTGGTTGCTATTGGCATATCACACATTCCGATCTTCGTGGCGTTTGAGTGGTAACGACTTCAATTTCCAATATGCCTTATGTTTGCTATGACTATCAATTAAGCGCAGGGGAAACCTTTGCAAGTGTGCGGTGTTTTCTCGGTAAATCTATGTTTGCAGCAATATTTTTATTTACTATCTCATTCATTTCATATCAGACAGAGCCACAGCAAACCGTGGTCAGGTTTAGCTAGTTTTTCTATAGTTTTTCAATGAGTATCTCAGTGAGTCTCAACCAATTTCATATATTGTCGAAGGCTTTCATGGCCGGAATCACTGGGTTGTTGTAGGTTTTTTCGGACTATATGGCCATGGTTTAGAGGCATTCTCTCCTGACGTTTCGCCTACATCTATGGCAAGCATCCTCACTACCTCTGAGGATGCTTGCCATAGATGCAGGTGAAACATCAGGAGAGAATGCCTCTAGACCATGGCCATATAGCCCGAAAAAAACTACAACAACCCAATTTCATATAATTTCCGGCAGCCTCAAAAACGAAGTTTCCTGCATAGAACATCTACTTTCAGAGTCAGGACTGTAAAATGAAACAGGAAACAACGTTTTCAAACCAGGAACGGAACATATTTTTCCCCAAATTTTGCTACATAGTGTTTATGATCCGCTCTTTTGTGGGATTTGAACTCAGCAATGGTTGCATGCTTCAGTGCTATGGAAACCCTTAGGAGTTGTAGTTTTGCAAGATTTCCAGCCTCCTCTGCCATAGAGGGCTGGTGCCTCTTGAAAAGACAACTCCCAGGGTCTCATAGCACTGAGTAGGACCAAACTGCATCAATTTGGCAGTGTAGATGCATCCCAATGGCATAACAACTGTTGCAGGATGTTCTATGTCTCTATCTATGCCCAGTAGATGGGCACGCTGCTGCAAAGAATGTTGATCGTGGTGCCCAGCATGGAGCGGTCAGCAAGGGCCTGTGGGTCACTTCCTGTCTCCTTTTCTTTGCCCCTTTTGAAGGTTGGCATAAAAGGCTTTGGCTAGAAGACAAAACAAGAGAAGAAAAGAGGTCAGTAAACAAAGAAAGAGGCAAACCTGGGTTGACAACAGTCCATGGGAAAAGGATCTAGGAGTCTTAGCAGACCACAAGCTGAACATGAGCCAACGGTGTAATGCGGCAGCAGGAAAGGCCAATGCGATCCTAGGCTGCAATGATAGGAGGATAGTGTCTAAACCAGAGTTTCTCAACCTGGGGGTCGGGACAAGGGGGGGCGGCGGTATTTGTGCCATGTTTGTTCCAAATACACAGACCATATTTTCGTTCTTGCATACCACATATCAGATATTTACATTAAGATTCATAACAGTAGCAAAATTATGAAGTGGAAATGAAAATAATTTTATGGTTGGTGGGTCACCACAACACGAGGAACTAGGTTAATGGGTTAGGTTGAGAACCGCTCATCTAAATGGAGGGAATTCATATAGGTGGTGGCTTCACAATGGTAATATACAGGTAAGGAATTGAGGAGTCTTAATATTACCACAAGCTAAACATGAGCCAAGGGTGTGATGCAGCAGCGAAAAAAGCCAATGCGATTCTAAGGTATTGAAATCAGGCAGAGAAAAGTAATTCACAGCTATAGATTGGGGGCTTGAAAACAGCCCAGGTGGAAGTCATATAGAAAATATTCTCTCTCTTTCTCTTTCTCATTCTCTCTCTCTCTCTCTCTCTCTGCGTTTTTGGTCTTATTTTATTGTAATTTTGTTGTTTGGGCTTGGCCTCATGTAAGCCACTCTGAGTTCCCATTGGGGAGATGGTGGTGGGGTATAAATAAAGATTATTATTATTATTATTATTATTATTATTATTATTATTATTATTATTATTATTAGATATCTATCTATTTCAAGTCTCCTTCGGGTATAAATACACACAACAACAACAACAAATATATACCTCACTACCTCTGAGGATGCTTGCCATAGATGCAGGCGAAACATCAGGAGAAATGCCTCTAGAACATGGCCCTATAGCCCGAAAAAACCTACAAGAACCTAGTGATTCCAGTCATGAAAGCCTTCGACAATACAACAAATATATATATACACACACACTATAGAGAGAGCCACTTTGAATCTCCTTTGGGAGAGATCAAGCAGAGTATAAATAAACATAACAACATCAATCACAACAACAACACACTACATTCTAACAATATAAACACACTACAGAGTCAGACACAACTAAGTCCAGTTGTGTCTGACTCTGGGGGTTGATGCTCATCTCAGTTTCTAAGACAAAGAGCTAGCGTTGTCCGTAGACACCTCCAAAGTCATGTGGCCACGGGCATGACTGCATGGAGCACCCTTACCTTCCCGCTGGAGTGGTACCTATTGATCTACTCACATTTGCATGCTTTTGAAGTGCTAGGTTGCAGAAGCTGAGCCTAACAGCTGGAGCTCACGTAGCTCCCCTGATTTGAACTTGCGATCTTTTAGTCAGCAAGTTCAGCAGCTCAGCGATCTAACCCACTGTTGCACCGGGAGCTTCATACTATATATATCTATATATCTATATCTCTATATATCTATATCTATATATATATAGATAGAGAGAGAGAGATGCTACAGCTAGAAAAGCCAATACGATTATATTATGTAACACGATTTTTGTTCCTGGGTTATCAATGCCATTTCCTAACTGGTTCTATCATTGAAAAAACATGAAGACAGTTTATTAGACTGCCCAAACGTTGTTTTTGTGGGAGGGACATCCTGCTATAGCACATGGATGGATGGATGGATGGATGGATGGATGGATGGATGGATGGATGGATGGAAGGATGGATGGATGAAAGGAAGGAAGGAAGGAAGGAAGGATGAAAGAGAGGAAGGGAAGGATGGAAGAAGAAAGAGGGAGAGAGGGAAGGAGGGAGGAAAGAGGGAAGGGAGGAAGGAGAAAGAGGGAGGAAAGAAGGAAGGAAGGAAGGAAGGAAGGAAGGATTAAAAGGTGGAAGGGAAGGATGCAAGAAAAAAGAAGGAGGGAAGAGAGGGAGAGAAGGAGGAAAGAAAGAGAGAAGGAAGGAAAGACAAAATGAAGGGAAGGATGGAAGAGTGGAAGGGAAGGATGGATAGATGAATGGAAGGGAGGGAGGGAGGAAGGGAGGGGAGGAAGGAAGGAGACAGGAAAGAGAGAAGGAAGGAAAGACAAGGGAAGGAAGGGAAGGAGGAAGGAAGGAGAAAAAGGGAGTGAGGGGTAAGGAAGGAAGAACAAAAGGGTAGAAGGAAGGAGGGAGGGAAGGAGAAAGAGGGTGATAGGAAGGAAGGAAGGAAGGAAGGACAAAAGGGTGGAAGGGAAGGAGGGAAGGAGAAAGAGGTAGGTAAGGAAGGGAAGGAGGGAAGGAGAAAGGAAAGGAAAGGAAGGGAAAGGAAGGAAAGAAAGACAAGGGTGGAAGGGAAGGAGAAAAGGTAGGTAATGGAGGGAAGGAGAAAGGAAAGGAAGGAAAGACAAAAGGGTGGAAGGAGGGAAAGCAAAAGAGGAGAGAGGGGAGAAAGGAGAGAAAGCAAAAGATGAGAGAGAGGGGAGAAAGGAAAGGAAACAAGGAAGAAAGGAAGAAAAGAAGGAAAGACAAGGGTGGAAGGGAAGGAAGGAAGGAGAAAGAGGTAGGTAAGGAAGGGAGGGAGGGAGAGAAGGAGAAAGGAAAGGAAGGAATGAAGGGTGGAAGGGAAGGAGAAAGAGGGAGGGAAGGAGGCAGGAAAGAGAGAAAATAGGAAGGACGGGATGATGAGAGAGAGGAGGGCCTGAGAAAAGAGCCCAAAGGGCTGCATCCGCCCCCTGGACCTGGGTTTGCCGATACCTGTTACATCTATTGGAGTCTAGTGTCTAGATTTCAACAGAGGCCATCCCTCAGGAGTGGGTTGGACTAGATGGCCTTTAGGGGTCCCTTCAATGACAACAATACAGGCCCCAAATCCTTGCGATTTGTTCTTTTTCAGCCCTAAACTCCACCTCATTTCTGCGTCCATCCCTCTCCCCGCCTCACCTGGATGTGCTGGAACACCTTGACAACCTCATCCAGGCTTTGGATGTTTTCCTTATCCATTCGGGTGAGATAACAGGACTTCCCTTCGGGCCATGATCGGTAGCCAATCACAAGCTGCACAAAAACAAGAGGAGCTTAAAATTGGAATCAGGAACTAATTTTGGGATCTTGAAGCTCTTCTACCCTATGCAATGATTGCACTATGACTGCCCTTCTAATTGCTTTGAAATACTTGGATTTGCCATTTCAGAGGGGGGCATCTACACTGTAGGAATGAATGCAGTTTGGCACCACTTCAACTGCCATGACTCAATGCTAGGGTAATACCGGGAGTTGTAGTTTCCCAAGGTCTTGAGCCCTCACACTGTAGAATGAATGCAGTTTGGCACTACTTGAATTGCTGCAGCTCAAGGCTGGGGAATACTGGGAGTTGTCATTTCCCAAGGTTTTTAGCTGCCACACTATATAATACGAGACGTTGTTGTTTCCCAAGATCTTGAGCCCTCACACAGTAGAATGGATGCAGTTTGGCACTACTTGAATTCCTGCACCTCAAGGCTGGGGAATACTGGGAGTTATAGTTTCACAAGGTCTTTAGCTGTCACACTATAGAATACTGGGAGTTGTCGTTTTACAAGGTCTTTAGCTGTCACACTATAGAATACTATGAGTTGTATTTTCACAAGGTCTTTAGCCATCACACTATAGAATGCTGGGAATTGTTGTTTCCTAAGGTATTTAGCCATCACACTATAAATACTGGGAGATGTAGTTTCCCAAGATATTTCGCCGCCACACTATAAAATATTGGTAGTTGTAGTTTCCCAAGGTCTTTAGCTGTCACACTATAGAATACTGGGAGTTGTAGTTTCACAAGGTTTTTAGCCGTCACACTATAGAATACTGGGTGTTGTAGTATCACAAGGTCTTTAGCCATTACACTATAGAAGCCTGGGAGTTGTTGTTTCCTAAGGTATTTATTTATTTATTTATTTACGCTATTTGTATACCGCATTTATCAGCCGTGACCGGCGACTCAATGCGGTTTACAGTAAAAGTTGTGCACACTAACAATGTAAAGACAAACATACACAAACGACACACATATAGACATCAACGCCTCACATAAAATCAGATTCCGTTCTCACATTCCATTGCCGTTCCTTGTTCAGTTATGCCGTCTTCCTGGATTTAATTGCAATTGCACAGCTATCCGAACGCCTGCTCAAAGAGCCACGTCTTAACCCTCCTCCGAAACACCAGCAACGAAGGGGCCTGCCTGATGTCCGCTGGTAGGGCATTCCATAGCCGAGGGGCCATCACCGAGAAGGCCCTGTCTCTCGTCCCCGCCAACCGCGCTTGCGATGCCGGTGGGACCGAGAGCAGGGCCTCCCCGGACGATCTTAACGTCCTCGCCGGTTCATAGGTGGAGATGCGTTCGGAGAGGTAAGTGGGAGGTATAGCTGTCACACTATAGAATACTGGGAGGTGTGGTGTCCTAAGATATTTAGCTGCCTCACTATAAAATACTGATAGTTGTAGTTTCCCAAGGTCTTTAGCTGCCACACTATAGAATATTTGGAGTTGTTGTTTCCCAAGGTCTTGAGTCCTCACATTGAACTGCTGCATCACAAGGCTGGGGAATACTGGGAGTTTTAGTTTCCCAAGGTCTTCAGCCTCCTCTGCCAAACTACAACTCCCAGCCCTGTTGCCTAGAGCCCACAACGGTTCGACCATTATGTCTACAGTTTCAATGCATCCTGTGATAGAGAAGGACAGGACCTCCTCAAACTATAAATGCCAGGGACAATGCAACATTGGAAGCTTACATTGCCGAAGTCATAAACCACGGTGGCGGAAGTGTTGGCTGCCCCATGGACGTGGAAGGTGGCCAGCCTCTCCTTCCGGCTCATGGAAAGGTGCTGGGGAGACCCTTTGCCATCCAGACCTTGGATGGTCATTTGCAGGACCTGCAAAAGAGGAGGACCGAATACAGAGAAAGGAGAAAAAGGCTCAAGCCTTCCATCGAAAAGCTATCAGGATGTCCTTCTGCAAAGTTTTTGCCATATTTTTTATGATAGAACCAATTAGGAAATGACATTTGGTCCAGTGAACGAAAACACATCCTGCATATCAGATATTAACATTACGATTCATAACAGTAGCAAAATTTCAGTTATGGTAGCAATGAGAATAATGTTATGTTTGGGGGTCACCACAGCAGGAGGAACTGTATTCAGGGGTCGCGACATTAGGAAGGTTGAGAAACATTGCGTTGAGCCCTATTGTCACACTGACCTTTCTTTCTCTCTCCTTTTGCAAAAAAAGGAAGAGACATGGCATGGCTCTTTTTGGGGGAAAGCACTGCAGGCAGCCCCAAATTCACAAACAAGAGAGGTTCTTTAGGTTTGTTCTAAAGTTTAAGTTGTTTGTAAGTCAGAACAGGTACATTATAAAAGTATAACTCCAGCCATCTATATATATAAAAATGCTCTGTGCATAATGAGTACCTTAAAAACAAAAGAACCACTGAACGAAATCACACCAAATTTGGCAACATAACATCTTACAACACAAAGAGTGACCATCACTCAAAAAATTATGATTTTGTCATTTAGGAGATGTAGTTGCTGGGATTTATAGTTCACCTACAATCAAAGAGCATTCTGAACCCCACCAACAATGGAATTGAGCCAAACTTGGCACACATTTCTCCCATGACGAACAGAAAACACTGGAAGGGTTTGGTGGGCATTGACCTTGAGTTTGGGAGTTGTAGTTCACCTACACCAAGAGAGCACTGTGGACTCAAACAATGATGGATCTGGGCCAAACTTGGCACAAGGACTCAATACGCCCAAATATGAACACAGATGGAGTTTGAGGGAAATAGACATTGACATTTGGGAGTTGTAGTCACTGGAATTCACAGTTCACCTACAATCAAAGAGCATTCTGAACTCCACGAACGACAGAATCGAGGCAAACTTCCCACACAGAACCCCCATGACCAACAGAAAATACTTAAGGCCATCCAATCCAACTCCCTTCATCAGAGCAAGAAAACGTAATCAAAGTCCTCCTGACAAAGAGCCATCCAACCATAGATAGATAGATAGATAGATAGATAGATAGATAGATAGATAGATAGATAGATATAGATAGATAGATACGATTCACACACGCAGAGATATAGTATCATAGATTTGAAAGGGACCCTTAAAGAAGGACAATGATATCTTGCATGTTCCAGGGTGGGCAAACAAGACACTCTCCACATCAACACTGGCAAAGGAACAGCAAGAAATACTGTTTATCTACAAGCATAAAGGAATTACATATATTAGAAACCAACACTTTCTCATTACTTTATTTTCCAGATCAACAGACTGGGCCACAGCAATGCGTGGCAGGGGACAGCTAGTATGTGTGGATATATATATATATATATATATATATATATATATATATATATATATATCAGCCGTCCCCTGCCATGTGTTGCTGTGGCCCAGTCTGTTAATCTGGATAATAAAGTAATGAGAAAGTGTTGGTTTCTAATAGATGTAATATCTTTCTGCTTGTGGGTGAACAGTATTTCTTGTTGTTTCTTTGTCAGTGTTGATGTAGAGATTGTCTGGTTTGCCCACTCTGGAACATGCAATATAGAATTGTCCTTCTTTAGGGGTCCCTTTCAAATCTAGGATAATATATCTGTCATATACATATGTGTGTGTGTGTGTGTGTGTGAATCATATATCTATCTATATCTATAGCTGGATGGCTCTTTGTTATGAGGGATATCATTATGTTTTCTTGCCCTGGTGAAGTGAGTAGGACTGGATGGCCTTAAGGCAGCCTTTCTCAACCTGGGGTCGGGACCCTGGGGGAGGGGTCACCAGGGGGTGTCAGAAGGGTTGCCAAAGACCACCAGAAAACACAGTATTTTCTGTTGATTATGGGGGTTTTGTGTGGGAAATTTGGCCCAATTCTATTATTGCTGGGTTTCAGAATGCTCTTTCCATCTGAACATGAGGAAGAACTTCCTTACTGTGAGAGCTGTTCAGCAGTGGAACTCTCTGCTTCGGAGTGTGGTGGAGGCTCCCTCTTTGGAAGCTTTTAAACAGAGGCTGGATGGCCATCTGTCAGGGGTGCTTTGGATGTAATATTCCTGGTTCTTGGCAGAATGGGGTTGGACTGGATGGCCCATGAGGTGTCTTCCAACTCTATGATTCTATGATTGTAAGTGAATTATAAATCCCAGCAACTACAACTCCCAAAGGTCAAGATCTATTTCCCCCAAACTCTATCTGTGTTCGTATTTGGGCATATGGAGTATTCGTGACAAGCTTGATCCAGATCCTTCATTGTTTGAGCCCACAGTGCTCTCTGGATTTAGGTGAACTACAACTCCAAAACCCAAGGCGAATGCCCACCAATCCCTTCTAGTGTTTTCTGTTGGTCATGGGAGACCTGTGTGTCAAGTTTGGTTCAGTTCAATCGCTGGTGGAGTTCAGAATGCTCTTTGATTGTAGGTGAACTATAAATCCCAGCAACTACAACTCCCAAATGACAAAATCAATTTTTTTCAGTGATGGTCACTGAAAAAACAGGAAAGGTGTACACAGGAAAGGGTCAGCACCCTTGTGGTGTTTCCTTTGTTATCTGTGCCCCTGTTGAGAAGATTTCATAATAATTTCTGTCCCTGTGATAATTGAATTTTGCTAAATGTGGCTCGTTGTGGAAATAAGGACTGGAGATAAAGCTCCACTGGAGACCCCTTTCCCCCATGATAATAACTCTTCCAGGAGTGGATTTCCCTTCCTAAAGGTAGATTCCTCCCACTACCTGTTGTCTCTGCTCTGTTCTTAACTAGGAGTTGTTTGTAAGTCGACTTAACTATGAGCTGTTTGTAAGTTTGTAAGTCAGGGATGTCTTGTATTGCAAAAGGGGACATCTTAATGGACCTACCGTCTCTGTATGTTTCTCCGTGATGTGCAGTCCCATCAGCAGGAAGCCCAACACAACCAGGACAATCACAACCACCACAACCACAATGATTAGGGGCTTTTTGCAGGGCAGTCCGGGCAGCCGAGGAGAGGCTGTGTAGACCTGTAGGAAAGAGTCAAAGGTTGCCAAAAGGTCTTCTTTACCTTTGCAAGATATGCCCAAAAAGGTCCAACGAAAGGTCTGAATCCCTCGAAAGCTCTCCCAAATGTACTGACCCACCTCTCCGTTCCCTCCCCATGGATTCCCTGGGCAACCATTACCTTCAGGAGCAAAAAATCCCTCCTGGAAGAAGGAGCGAGACTCACCGGGGGTCTTTCAAGCATCTCTTTGCCGCCTTCCATCTTGTGGTAGACTTCCATCTCGACGTTGCTGCGCTCTTGCAAAAAGGAGCCCTCCCTTATAAAGACTGAAAGGTCCCAGGGAATGCGTCAGCTGGTCTTCCCAAACCTTTTGGCAGGTAACCAGCTGTTGCCTCCACCTGCCATCACGTCAACCAGGAATAAGATCAGTCCCGAGTCCTCCTTGGACAGGAGTCAAGTGGCCCTCCACCCAAGGACCTCTCCAAAGAGATGCCAAAGTCAACGTCTTCTTCAAACACAAGTCATTCTTCTTCCAGGTACAACTCCTCTTCTATCAAGGCTTCCTTTCATCATCTCAATGAGATTCTTGAGATGTTCAGAAGGGGAAGGAAAACCAACACTTTTCTAAGTCATGGGAAATGCAATGGAGAATATATTTGCCTTGTGTTGTCAAAAGCTTTCATGCTGAATTGCTGTGAGTTTCCTGGGTTGTATGGCCATGTTCCAGAAGCATTCTCACCTGACATTTCACCCACATCTATGGCAGGCATCCTCAGAGGTTGAGGGGTGTGTTGGAAACTAAGTAAGTGAGTCTTATATGTCTGTGGAATGTCCAAGCTGAGGGAAAGAATTCTTGTCTGCCTGAGGTATGTTCTCCTTTCTTCTTGGGAGGCCCTTCTTTCGCCCCTGCCAATTTCACAAGCTCGCCTAGTAAGTACAAAGGAGAGAGCTTTTTCCTCTGTGGCCCCCCGACTCTGGAACTCACTACTTGGAGAAATTAGGAAAGCCCCTACCTTAGAAACTTTTAAAAAGGACCTTAAAACCTGGCTCTTCTGCTGTGCTTTTGATGAATAGGTTTACATTCTCACACTATTGCTTAGCCTCAACGTTTTGTCATTGGAGTATATGTCGTCCCCCCCTTTGTGGGAAAGCCTGATTCCACAACCCCCACTATAATGAGTCCTCCTCCGCAAATAATCTGTCTCTCTCTGATCTCGCCTGAGTTTTAATTAGTTTTAATCAGTCTCTCTTTTAATCATTACATGTAGCCCACCTATAGTCATTGTGATTGTGCCTATTGCTATGTTTTCATATGTTTTATGCAATTATGTTGTTTGTTGTTTATTGTTTGTATTTTCAGTTTTATTTTATTGTAATTTGCTGTTTGGGCTTGGCCTCATGTAAGCCGCTCCAGGTCCCCATTGGGGAGATGGTGGCGGGGTATAAATAAAGATTATTATTATTATTATTATTATTATTATTATTATTATTATTATTATTATTTGTGTGAAAGTTGCAATTTGCCACTTTGATTAGCATTTAATGGTCTGTAGTTTCAAAGTCTGGCTGGTTGCTGCCTGGGGGAATCCTTTGTTGGGAGGGAATCCTTTGCTGGCGAACACCCCATGATTTCAGAGTGCAAGGATATACAGACATCCGAAAATGCAGATTTTTGGCTCAGAATTGGGATATTCCCGCACCTAAAAATCTCACGTTTTTTCTGTTTGTAGCGATTGCTTCCTCGTTTTATGGGAATGGCATCTGGACATCCTCCTGTTTGCTGCAGGAACTCCTGGGATAAAGGTACTGTCTGGACAAGCCCTCTGGCACACCTTCCAGAACTACAGTTCTTATTATTCCATTGCATTGAGCTGTTAAAGTGGGGTATACACTGAACTAATTCTACAGTGTAGATGTAGCCTTGGTGCAGGTTGGGGTCCACCTTGCAAGCTGTGAAGCTGCTGAACCACACCGTAGCTATTTTGGGACTGTCAGACAGTGGTCCCATTGTGTGTTTATGTTTTGTTTGGTTGTGTCCCTCTCCGCCGGGCTCGGAATAACTCACAAACATCAGCCCATCATACTTTGCCCATTGTTGTCTGGGAAGCTGCCGTGCCGGGAACGAGGGCTGTTTGCAACCATGCCACGTGCGACTTGCACGAGTGTCTTGTGCACAATGGCCCGTCATCCCACAACAAGGGTGCCAGGTGGTCAAGGGGGACATCCAGCAGCAAGTGCCCAAGGGATGCCAGCGAAGGCCACACCCTTGCCCTGAGATTCCTCTCCTCTCCCTGGAAAATCATAGAATCCTAGAGTTGGAAGGGACCCCCAAAGGCCATCCAGTCCAACTCTCTTCTTTCTGCTTTCTACATTGCCATATAATCCAGATTATCAAAGTGGATAACCTATGTTGTCTGCTTCGAACTGGATTATATGAGTCTACAATGTCATATAATCCAGTTCAAAGCAGATTATAAGGATTTTATATGGCAGTGTAGAAAAGATCTCAAAGGCAGTCTGTAGTCTGCTTCATTTGGGATCCCCAAAGGCCATCCAGTCAAATCCCCTTCTGTCAGCCAGGAATGCACAATCAAAGCACTCCCGACAGATGCCCATCCAGCCGCTACTTTATAATAATAATCTATATAAATAAAATGTAATGTTCGTTTGTGGGATTAACAGAACTCAAAAACTACTGGACGAATTGACACCAAATTTGACACCCATCAGGCCAATGAGTGACCATCACTCAAAAAAAATGATTTTGTCATTTGGGGGTTGTAGTTGCTGGGATTGATAGTTCACCTACGATCAAAGAGCATTCTGAACCCCATCAATGATGGAATTGAACCAAACTTGGCTCACACTTCTCCCATGACTAACAGAAAATACTGGAAAGGTTTGGTGGGCAGTGGCCTTTGGTTTTGGAGTTGTAGTTCACCTACATTCAGAGATCACTGTGGACCCAAACAATGATGGATCTGGACCAAACTCTACACGAATACTCAATATGCCCAAATGTGAACACTGGTGGAGTTTGGGGAAAATAGAATCTTGACATTTGGGAGTTGTAGTTGCTGGGATTTATAGTTTACCTACAATCACAGAGCATTCTGAACCCCACCAACAATAGAATTGGGCCAAATCTCCCACACAGAACCCTCATGTGGACCACAGCAACATGTGGCAGGGGATGGCTAGTAATAATAATAGTAGTAGTAGTAGTAGTGCAATCTGGTAATGGAACATAGGAATGGAACAATGGACGACGAACCTGGACTACGCTTGGATGATGAGAAGATTGGGTACGGTTGTTTTTTGTAATAATTGTGCATTGTAATTGCTTATTGGTAATTTATGGATAATGTGTTAAGTCAATTGTTATATGTTGTATGGAACCACTGCTGTTTCTACTGTTTCTACTGTTTGTGAACCGCTGTGAGTCGCCTTCGGGCTTGAGATACAGCGGTATATAAGCAAAGTAAATAAATAATAAATAAATAATAGTAATAATAATAATAATAATAATAATAATAATAATAATAATAATAGAATCCTAATATTGAAAGAGATCCCATGGTCCACCCAGTCCAACCCCCCCAGGCAGGAAAACACAATTAAAGTCCTCCTGACAGATGGCCATCCAGCCTCTGCTTCATAATAACACTAATAATATTAATACAATCCCCGAGTTGGAAGGGATCACCAAAGGCCATCCAATCCAACCCCCTTCTGCCAGACAGGAAGGCACAATCAAAGCCCTTTCAACAGATGGCCTCTGCTTAATAATAATAATAATAATAATAATAATAATAATAATAATAAGAAGAAGAAGAAGAAGAAGAAGAGGAGACTCCACTGGACTCCAAGGTAGTCTATAGTCTGCTACATTTAGAAGGGATCACCAAAGAACATCCAACCCAGCCCCATCCTGCTATGCAGGGCGAAATAATCATAGAATCATAGAGTTGGAAGAGACCTCATGAGCCATTCAGTCCAACCCCCTGCCAAGAAGCAGGAAAATCACATTCAAAGCACCCCTGACAGATGGCCATCCAGCCTCTGTTTAAAAGCTTCCAAAGAAGGAGCCTCTACCACACTCTATGGCAGAGAGTTCCACTACTGAATGCCTCTCACAGTCTGGAAATTCTTCCTAATGTTCAGATGGAATCTCCTTTCTTGTAGTTTGAAGCCATTGTTACATTGTGTCCTAGTCTCCAGGGAAGCAGAAAACAAGCTTGCTCCCTTCTCCCTCTCACATATTTATACATGGCTATCATGTCTCCTCTCAGCCTTCTCTTCTTCAGGCTAAACATGCCCAGCTCTTTAAGCCGCTCCTCATAGGGCTTGTTCTCCAGACCCTTGATCATTTTAGTCGCCCTCCTCTGGACACATTCCAGCTTATCAATATCTCTCTTGAATTGTGGTGCCCAGAATTGGACACAATATTCCAGGTGTGGTCTAACCAAGGCGGAATAGAGGGGTAGCATTACTTCCCTGGATCTAGACACTAGACTCCTATTGATTGGGTCCCCGAGTGGGTCACGCTCTCTCAACCTCACAGAAAAGTAGGTAAAGACAACAGAGAAGTAGGTAAAGGGTCGCTCTAAGTCAGGAACGACACAGCAAGCAGGATTCAATGCTTGGAGCTCAGACCACACTCTCTTAGTCTGAAAAGAAAAAGCCCCCCCGGCAAAGAAACCCAATAGGGTTACCATAAGTCGGGAATAATGGCTCGAAAGCACACAGCAGTGAGGCATAATGCTTGGAGGGTCCTAATGCGTCTGAGCGGATGATGCCACATTGCCAGTGGGCTCAAGAGATGCCAGGCGTGGCTTTGTTTGCCTTTGGATGCCAATGGGAAGCCTCTCTCCGCCACCCCATCATCTGCTTTGGCACTGCCTTCTTTTCTTTCTTTCTCTCCCTCTTTCTCCCTCCCTCCTTCTTGTTCCTCCTCCGTCATCATGCAGAGCTGACAGCAACAGCAGCAGCAGCTGGGGAAGAACACGCACAGAGAGACAGATTGCAGGAGAAGAGCACCAAGCCAGCCGAGAAAGGGACCTGTCCTCCTGGGCTGCAGCATCTTCTCCTTTGGGGGGATATTGGGTACCGCTTTGTTGTCCTCCATCTCTGCCATGGCTTCCAGGCAGGTGCTGCTGCTTTGCTTCCTAGGCCTGGCTGGGCTTTGGGGTCCGGGGGCTCGCTCTCGGAGGCCCCCACGGCCCCCTCCGTGCCCACAGAGCTGCTCTTGCACCCGGGACACTGCCTTCTGCATCGACTCCAAAGCCATTCCCAAGAACCTGCCTCGGGACGTCATCTCTCTGTGAGTCTTTTTTAGCATCCTTTGCCCAAAAAAGGAGGGAAAGTGCATCCTTTTTAGGAAAAGTGGGTCACTTCTCTATGCGGCGAAAGTCCAAGGTTAGCACGGAGGGCTTGGTGCACCCCATATGATTTGTGTTGTATTGATTGCTTATTATGTTTTGTTTATTGATGTTTTGTTTATTGATGTATTGTGGGCTTGGCCTCATGTAAGCCGCACCGAGTCCCTTGGGGAGATGGTAGCGGGGTACAAATAAAGTTATTATTATTATTATTATTATTATTATTATTATTATTATTATTCCTTGCACTTTCAGGTGGGTGACTGCAGGCATCATCCCATCCCAGGTGTGCTCGTCTCCAAAAGTTGTGTTGCCAAAGTTGTGTAGTAAATATGAATTTTCTCACCTAGAATGCTAACAGGACCGTACAACATATTTACATAGTGCAGATGGTTTCCGATGGATGGCGGACAAAAAGGAACAGGCAATATGTGATTAGGCCCGTTGGCACAGGGGTTCAGAAACAGAGTATAAGGTATTGTTGAAGGCTTCCATGGTCAGAACCACTAGGTTGTTTGTTGTCTGTTTGAGGCAAGTTGCAGTTGATTAGCATGGAATAGCCTGGTGGCGCAATGAGTTAAATCGCTGAGCTGCTGAACTTGCTGACTGAAAGGTTGGTGATTCGAATTTGCAGGATGGGGTGAGCTCCTGCTGGTAGCTCCAGCTTCTGCCAACCTAGCAAAGACCTCATAATCTCTGAGGATGCCTGCCATAGATGTGGGCGAAACGTCAGGAGAGAACACTTCTGGAACATGGCCAAACAGCCCAACATACTTACAACAACCCAGTGGTTGTTGTAAGTTGGTGGGAGAACAAACGCTTGTCTGTTTGAGGCAAGTTGAAATTGATTAGCATTGAATAGCCTGGTGGCGCAGTGACTTAAACCGCTGAACTGCTGAACTTGCTGACTGAAAGGTTGGCGATTCAAATCTGCAGGATGGGGTGTGCTCCTGCTGGTAGCTCCAGCTTCTGCCAGAGACCTCATAACCTCTGAGGATGCCTGCCATAGATGTGGGCGAAACGTCAGGAGAGAACGCTTCTGGAACATGGCCAGACAGCCTGAAAAACTTACAAGAGTTCTTTCTCTCACCCTGGCCAATATTACACACACACACCTATACATACATACATACAAATAGGCAACAGGAGTCCCTGGATGGTGAAGCGGGTTAACCGCTGAGCTGCTGAACTTGCTGACCGAAAGGTCTGCAATTTGAATTCAGAGAGCGGGGTGAGCTCCCGCTGTTAGCCCCAGCTTTTGCCAACTTGCCAATGCAGGAAAGGCATTAAAATATTAATATTAAAAATGCATCTATGGCAGGCATTCTCATAGGTTATGAGTTCTTGGCATGACTACATGGAGCACTGTTACCTTCCCGCCAAAGCGGTACCTATTGATCTACTCACATTTGCATGTTTATGAACTGCTAGGTTGGCAGTAGATGGAGCTGACAGCGAGAGCTTGGAAAATGTGGTTTATATATCTGTGGAATTATGTCCAGGGAGGGAGAAAGAACTCTTGTCCATTTGAGGCAGGTGTGAATGTTGCAACTGGCCACCTTGATTAGCATGTAATGGCCTGGCAGTTTCAAGGTCTGGCTGATTCCTGCCTGGAGGAATCCTTTGTCAGGAGGTGTTAGTTGGCCTTGCTTGTTTCTTGTCTGGAACTCCCCAGTTTTTGAGTGTTGTTCTTTTTTGTTGTTGTTTATTCATTGTCACTTCTGACTCTTTGTGACCTCATGGACCAGCCTACGTCAGAGCTCCCTCTCAGCCATCACCACCCCCAGCTCCTTCAGAGTCAAGCCAGTCACTTCAAGGATACCATCCATCCATCTTGCCCTTGGTCGGCCCCTCTTCCTTTTTACTTCCATTTTCCCCAGCCTCATTCTCTTCTCTAAGCATTGGATGGCCTTACAGTATTAAAAAAACACTAAAATCTTAACAGTAAATAAAGAACAATGGGGAATTATTAAAGCAATGGTATTCCCCGTAGTAACCTATGTATGTGAGATCTAGACCTTAAGGAAGGCTGAGCGAAGGAAGATAGATGCTTTTGAACTGTGGTGCTGGAGGAAAGTTCTGAGATTGCCTTGGACTGCGAGAAGATCCAACCAGTCCATACTTCAGGAAATAAAACCTGACTACTCATTGAAAGGAAGAATAGTAGAGGCCAGGATGAAGTATTTTGGGCACATCATGAGAAGAAAGGAAAGCTTAGAGAAGAGAACGAGGTTGAGGAAAATGGAAGGAAAAAGGAAGAGGGGCTGACCAAGGGCAAGATGGAATGATGGTATCCTTGAAGTGACTGGCTTTGAAAGGGTCTTTGAGTGAAATTAGCAAATGATAAGCAAGGGGCTTTGAATGAAATTAGTAACAAAGGAAAATGTACCCTTTCTCTGTAAAAAAGGAGCAGCAGGGAAGAAAATGTTTTAAAAAACAAGAGGTGACTTGTAGAGGTCAGACAAAGTTCGAGCTTACATAGGAAGTTGGGTTGTGGTTAAGCGCAAAGTCTGCAGGTGCAAGAAGGTACTTTCCATCAAGAGGTTGATGGGACAGGAAGAATAAAGGTCAAAGTACTTTTCATGTTCTTGTTTACTTGAGGGTATATAAAGGTTTACAAAAGACGAGGGGGGGGGGTGTTTACGGCAGTCTGTGGAAGCACAGGCAGAATTGCTGTCTGTTCACCTCATGTTGATCAGCTTAAATAAACGGTGTCTTACATGAACCTATTGGACTCTGTGGATTTCTTCAAAAAGAGACTCCGCATCCTAAACCTGTGATCCCTTACAGCTTGACTCTGAAGGAGCTGGGGGTGGCAACGGCCAACATGGGCTCTGGCATGGGCTGGTCCATGAGGTCACAAAGAGTCGGAAGTGACTGAACGAATAAACAACAACAACAAAGAACAATATTCCAAAACCGGGGAATTCCAGACAAGAAACAATCAGGGCCAGCTAACACCTCCCGACAAAGGATTCCCCCAGGCAGGAATCAGCCAGACCCTAAAACTGCCAGGCCATTACATGCTAATCAAGGTGACCATTTTCAACATTCACACCTGCCTCAAACAGACAAGAGTTCTTTCTCCCACCCTGGACATCATTCAACAGATATATAATCCCACTTGCTTCGTTTATTGTATACATAGATTATATAAATGATATTCATTATGCATTGTATTTATGACATTTTTATATCCATTATTTATTTATATTTATTTATATTTATTATGTATTATGTTTTTTATATCCATGACACTATGAAATACAATTTTGTGCCTGGGTTACAAATGCCATTTTCTAATTGGCTCTGTCATAGAAACATGGGGAAAATGTATCACATGGTGGGACACCCTGAAGCATGTTTTGCTTTAGTTTCCAATGACTGTCTTGTCATAACCAATTCAAACTAGTTTGTGCCACAGAACCAACATTTCTGCAGTAGTTGGGTCACTGTGAGTTTTTCGGGCTGTCTGGCCATGTTCCAGAAGCATTCTCTCCTGACATTTCACCCACATCTATGGCAGGCATCCTCAGAGGTTGTGAGTTCTGTTTGAAACTAGGCAAGTGGGGTTGATATATCTGAAGAATGTCCACTCTTATCTGTTTTAGGTAAGATGTGAATGTTGCAGTTGGCCACCTTGATTAACATTTAATGGCCTAGGTCTGGCTGACACCTGCCTGAGGGAATCCTTTGTTGGAATGTGTTAGCTGGCCCTGATTGGGTTGTTGTGTGTTTTCCGGGCTGTATGACCATGTTCCAAAAGCATTATCTCCTGACGTTTTGCCTTCAGCTGTGGTAGGCATCCTCAAAGGCTGAGGGTAGAACAAGAACTTTCAAAGTAAGAACTGCACAATTAAACAGGAAATAGCACTTTCAAACCAGGAACAGAATATGTTTCAAATGTACAGGTTGTTGTTGTTGTTGTTGTTGTTGTTTTTATCCTGCTCTTATATCTCAACTGAGATATTTGCAAAATGCAGACAATAACAAACACCCCAAAGGCCCCAGGTCCAATCTGATCTTGTGTGCTAAGCAGGGCTGGCCCTGGTTTAGACTTGGATGGGAGACCGTCAATGAATTGAAGGCACTGAACGCTGTATTTTGAGTCTTTGATGCCTAAGAAAACTCCATTAAATTCATGGCATGGGCTTAAATGCCTCAAAGGCATCCGGTTCACTCTAATCTTGGATGCTAAGCAGGGTTAGCCCTGGTTAGGACTTGGATGGGAGACCGCCAATGCATGGAAGGAACCAAAGGCTGTCTTTCAGAGGTAAAGCCACCTCTGAGTCTCCTTTCCCTATGGAAACACTCTTAAATTCATAGAGTATCCATAAGCCAAGGCATAGGCCTAATACCAGTCTGATCTTGGATGCTAGGTAGGATCAAACTTGGTTAGTATTTGGATGGGAGACTGGCAATGAATCAAAGGTACCAGAGGCTGTACTTCGGGTGATGGAACTGCCAGAAGTGCCTCTGAGAATGCATCTACACTGTGGAGTTAATGCAGTTTGACACCCTTTGAACTTTTTTTTTGTCATGTCAGGAGCAACTTGAGAAACTGCAAGCTGCTTCTGGTGTGAGAGAATTGTCCATCTGCAAGGACATTGCCCAGGGGATGCCCGGATGTTTTGATGTTTTAACATCCTTGTGGGAGGCTTCTCTCATGTCCCCGCATGGGGAGCTGGAGCTGATAGAGGGAGCTCATCCGCACTCTCCCCGGATTCGAACCTGAGGCCCTGTCTTGCCGGCACAGGGGTTTAACCCACTGCGCCACCGGGGCTCTGCTCTGGCTCTATGGCATGGAATCCTGGGAGTTGTAGTTTGGCAAGATATTGGATGTACCGGCCCTGTTGCATTAATGTGGTTTGACATCACCAAGGCCAATGGGAGTTGTAGTTCACTGAGGCACTGCCACCCCCCTTTGGCAGGGAAGGCGACAGATCTTGCCAAACTACAACTCTAAGGACTCCCAGGACTTCATCGCCTTACAGGAGCCCCCGGTGGCGCAGTGGGTTCAACCCCTGTGCCGGCAGGACTGAAGACCAACAGGTCGCAGGTTCGAATCTAGGGAGAGGCGGATGAGCTCCCTCTATCAGCTCCAGCTCTTCATGCGGGGACATGAGAGAAGCCTCCCACAAGGATGATAAAAACATCAAATCATCCAGGCGTCCCCTGGGCAACGTCCTTGCAGACGGCCAATTCTCTCACACCAGAAACTACTTGCTCCTGACACGACAAAAAAAACTTCATCGCCTTGAGCCACAGCAGTTGAAAAAGTTTTCATGCTGACCGCTTATTCCCAGTTCGCAGGAGGCTTGCTGGCATCTCCCCAGTTCTTCCTCCGAGGCCCGCATTGATTTGTTTAAGTGGTTTTGCAAGCAGCTGCCATTAATCACAGCAGAGCACTTTAAATACATCCTTCTCTGCCCAGAGACCGTGCAAAAGTTATAATGCTGAGTTCGAATCTAGTCGAGGCAGCAGAAAAAAGAGAAAGAGATAGCAATATGACAGAATGGGCATTGGCAGTGAGCCGTTGCATACAAATAGGGATCATAATGAGACTATTATTATTATTATTATTATTATTATTATTATATTAATTATTTCAATAATCAGCTTCTATGTATTGTCGAAGGCTAATTAAGGTGGTCAGTTGAAACTTTCACACCTAACTTCAGCAGACAAGAGTCCTTTGTCCCACTCTGGTCATTCCACAGATATATAAACCCATTTTCCTACTTCCAACAGACCTCACTACCTCTGAGGATGCTTGCCATAGATGCAGGCGAAACGTCAGGAGAAAATGAATCTAGAACATGGCCATATAACCCGGAAAAACCTACAACAACCCAATCAGCTTCTAATCATATAAAAATACAGAGAGGGCTCCTTAGAAAAAGAGGAGAGCGAAAGAGAGCTCGGTGTGACAGTGGGGCGTAGCATAAAACTAAAATGTAATGAGAGGAGTTTGGTTTGGACAAATGTTCGACAGTGGCACTGAAGAAGGGTAAAATCATTGAAAGGAGGGCATAAATATGCCCAATGGCTAAGCGATCAAGTGTCACCAGCCAGAGGCCTATAAATATCTGGGCATACTACTTCTGGACAACATCAAACACGGACATATGAAAACTGTGGTCAGCAAAGAATACATTCAAAGGGTCAAAAAAATTCTCAAAAGCAAGCTCAATGGAGGCAATATCATCAAAGCCATGAACACCTGGGCCATACCTGTCATAAGATATACTGCTGGCATCATAAACTGGATGCAGGCAGAACTGGACAATTTGGACAGAAAAACAAGAAAACTCATGACCATTCATAACTCATTACATCTTCGCGGTGATGTTGACCGGCTCTATCTGCCTAGAAGGTCTGGTGGCAGAGGACTTTTACAAATAAAATAAGCAGTTGAAGAAGCAAAACACGCTCTAGCATAATATGTAAAGAAAAGCCAAGAACCCTTTAACTGTAGTCAATAACTGGAAATTTCTCAAAGCACAGCAGACCAAGAATCAGTACAAGAAAACTGCACTACAAACCAGAGCTGACAGCTGGCACCACAAAGCATGGCATGGGCAGTTCCTTGACAAAACTGAAGGAAAAGTTGACTGAGAAACGACCTGATGATGGTGTATGAAGGGAGCACTGAAGAAGAAGACAGAAGGCCTGATTCCTGCAGCCCAGGAGCAAGCCATCAGAACCAATGCCATTAAGGCCAGGATTGAAAAACCAGCTGATGACCCAAAATGCAGTCTGTGCAAGGAAGCTGATGAAACCATTTATCATATAATAATAATAATAATAATAATAATAATAATCCTCATCATCATCATCATCTTTATTTATATCCCGCCACCATCTCCCCGATGGTGACTCGGAGCAGCTTACATGAGGCCAAGCCCAAACAACAATTACAATAAAGAAAAACTGAAAACGCAAACCGAAAATGCAAACAATAAACAGCAACATCGTAGTTACATAAAACATGCGAATACATAACAATGTAAAAATTACAATAAGCACAATGTAAAAATTACAATAAGCCCAATGACAATGGGCAGGCTACATGTAATGATTAAAAGACAAACTGATTAAAACTAATTAAAAACTCAGGCGAGATAAAAGAGAAGCAGGTTATTAGCGGAGGAGGGCTCATTATAGCGGGGGTTGTGGAATCAGGCTCTCCCACGAGGGGGGACGGGACGTATACTCCAATGACAAAACATTGAGGCTGAGCAATAATGTGAAATTGTATACCTACTCACCAAAGGCGCAGCTGCTGCAAGAAAATCGCACAGACGGACTACAAACAGAGGCACAACTCTGTGGCCCAGATGATTCACAGGAACTTATGTCACAAGTACCACCTGCCAGCAGTAAAGAATTGGTGAGATCATAAACCCACAAAGGTCAAAAGTCCCAAAAAACTGTGGGACTTTCAAATCCAGACTAAAAAAAGTTTTGGAACACAATACACCAGACATCACAATTGTGGAAAAGAAAAAATTTTGGATTATTGATGTTGCCAAAAGATCTCAGCTGGCATTTGGAAACAATAAACATAGACAAAATCACGATCTGTCATCTGCAAAAGGCCACCTTACTTGGATCTGTGCGCATCATTCGAAAATACATCACACAGTTCTAGACTCTTGGAAAGTGTTTTGTGATACGAAATCCAGCATATCGATCTCATTTGCGGTGACTTACTGTGTTTTTGTGTCAGTAAAATAATAATAATGTAATCAGCCTTTAATTATGTCATATTTATTGTGACTTGCTTTCAGTCCCTATATCAGGAGAATGGAGGAATAAAGATAATGTAAACAGGAATAAACATAAAAGATTTCCCTTGACCCACTTCTATTTTAGGATGCTGAAACTGCACATATGCAATGATATAAGTCTCTATAGGTTACGTGCCCATTCACAGCTCAGAACTGAGAACAGTCTTGATGTGACAGGTGCTGAAGTGGGACGATGAAATGGAAGAGGTTTCTGGTGAGAATTCTCCATCAAATGATGGAGTCAAGAACTGGCATTGTCAATTCCAATGTGGTCAGACTTTGGTGGAAACATCTGCAATTCCAGGGTGACCCCACTCTGCTCTTGATCGACACACCATCCAGCAAGTGGAGGTCACCATTTTGGAAAATCGCCGTGTAACCATTCGCCCCTTAACCCAAAATGTCAAGATGAGCGTGGGGTCTGTGGAAAAAACTACCCAAGACCATCTTCACCTGCATAAGGTATCCTCTCACTGGGTCCCCTGGCTGCTCACACCTTTCCAGAAGCAGGAACGAGTCAAGTGCTCTCAGGCTCTCTTGACAATGATGTGCTATGGAAACCAGGAGGACTCTTTCAACAGACTGGGTGAAAGCTGGGTCCATCACTTTGAACTTGAGACTAAAGTCCAGTCAATGCAATGGAAGCATCATGACTCACCGCCTCCAAAGAAGGCATGTGCCCAACTCTCAGCAGGCAAGGTCATGCTCACAGTATTTTGGGACCAGCACGGAGTAGTAGTGATTGGTTTCCTAGCAAAGGGCACCATGATCACTGGGGTAGACTAGGCTTTACAGCTGCGGAATTTGTGGGAGGCCACAAAAGCAAGAGACGATTTGGCATGCTCACCAAAGGTGTCCTCCTTCTGCAAGACAACACACCAGTTCCCAACTCCTCTGTTGCCCAAATGGAAGAAGCATGCTCCTCTGGCTTTGGAATTCTCCCGCATCCCCCTTCTTCATTCGACCTTGCACCATCGTACTTCCACCTCTTTCCAACAAGAAAGTTATTTCTGAAGGGCAAGCATTTCTCAGGTGATAAGACTCTGATTTCCGAAGTCACAACATGGCTTTTGGAGCAACCTGCCGACTTCTACAAGTGAGGTGTTGACAGTTTCTTAAAAAGAGGGGAGAAGTGTGTGTCCCTGGCTGGCACCGATGGAGAGGAGTACTCAGAACTGGACCAAGGTTCATTACTCTCAGTCCACAGGAAGGGGATCTGGGAAAATCTTTCATGAATGCCCCTTGTATAAGGATGATGTGAGGATTTTTGTTATGCCCGCTTTTACCCAGGCTGGCTGGGGATGCTGGGACATGCAATGCATCGCATAGAGGGTCAAATAGGTCTTTCTTCTTTGCACTATATGTAAGCAATGCTCCCTTTAATGTGTACGTTTCATGTTCCTTCATCTTGAAATCTAAGCCCTTTGCAGTCAGATTGTCTCTGAGCATCTCCTTTTTCTTGTTTTTCTCTTTTGCAGGACTCTGATCAATGCACAGTTCAGCGAAATCAAAGAAGCTTCCTTTGCTCACCTCCCGTTCCTGCAGTTTCTGTACGTCTGGAAAAATGGTGATGTCCCCAATTGACTCCTGTTTTGTCCTGGTTGGAAAAGGCTTTGCCAAATGAGTTCTACCTTTTGAAACAGGAGCTGGATTGCCATCTGTCAGGGCTGCTTTGATGGTGCTTTTTCTGCATGAAGGCAGAAGGGCGGGGGTTGGACTGCATGGCCTTTAGAGATCCCTTCCAACTCTAGGATTCTGTGATTCCAGGGTTTTTGGATTACAACTCCCAGCATTCTGGCAATTTGGATTTTTTTTGTCGTGTCAGGAGCGACTTGAGAAACTGCAAGTCGCTTCTGGTGTGAGAGAATTGGCCGTCTGCAAGGACGTTGCCCAGGGTACGCCTGGATGATTTGATGTTTTTATCATCCTTGTGGGAGGTTTCTCTCATGTGCCCGCATGAGGAGCTAGAGCTGATAGAGGGAGCTCATCCGCCTCTCCCCGGATTCAAACCTGCGACCTGCTGGCATAGGGGTTTAACCCACTGAACCACTGGGGCTCCTGGCAATTTGGATGATGGGGTGTGTAATCTCTCTCTAGCTCCAGGAAGCATCAGAGCCGCACTACAGAGCACTCCCTGGAACTAAAGCCCTCCCCAAAATACAAATCCCAGGGCATCGTGGAAGTGACGTTGCATTGCTTTGGACACGAATATTTTCAATCTGCTTTTACGGATTTTAACTGTGATTTTGAAAAATACCATTGAGGTTTAATTCTGTTTTAACAATATAATAATACCATAATAATAATATCCACTGATATGTTTTCCACCTTGGCCCTAACTGATCCATCCCTGTGAGTCTCCCATCTCCAATCCTTTCTCTGTTTTCCTTTGCAGGTTGCTGAACTCCAACAAATTTGCCATGATCCGGGACAATGCCTTTGTGGGGCTGTCGCACCTGCAATACCTGTACGATGCATTTTTTTTGGGGGGGGGGGACACCACTATGAGTGCCAATGGGAGAATAGCTGGTGGATAGAGACTCTATTTGTAATAGCTATAGAAATATTAGCTAATAGTATCTGAGATAACACGAATTGGATAGGTTATAAAATAGAGAAGGAAGGAATAGAGAAGGAAGAGATAATATTAAATCGCTTTGCAGATGATGCTGTTATTATTACAAGTCAACCATTATCTATCGTAGTGTTTCTCTACCTTCCTAATGCCACGACCCCTTAATACAGTTCCTCGTGTTGTGGTGACCCCCAACCACAACATTATTTTCGTTGCTACTTCATAACTGTCATTTTGCTACTATAGTGAATCGTAATGTAAATATCTGATAACCAGGAACTGAAAATGTTTCGAATTTTGTTACATAGTGTTAGTGCTCAAAAATAAAAATCCCATTCTTCCTCCTCAGGTTCATTGAGAACAATGAAATCCAGGCCTTGTCGAAAGGCACCTTTCGTGGGCTCAAATCGCTGACGCACCTGTGAGTCATAAGAACAGGAACCCTAATAATAATAATAATAATAATATAATAATAATAATAATAGGAAGTGTCCTTACCTACTTTACTTACTTAGGTGATCCCTCGTAGCTTGAGGATGATGGTCTTCCAGATGTGGTGTCTTGGTAGTGGGTCCATAGGTGGCTATGGAGCCCTATTCTTGATCTGCCTGTTTTCCACAGTGAGGACATCGGTCTCCAGGTGGAAGGCGATACCAGTCAGGATTGGCTTGACGCGCTGTCTTCCTCTTGGCATGTTTCTCCCTTTTGCCCTCCATTCATGCCTCTTCAAATTCTGCAGCACTGCTGGTCACAGCTGACCTCCAGTTAGAGCGCTCAAGAGCCAGGGCTTCCCATTTCTTGGTGTCTATGCCACCATTTTTAAGGTTGGGTTGTTGTAGTTCCAACAGACCTCACTACTTCTGAGGATACTTGCCATAGATGCAGGCGAAACGTCAGGAGCGAATGCCTCTAGAACATGGCCATATAGCCCGAAAAAACCTACAACAACCCAGTGATTCCAGCCATGAAAGCCTTCGACAATACGTTTATAAGGTTGGCTTTAAGACCATCTTTCGATTTATTTTCCTGTCCAACAACATTCTGTTTCTTGTTTTTGAGTTCAGAGTAGAGTAACTGTATCCAGCGTGTGATCAAATACAAAAGCCAGCATAGTCATCTTGTTTGCTGTGTACTAATCTTGTTATGTAATCTAAACAACAACAAAAACAAAAACAAGAAATATGTCAAAGTATGTATGTTGATCTGTTGATACCACCCTCTGTGATGTCACTGGATTAGCTGTTGCATGTGGGGAAGGAAGGAAAGAAGGAAAGAGATGAAAAGGAAAAGAAGGGAAGGGAAGGGAGGGGGAAAGAAAAATAAGAGAAGAAAGTGGAGGGAAGGAAAGATAGGAAGGGAAGAAGGAAGAAAGAGAAAGAAAAGAAGAGAATGGGAAGGAAGGAAGGAAGGAAGGAAGGAAGGAAGGAAGGAAGGAAGGAAGGAAGGAAAGGAGAAAAAGGAAGAAATAAAAAGGGGGAGAACTATGAGGGGAGGGGAGGAAAGATGGGAAGGGAAAGGAAGAGAAGGAAGGAAGAGAAAGGAAGAAGAGAAGGGAAGGAAGGGAAGGAAGGAAGGAAGAGAGGAAGGAAGGAGGAAGGAAGGAGGAAGGAAGGAAGGAAGGAAAGGAAGGGAAGGAAGGAGGGAAGGGAGGAAAAGAAAGGAAGGAAAAGGGAAAACTGTGAGGGAAGGGAAGGAAAGACAGGAAGAGAAAGGAAGGAAGGAAGCCGAGGAAAAAGAAAAGGGAGTGAAGGAAAAGGGGAAAAACTATGAGAGGAGGGAAGGAAAGATGGGAAGGCAAGAAGGAATGGAAGAAGGAAGGAAGAGAATGGAAAGGAAAGAAGGAAAGAAAGAAAAGGAAAAGAAGGGAAGGAAAGGGAGGGCAGAAATAAAAAGGAGGGAAGAAAGAGAAAAGGAAGGTGGAAAACTATGAAGGGAGAGAAGGAAAGATGGGAAGGCAAAGGAAAGAAAGAAGGGAAAGGAAGGAGGGAAGTCAAAGAAAAAGGGAGGGAGGGAGGTGTATGAAGAAAAGGGAAGGAAGGAAGGAAGGAAGGAAGGAAGGAGAAAAAAAGAAAAAGGAGAGAAGGAAAAGGGGGAAAACTATGAGGGGAGGGAAGGAAAGACAGGAAGGGAAAGGAGGGAAGGAAGGTGAGGAAAAAAAGGAGGGAAGGAGAAAAACTATGAGAGGAGGGAAGGAAAGATGGGAAGGGAAGAAGGAATGGAAGAAGAAAGAGAATGGAAAGGAAAGAAGGAAAGAGAGAAAAGGAAAAGAAGGGAAGGGAAGGAAAGGAAGGGGGAAATAAAAAGGAGGGAAGAAAGAGAAAAGGAAGGTGGAAAACTATGAAGGGAGAGGAGGAAAGACGGAAAGGCAAAGGAAAGAAAGAAGGGAAAGGAAGGAAGTCAAAGAAAAAGGGAGGGAGGGAGGTGTATGAAGAAAAGGGAAGGAAGGAGGGAAGAAAGGAAGGAAGGAAGGAAGGAAGGAAGGAAGGAAGGAAGGAAGGAAGGAAGGAGAGGGGAAGTGTATGAGGGAAAAGGAGGAAGGAAGGAAAGCTCCAACAAGAAAGCCTGTCCACAAAATGCTCTTTCTTCCTGGTAAAAAAGCACTCCTTTCAAAACCTCAAATGCAAAAGAAAGAGAAGACAGTTGTTTGTCGCAACATCTGGAACATTCACCTTGGAGGGCTTTATGGGTGCAGATGTGCACCTTTCCCTAACATCTAACATTTCTTTCTGATTGTGTTCCAGGTCTTTGGCCAACAACAACCTGCAGACGTTGCCGAGGGATCTCTTGAAGCCCTTGGAAATCCTCAGCGACTTGTAAGCTTTCTTATTTCTTCATTGAAGAGGATGACTGTGATTTGCTTTATTTTCCACTGATATAGGGACTCCTCAAGGTGCATCGATACTGTAGAACAGGCATGGGTAAACGTTGGCCCGCCAGGTGTTTTGGACTTTAACTCCCACAATTCCTAACAGCTTAATGGTTGTTACACTATGTAACAAAATGTGAAAAATGTTCTGTTCCTGGCTTGAAAGTGTTATTTCCTATTTAACTGTGCTGTCCTTGCTTTGAAAGGAGTTGTTCAACTCCAGAAACTTTGTTTTTGTGAGCACATGTCTCCCAATCCCTGCCAATGTCCTTCCCAAACACCATACTGCTCAACACTCAAGAAATGCTTTCATTCAGGGACCATTTCATCCTAGATGTTCTGTTTTTCCTCCAGAATTGACATCCCAGGGTTCCTTTCTCTCTCCAAATTTGCATGACCCCGCCCACTGCCTCTCACTTAACCCTTTCCTACCCGTTTCTATAGCACACAGAGAATAGGAATTGATCAGTAACAACTGAACATGCTGCAATGGTTTGTGGGAATGGATATTGATTTTGGGAGTTGTAGTTCATCTGCATCCAGCAATACTGTGACCCCCACCGACAATGGACTGGGACCGCACTTGGCACACAGAGCCCTCATGACCAGTGAAAAAATACTGGAGATCTTTGGAGAAAATTCCCCTTAATTTGGGGGAGTTGTAGTTCACATACATCCAGAGAACACAATGAACCCAAATATGAATGGATCTGGAACAAACTTGGCACACAGACCTGATATGCCAAAAATTGATAACTGGAAGGGTTTGGGATGGGAGGGGTGAACTGATCTTCTTTTCTGGGAGTTGTAGTTCACCTACAACCAGAGAAAAGTGATCTCCACTTATGATGGACCTGGACCAAACTTGGCACACGGAACCCCCATGACTAACTCAACCTACTGGTGGGGTTGGAGGAGACTGACTCCTCATAGTGGGAGATGTAGTTTACCCTGCAGCCAGAGAGCAGACCAAACCCCATTGATGATGCATCTAGAGCAAAGTCACCCAATATAACAAACTTTAAATACTGATCGGGTTTTTCAGGGTTAACCAGAGTTGTTTGCAGTTCACCCACAACCTTATGCATTTTGGACAATTTAAAAATTGACTTTTTCAAATAACCCGGGCAACACTGGGTAGTTGAGCTAGTATGTAATAATAATAATAATAATATCTCTTTGTTGAGTCTCAACCAGTTCAACATAGTTTGTGGCAGCCACAAAAACAAAGTTCCTGGAGTAGAACAACAACTTTCTCATAATACTACTAATAATAATAATAACAATAATAACAATAATCTTTATTTATACCCCGCCACCATCTCTCCGAAGGGGACTCGGGGCAGCTAACATGAGGCCAAGCCCAAAATTACAGTATAGCAAAATAAAATACAAGAAGCAAAAATACCATCAAAATAAACACATGAAATAAGAAAATAAAATAGTTTCAAAATAACATGATAGAGAAATAGAACACAGTGGGCGGGCCAAATGTACTAGGAATAAAATTGATAAAATTGATGAAACCCTGGATGAGATATGTAGAATATGTTTCTGAGGGAGGAACACAAAAGGAACGGAACAGTAGAGTTAGGCCTTCATTAAGGGCGGCGGGGGGGGGGGGGGAAGTGCCTCATGAGGACGGAGCAGTAGTTGTAACTACATACTGGGGAATATATTCACTTGCCGAATGACTCTGTGTTTCCTGCCTCCCACAGAGACCTGCGTGGCAATGCCCTGACCTGTGACTGCAACATCAAGTGGCTGGTGGAGTGGATGGAGAGCACTAACACCAGTGTCCCGGCCCTCTTCTGCGGTGGGCCCCCTCGGTATCAAGGCCAGAAGATCCGGGAGCTGCCCCTCAAGGACTTCGATTGTGTCACTACTGGTCAGGAAGGCTACTATTGGCAAAAACCCCTTGCAAATGGGATTGTAAACTGGGAGGCGGGAGGAGGAAGCAGTGCAGGGTGACTCAAAGGATCAAGGGTCTGGAGAACAAGCCCCATGAGGAGCAGGTTCAAGAGCTGGGCATGTTTAGCCTGCAGAAGAGAAGACTGAGAGCAGACATGAGGAGAGCCAGGGATAAGTAGGTGAAGGGAAATCATAGGGAGGAGGGAGCAGGCTTGTTTTCTGCTGTCCTGGAGGCTAGGAAATGGAACAATGGCTTTGAACTACAGGAAAGAAAGGAGATTCTACCTGAACATGAGGAAGAACTTCCTGACTGTGAGAGCTGTTCAGCAGTGGAACTCTCTGCCCTGGAGTGTGGTGGAGGCTCCTTCTTTGGAGGCTTTTAAGCAGAGGCTGGATGGTCATCTCTCAGGGGTGTTTTAAATGTTATTTCCCTGCTTTTTGGAAGAATGGAGTTGGAGTGGATGGCCCATGAGGTCTCTTCCAAAACTAGGATTCTAGGATTCTCACACCTGAGTTTCCTTTGTTTATCTTTCAGTCTCTTGAAACACCTGATTTGTCTCTGTTTCACACTATCTCTTCTGATCTGTAAATGCTGGGTTATCTGTAACCATCCTGTCTCCTCCAACTCTAGGATTCTGTGATTCTTATATGGCACATTTCTTGCTGCTGTTGTCCAAATTGTAATATGTAGGTTGTTTTTCAAGCTAAAACTTGTGGACTCCATCAATTCTGGCCTGATGTTATTTTTCCTTCATAAGCAAGGTGCATTTTGTTTGCTTCTTTAACTTAAAGACTCATTGTCTTTGACCATGTAAACATGTTGTTTTCCACCCAAGAGTTAATCATTGTCTTGAGTCATGTCAGCAGTTCAGCAGTTTAGCCCTTTATGAACCATTTTTTCTTATTTACTTTATTTGTATACCATCCTGTCTCCTCCAACTCCAGGATTCTATGATTCCTATATGGCACATTTCTTGCTGCTGTTGTCCAAATTGTAATATGTAGGTTGTTTTTCCAGCCAAAACTTGTGGACTCCATCAATTCTGGGCTGATGTTAATTTTCCTTCTTAAGCAAGGTGCATTGTGTTTGCTTCTTAACTTAAAGACTCATTGTCTTTGACCATGTAAACATGTTGTTTTCCACCCAAGAGTTAATCATTCTCTCGAGTCATGTCAGCAGTTCAGTTTGGCCCTTTATGAATTCTTCACCTCCTTTTCTAGTTTTCCAGACCTCAATTTTAAGATGGTGTTTTCAACCTTTGCCAGGCTCCATTCATACATACATTCAACCCACACATCGTATTGATCACAAAGGGGCTCTCCAAGGTTCTTAGACCAGATGCAGCATCATGTGCTTAAAGCTCTTTGGGAGAGCTCAGTCGTCAGCCATTTGGGCAATGATCTCAACTTGTCTGAGTGCACTATGTCTCTCTCTAACTCTTTCCGGCCTAGATTTCGTGGTGCACCAGGTGCTACCGTTCCAATCGGTGTCTGCAGAGCCCTTTCTCTACGCCAGTGACCTCTATGTGGCCTTGGCCCAGCCCAGCTCCAGCAGCTGCGCCATCCTCAAGTGGGACTACGTTGAACGCAAGTTCCGGGATTTTGACCGCATCCCCGGTAAGGACCTGCCATCCAGTACAGGCCGTCCCCCAGTTACAAACATCTGACTTACAAACAAACCACAGAGGTGTTAACCTGTGCCATCCAAAGGTTATCTACTTATTTCTCCATCTATCTGTATATTTGCTTGGAGCTACATTTAAGAAATGTCTCTGTTCTGACTAACAATTAAATTCAACTTTAAGAACAACCTACACAACCTCTCTTGTTCGTAACTTGGGGCCTTCCTGTCTCACAGAAAGAAGGGGGCTGGGCTGGATGGTCTTTGTGGGTCCCTTTCAAACCTATGATATTATATCTGTCTCAGATAGATTGATCGATTGATAGGTAGGTAGGTGGATAGCCCTCTGAGTTCCTCAATGAAGGAGATGATGGGATATATAAAAAAGTCAATAAATGAATAGCTAGATGGGGAACAACCAATCTGTATAAATAAAAATGTAAACGTCTGTTTGTGAGTGACCTCATAACTCAAACAATACTTTACTTATTGCTTCAAAATTTGGACACATTGCAGCAATCGAACAGATGAAGGTTTTGAAGTTATCAAAACCCAACTACAATACAGATGTCACACCTGAGACAGGTAAAAACATGTCCTGTTTCAAAACAGCGCCATCTGCTGGTCGCCCAGGCAACTGCTGAAGTTCTAAACCTTACATCTCCTGTGCTCGGCATTGCCCCCTTTCCCTCCCTCCGTGCTTGCTCGTTGGCTGGAGGGGAATGCTGCTGCCTTACCCACTGATTGGCACTCTCTGTAAGTGGCAGTTGCCATGCTGATGGGAAGGAAAGGAGGAGGAGGGCAGTGATGCCAAAGGCCTTTTGTAAGGAACTCAATGGAGAAGGTTGAGGAGGCGGTCTGCGAGGCTGTGGTGAGAGAGGGGCCTTGGGAAGGCTGGGGGAGGCAGACCAGGCAAGAAGACACCAATAAAGCCCTCCAGGTAGATGGCCAGCCAGCCATAGATAGGATGGAAACACACCCACACACCACAGGTATCATACATCTGGAGGAGACTCCCAAGACGACCCAGTCCAACCCTCTTCTAACATGCAAGAAGATACCATTAAAGCCCTCCATACAGATGACCAGGCAGCCATAGACATGATAAACTCTATATATATGTATGTATGTGTATATATATATATATATATATATATATATATATATATATCTCGATTTCTACATCTGCACAGACAATAGAACAACAAAAATTATTGTATACCCTCAAGCATTACAAAATTACATATATTAGAAACAAGCTCTTTCTCTTTTCTTTCTTTCCCATTTCACCACACAGGGACACAGCAACACGTGGCCGAGTTCAGCTAGTGTGATAATAATAAGTTAGATACTGCCCTAAATGGTGTTGTTGGTCTTGACTTGAGTAGATCTGTTGAACCAAGATTTATCTCCATGTTGACTAATCACTGAACAATTGAATGGGTCTACTCCAGTTGGTATAAACCAACATGATGATGTTGATGATGTCAACAACAACATGTTGCTGTTGATGAGAATGAGGATGATAATAACATAAATACTGCCCCAAATCCTGCTGTTAGTCTTGACCTGAGTGGACACATTGAATCAAAAATATTTCCCTACAGGTTAACTGATGATTGAACAATGTGATGATGATGATGATGATGATGATGATGATAAAGATGCTGCCCTAATTCCTGTTGTTGTTCTTGACTTGAGTAGACCTATTGAATTCAGGAGATTTATCTCCATGTTGATTGGCCATTGAGTAATGAAATGGTCTACTCTAGTTGGGACCAACCAATGTGAAAATAATAATATAAACACTGCCCTAAATCTTGTTGGTCTTGACTTGAGTAGACTAGTTGACGCAATGTTGACTGATCATTGAATGACTGAATGGGTCTACCAACATGACAGCAAATATATCTGTTAGATATAATTGGAGTGCAGTTCCCAGCAGTCTTGCCGATGGTGAGGGATGATGGGAAATGCAGTTCACAAGCATCTTGAGAATGTCATGATTTCTGACTTGAGTAGACTAGTTGATCCAATGTTGACTGATCATTGAACGATTGAATGGGTCTACTCTAGCTGGAATGAACTAACAGGACAGCAACCACTGTTAGATATAACTGAAGTGCAGTTCCCAACAGTCTTGCCAGTGGTGAGGGATGTTGGGGAGTGTAGTTCACAAGCATCGGGAGAACTCCATGATTTCCATTCCTATGTTAGCCCTGTAGGGCCAATAATGTTGGGTCTTTCCCCTCCTACACTGATGCCTCTGTCTTTCCCCTCCAGCCCATTCGGCCGTCTACTGCAAGCCCATCGTGGCTGAATCCCAACTCTATGTGGTGGTGGCCCAACTCTTTGGGGGTTCCTACATCTACCGCTGGGACACCAACATAGACAAATTCATCAAGATCCAGGATATCGACAGCCAGAAGATTCGCAAGCCCAATGACATTGAGGCCTTCCAGATCGAGGGCGAGTGGTTCTTCGTCATTGCTGACAGCTCCAAGGCTGGCTCCACCAGCCTCTACCGCTGGAACCAGAATGGCTTCTACCCACACCAGGATTTGCACTCGTGGCACCGGGACACAGATGTGGAGTATGTGGAGGTGGAGGGCAAGCCCCGGCTGATCATCTCCAGCAGCTCCCAGGCCCCCATCATCTACCAGTGGAACCGGGCCCAGAAGCAGTTTGTCCACCTTGGTGATGTGTCAGATGTGATGGATGTCCAGATGGTCAAGCACTTCCGGGTGAAGCGGGACAACTACCTGTGCCTCAGCCGCTACATTGGGGACTCCAAGGTGGTCAAGTGGGAGGGGCAGCGCTTCACGGAGGTGCAGACCCTTCCCTCCCGGGGATCCATGGTAATGGAGCCATTCCGAATAGCCCAGCGCCAGTACATGGCCCTGGGCAGTGACTTCTCCTTCACCCACATCTACCTCTGGGAAGAAGAGAAGCAGAAGTTCTCCAAGTTCCAGGAGCTCTCCGTCCAAGCGCCACGCGCTTTCCGCCCTGTGCCCTTGGAGGACATGAATGTCCTGCTGGCCCCCAGCTTCAAGGGCAACACCTTGGTCTACAAGCACATCGTGGTGGACCTCAGCTTGTAGACTGGGGAGAATGTAGTCCTTCCTCACCCACCACCACAGCTGCACTCCTCGTTCTTCCACGGAGGTGTCCTCCTGCCTAAGCACTGTAATTGCTTGGAGCAAAGCTGCTTACTCACTGTCCTGCCTGAATCCCTTCACCTCTACACTAGGGATGGACTCAATGATGGGGCATCGGATGCCCAACACCCAACAAAACCGGCCACCTGATGCCCAGTACTTAATAATGGGGCACCTAATGCCTACACTCAGCAATGATGGGGTACTCAATGTTTGACACCCATCAACCATGGGGCACCTAATGCCTGCCAACCAATAGTGACACTTAATGGCCAACACACCACAATGATGGGCGACCTAATGCCCAATACCCAACAGTGATTGCACACTTAATGCCCAACACCCAACAATAATGGGTCACCTAATGCCCAACCCTCAATGACAACAGGGTGCCTAATGCCCAACACCCAACAATGATGGGAAATCCAATGCCCAACACCCAACAATGATGGGGAACCTAATGCCTGACACCCAAAAATGATAGGGAACCCAATGCCTGACACCCAACAACAACAACAAGGTGCCTAATGCCCAAGATCTAACAATTATGGAGAACACAATGCCAAGACCTAACAATGATAGGTTACCTAATGCCAATACCCAACAATGATGGGGAATCCAATACCCAACACCCAACAATGATGGGTTACCTAATGTCCAATACTCAACAAGAGCTGTTGTTGTTGCTGTTGCTGTTGCTGTTGTTGTTATGATGTCTATTTATATCCTGCTTTTTCTCTCCATAAGGAGTCAAAGCGGCTAACATTTTTAAAAATTACAATACAATTTAAAATATACAAATATACAATATTAAAACAATATGATGGGGAACCCAATGCCCAAGATCCAACAATGACCGGCTACTTAATGCTCGACACCCAAAAATGATTGGGCCCCAATGCTGACACTCAGCAATGATGGGTCACACCTAATACCCAACACTCAACAATAACAGGCCACCTAATGCCCAAGGCCCAACAGTAATGGAACACTTTAATGCCTAAGACACATCAACAATGGGGCACCTAATGCCCAAGATCCAACAAAGATGGGTCATCAAATGCCAATATCCAACAATAATGGGTCACCCAGTGCCCAAGACCCATCAACAATGGGGCACCTAATGCCCAAGATCCAACAATGATGGGTCATCAAATGCCAATATCCAACAATGGGTCACCCAGTGCTCAAAACCCATCAACAATGGGGCACCTAATGCCCAACACACAACAATGATGGTTCACACCTAATATCCAACATTCAACAATAGCAGGGCGCCTAATCCCCAAGACCCAACAGTACTGGAACACTTTAATGCCCATGACCCATCAAGAATGGGGCACCTAATGCCCAACACTCAACAATAATGGGTCACACCTAATACCCAACACTCAACAATAGCAGGGTGCTTAATGCCCAAAACTCAACAGTAAGGAAACACTTTAATGCCCATGACCCATCAACAATGGGGCAACTAATAACCAAGATCCAACAATGATGGGTCACCGAATGTTGATACCTAACAATGATGGGTCAGCCTATGCCCAATGAGACACCTAATGCCTGACACCCAACAATGATGGGGAACCCAATGCCCAAGACCCATCAACAATGGGGCATCTAATGCCCAACACCCAACAATGATGGGAACTCAATGCCTAAGACCCAACAGTAAAGGAACACTTTAATGCCCAAGACCCATCAACAATGGGTCCCCTAATGCCCAAGATGCTGGGAAATGAGGAACTTGCAAACCTTCAAGAAAAGAGGTTTAGGACCTGACTATATGGATTCAGCTCCATCTCAGCTGACCCCAGAGTCTCTGGGTACTAATGCCCAACACCCCAAAAGGATGGGCACCTGATCCCAACATGCACCAGCATTCCTCTCTATGAAAGGGACCCATGATGCCCTTCCTCTCCCTGTTGGCTTGGCTGTTTTTGCAACACCTGCTCGACGCCCCTATATTTGTGCAATGCGGACTGCGTTTTCTGGACCGAACATCATGCCCAAATTTGGAACTCCGGCGAGCCAAAACAAACTTGGATAAGTTACCTTTTCCCAAACTTGATGGTTGAGGAGTTTTTGGAAATACTTAACATTTCCAAAACCTCTGCTGAGATTTTGTTGGCCAGTTTGGACACCTGTTTTGGAGACGATAGCTTGGCACTTATTTTGGAAAGGGACACTTTTCGTCCTCTCGCTTTCACAGGGAATCGACACAAGACCACTGCGATGAAATGTCTTCTCCGCACCGACATCCTCTGTGTTTCATTTCAAACCTTCACAAAAACTAATTTTGGGAGACCTTTTCCAGGCACTGCCGTTTCCAAGGATCACCTTTTGATTTACTCTAAATGTTTTTTCACTGACATCAACACATTATCAAAATAACCACTCAGTGGTATTTCAATAAAGAAGGGTAATGCATTCCTCTCTGTGTGTGCACATCAAACATGGTTTATATACTCAATCTTCTCCCCAATTCAATGACTAAGTACATGGCTGCAGACCTATGACCTTATTATAGGTTTGTACCCATTTACCTAGTTTTTGGGATTTTTTTTTGGTTGTATCAGGAGCGACTTGAGAAACTGCAAGTCGCTTCTGGTGTGAGAGAATTGGCCGTCTGCAAGGACGTTGCCCAGGGGACGCCCAGATGATTTGATGTTTTTATCATTCTTGTGGGAGGCTTCTCTCATGTCCCTGCATGAGGAGCTGGAGATGATACAGGGAGCTCATCCGCCTCTCCCTGGATTTGAACCTGCGACCTGACGGTCTTCAGTCCTGCTGGCACAGGGGTTTAACCCACTGCACCACTATTTACCTAGTCAATGAGTAGGATTAAGTCCCATTGAACTCAGTAAAGTTTAATTTTCAGAAAACGCACGCAGGATTGCAAAAGTAGCAACATAGGTTGCTGTAAGTTTTTTCGGGCTATATAGCCATGTTCTAGAAGCATTCTCTCCTGACGTTTCGCCTGCATCTATGGCAAGCATCCTCAAAGGTAGTGAGGTCTGTTGGAGCTAGGAAAAAGGGTTTATATATCTGTGGAATGACCAGGGTGGGACAAAGGATTCCTGTCTGTTGGAGCTAGGTGTGAATATAAACCCATTTTCCTAACTCCAACAGACCTCACTACCTCTGAGGATGCTTGCCATAGATGCAGGTGAAAATTCAGGAGAGGATGCCTCTAGAACATGGCCATATAGCCCGAAAAAACTTACAGCAACCTAGTGATTCTGGCCATGAAAGCCTTCGACAATACAGCAACATATCTTTAGTCTTAGCACTGCACGTGACCCCCAGAGGCTATGTAGTCTGAACCCAATGCCATGCAGTGAAAATACCCTTGAAAGATGTCCATCCAACCTTCAGAAAAGGCTATTCCATTACCCTCAGAGGCAATCCACTTTCAATAGAGTTGGAAGGGGATTCCAGAGGCCATCTAGTTCAACCCCTTTGCCAGAAAAAAAATACACCATTGCAGCACTCCAGAAAGTTGCCCATGCAATCTCTTTTAAAAGAACTCCATAGAAGGAGCATCGATCCCTCTCTATGGTAGTCAATTCCATTAGAGTAGGAGGTGACCCTCAAAGGCCATCTAGTCCAGCCCTATTCTGCCATGCTGCATATCCAGCTAAAGCATTCCAATTTATTTAGCGTGTCAGAAGCGAACAAAGGGTACAGTTGTAATGTATTTAAAAATACAAACAAAATTTTAAAACTTGGCATTATACTAAATGTCCCTTGACCAGTAGCTGGCCACTTGGAGTGCCTCTGGTGTCACGGTGAGAAGGTCCTCCATTGTGCATGTGACAGGGCTCACACTGCATTGAAATAGGTGGTCTGTAGTTTGCTCGTCTCTGCACTCACATGTTGTGGACTCCACTTTGTAGGCCCATTTCTTAAGGTTGGCTCTGCATCTCATGGTGCCAGAGCGCAGCCTGTTCAGCACCTTCCAAGTCACCCAGGAGGGAGTCTCTCATTCAATATCAGCCATGGTTTGAAGTTCCAGGTTTTAGCCTGCCACTTTTGGACTCTTGCTTGCTGAGGTGTTCCTGTGAGTATCTTTGTAGATCTAAGAAAACTATTTCTTGATTTAAGGTGTTGGCATGCTGGCTGATATCCAAACAGAGGATGAGCTGGAGATGTCACTGCCTTGGTCCTTTCATTATTGGCTGCTACTTCCCAGCGGATGTCAGGTGGTGCAATACCGCCTAAATAGTATAATTTCTCCAGTGGTGTAGGGTGCAGACACCCTGTGATAATGCAGCATGTCTCATTAAGAGCCACATCCACTGTTTTAATGTGGTGAGATGTATTCCCCACTGGGCATGTGTACATACTCAGCAGCAGAGTAGCAAAGTGCAAGGGCAGGTGTCTTCACTGTGTCTGGTTGTGATCCCCAGGTTGTGCCAGTCAGTTTTTGTACAGTATTATTTCTAGCACCCACTTTTTTTTGCTTTATATTCAAGTAGTGCTTCTTGTAAATCAGAGCACGGTCCAGGGTAACTCCTAGGTATTTGGGTGTGCTGCAATGTTCCAGTGGGATTCCTACCCAGGTAATCCTCAGAGCTTGAAATGCTTGTCTGGTCTTCAAGCGAAAAGCACATGTCTGTGTTTTGGATGGACTAGAAATCAAATTGTTTTCACTGTAATAGGCAGTAAGAGCACCTGAAGCTTCAGAGAGCTTTTGTTCGACCGTTTCAAAGCTCCCTGCTTGAGCAATGATGACTCAATCGTCAGCATAGATGAAACTCTCTGTCCCTTCTGGCAGTGGCCAATCATTTGTGTAAATGTCACACATGGATAGAGCAAGCATGCTCCCCTGAGGCAGTTTCGCCATCTGCTTCTCTGGCTCTGGAACTCAGCAAAAAAGCTCCTGTTTTGTATCAGATTTCCTATGAAGCAGGTAAGGTGATTATCCCTTGTGATATTATATTTTTTTCTCAGGAGAAGGAGATGATTTACAGTGTCATAAGCTGCTAACGGCGCTCCATGCAGTCATGCCGGCCACATGACCTTGGAGGTGTCTACGGACAACGCTGTCTCTTTGGCTTAGAAATGGAGATGAGCACCACATCCCAGAGTCAGACATGACTGGACTTAATGTCAGGGGACTACCTTTACCTTACCTAAGCTGCTGACAGATCTATGTAATCTGCTGCCTTTCAAAACCATCTTCCATGTGCTGAGTCAGGTTCAGCACTTGTGATGTGCAGCTTTTGCCTTTCCTGAAACCAGCTTGCTGTGGAATCATACATGAGTCTATTCTTTCCATAATTCTATGCAGAATAAGTCAGCATTCCTGAAAGATGCCCGTACAACCTCTGTTGAAAGCAGAAGAGTCCACTGTCCTCCAAATCAGTCTATTTCATTCCTGCCATTGCTATGAGGTGTAACATTCAGGTAGTAATGGAAGGGGCAAAACACACAATTAGAAGCATATGTTCAAGTGCCTTGCACCTCCCATGAGTATGTGACGTCTTGCAGCAGTGGCCATTGGTGGCTGCTATTGAGGTGGAGCAATGCGCCTCTTTCAAGGACCTTATGACACACACCACAGAAAACACCTATTAAGTAGCAGCGCTTGGTTTAAGAAAACTAGATGATGATGGGATACACACTGGATACAAACCAATTGCAAAAAAAGAATTTTGCTGACTCTTAGGAGACGCCACCAAGAAGCTGTGAGATTTTGCACCAATAGCTTTTTTTGGATTTTCACATCCTGAAGTTATCTATATCTATATATCTATATTTATATATACATACAAATACATACAAACATATACACACATATACATATATACATACATATACTGTATTCACATATATATACACATACACATACACATATATGTACACATACAGACATATGCACATATGCGTGCATTTATATATGTACATATACACATATACAGATACATATATACAGATACACACACACATACATAAATATATATACACACATATGCCTATATACATATATATATATATATACACACATACACACATATACACATATACATACATACATGTTGTGTAGTCATATATATATATACACATACACACATATATATGTACACATACAGACATACGTACATATACATGTGTGTATATATGTACATATACACATATACAGATACACATATACAGATACATACACACATACATACACATAAATAAATAAATATACACATATATACACACATGCCTATATACACACATATATACATACATATATATACACATACACACATACATACATATACAGATACATATATACATATGTATATATACACATATACATACATAAATATGTACACACACACACCTATATGCACACGTATATGAATATATATATACATACACACATAAAACATATATATTTACACACAAACATGTATACATACATATATGCACATACATATATACATATGTATACTGTATACACATATATAAATATAAACACACATAATATATAAATATATACACACATACATATATGCACACATATATGAATATACATACATACGCACATACATATATATTTACAAACATATATGTATACATACATTTATACACATACATATATCTACACATATATACACTTACAAAGATACAAACATATGTGTGTGTGTGTATATATATATATATATATATATATAGAGAGAGAGAGAGAGAGAGAGAGAGAGAGATGCACACACACATACGTGTATGCACACAGGTACATAGCTCATGGGCCATAATGAGGAGCATGAGATCCAGTTCTCAGGATATGCAGTAGCCCCAAGTGTCCTTAAGAGGGCGCCAGATCCATTCTTGGTGAAGAACTTGGCAAAATGACTGAAGAAGGGAACTCCTTGTGATGCTTGCAAACAGGATGGAAGAAGGCTTCTTGAATTGTAAAGCAAGACCTGATTAAATACCTTAAAAGTACCGGATCCCACCTGAGCTTGGAGGATAAGCAGCAGGGTCAGCCCTGGTCAGGACTTGGATGGGAGACCGAGAATGAATAGGCTCTCTTTTGGAGGAAGAAGGTGGCAAAACCACCTCTTGAGGATTCCATGTCCATCCAAACTTTATTTATAATACATATATGTTATATATTATATGAAATGAATTTAACCTACGCTTTGCGTGAAACCAAATGACTGTGTCATGAAAGGAGACAAGTTTGGAAAGTTTGCAAAGCTCTGCTTTAAGACCTTGTGGAACTACAATTCCCACCGAGCCGTTGGCAGTAATAGTGGTGCCAAAGTGTATTAATTCCGCCGTGTACCCACCCCTCGTTGTGCAGCCAAACAGATAGAGACGAAGAAATGAAGACACAACAAAGTGGGAGGTCTTTTAAGGTTGGTTCCAAAAATGGATCGGATGCGCAATGTTAGGGATGTTCTTTCCGTGCCACAGAAATAGCAAAGCAGTCAGGCAGAAACATGCTCTGGTTTGGGTCTCTTAAGCGCTGAGAAGTGCAATAAATGACAGTGAATCAGAATGTAGGACATTGGTGAACTTAGGAGGCATCGCCATTGCAGAATGTGTGCAGATAGGTTTCAGTTATGTGGAATACCAGGAGTTGTAGTTTCCCAAGGTCTTGAGCCATCACACTATAGAATACTGGGAGTTGTAGTTTCCCAAGGTCTTGAGCCACCACACTATAGAATACCCGGAATTGTATTTTCCCAAGGTCTTGAGCCACCGCACTGTAGAATTCCGTGAGTTGTAGTTTCCTAAGGCCTTTAGCCGCCACACTATAGAATACTGGGAGTTGTAGTTTCCCAAGGTTTTTGGCCACCACACTATAGAATACCAGGTTGCAGTTTCCCAAGGTTTTTAGCCATCAAACTATAAAATACCAGGAGCTGTTGTTTCCCAAAGTATTGAGTTATCACACTATAGAATACCGGGACTTATAGTTTCCCAAGGTCCTTAGCTGTTACACGATAGAATAATGGGGGTTGTCGTTGTCCAAAGTATTGAGCCATGACACTATAGAATAGTGGTAGTTGTAATTTCTCAAGAACTTGAGCTGCCACACTATAGAATTCTGGGAGTTGTAGTTTCCCAAGGTCTTTAGCCATCACACTATACAATACTGGGAATTGTAGTTTCCCAAGATATTTTTGCCACCACACTATATGAATACCAGAAGTTGCAATTTTCCAAGGTTTTTAGTCAGGAGTTGTTGTTTCCCAAAATATTGAGTCACCACACTATAGAATACCAGGACTTGCAGTTTCCCAAGGTCCTTAGCTGTTATACGATAGAATAATGGGGGTTGTCGTTTCCCAAAGTATTGAGCCATTACACTATAGAATAGTGGTAGTTGTAATTTCTCAAGATCTTCAGCCGCCACACTATAGAATTCCGGGAGTTGTAGTTTCCCAAGGTCTTTAGCCGCCACCCTATAGAATACCCGGAATTGTATTTGCCCAAGGTTTTTTTGCCACCACATTATAGAATACCAGAAGTTGCAGTTTCCCAAGGTTATTAGTCAGGAGTTGTTGTTTCCCAAAATATTGAGTAACCACACTATAGAATACCAGGACTTGTAGTTTCCCAAGGTCTTGAGCCGTTGCACGATAGAATAAAGGGAGTTGTAGTTTCGCAAGATCTTGAGCCGCCACACTATAGAATATTGAGAGTTGTGGTTTTCCAAGGTCTAGAGCCACCAAACTATATAATACTGGGAATTGCAGTTTCCCAAGGTCTTGAGCTGTTACATTATAGAATACTGGCTGTTGTAGTTTCCCAAGGTCTTGACCCGTCATACCATAGAGCAGTGGTTCTCAACCTGGGGGTCGAGACCCCTGGAGGGGTCACGAGGGAGTGTCAGAGGGGTCACTAAGGACCACCAGAAAAAACAGTATTTTCTTTTGGTCATGGGGGTTCTATGTGGAAAGTTTGGCCCAACTCTGTCGTTGGTGGGGTTCAGAATGCTCTTTGATTGTAGGTGAACTACATATCCCAGCAACTACAACTCCCAAAATGTCAAGGACTATTTTCCCCAAACTCCACCWGTGTTWACATTTGGGCATATTGAMTATTCATSCCAAGTTTGGTCCAGATCCATCKTCGTTTGAGTCCARAGTGCTCTCTYGATGTAGGCGAACTACAACTCCAAAACTCAAGGTCAATGCCCACCAAACCCTTCCAGTATTTTCTGTTGGCCATGGGAGTTCTTTGTGCCAAGTTTGGTTCAATTCCATCGTTGGTAGAGTTCAGAATGCTCTTTGATTGCAAGTGAACTACAAATCCCAGCAACCACAACTCCCAAATGACAAAATCAAGCCACCGCCCKCCCCCCCACCCCAACAGTATTCAAATTTGGGCGTATCGGGTATTTGTGCCAAATTTGGTCCAGTGAATGAAAATACATCCTGCATATCAGATATTTACATCACGATTCAGAACAGTAGCAAATTACAGTTATGAACAGGAAGGAAAATAATTTTATGGTTGGGGGTCACCACAACATGCAGAATTGTATTAAGGGGTCGCAGCATGAGGAAGGTTGAGAACCCCTGCCATAGAGTGAATGCAGTTTGGTAGCACTTGAACTGCCATGGCTCAAAGCAATGGAATCCTGGAATGTATCGTTTTGCCCTTCTCTGGCAAACTACAAATCCTAGGATCCCATAGCATCGAGCCCTGGTAAGTTAAAGTGGCATCAAACTGCATTCATTCAATCCTAGGACACCATAAGCTGAACATAAGGGGCAGCTGAAAAAGTCAGTGCGATTCTAAGCTGCATCAGTAGGGTTGTAAAGTCTCTAAATGGAGGGAAATAAATGATATAGGCTAGATGAACTTTGGGAACCCCTTCCAATTATAGATTGCATGGGAGTCTGGTGGAGCTGCCTTCTCAGGAGGCTTTTAAACAGAGGCTGGGTGGCCATCTGTCAGGAAGTCTCAGATGATGACAGTCTGGCAGGAGAGGGTTGGACTTTTGGATAACCTTTGTGGGTCCCTTCCAACACTAGTGGTGATATTGAGCTAGAATTTGGAGGCTCCCGTCCAGGAGAGGGGAGTCCACAGACCCACCAATGAGGGTGAGCGAAAAGAGAGACCCAGAAGAATTTTTCCTGTTTTTCTCCCAATAAATCTCACCAAAGTTGAAAAAAAGTCACCGATTTGTATTTACTGCATCCAGCTGGTACGGATGTCAAACCGCAATAGTTCATCAGAAGAGACATACATTCAGTACATTGCAATACATTTTTATAGAGAAAACAGAGCTGTCAAAGTTCAAATTACCCGCCCCCCACCCCCTTGCCAGCATTCTTCTGATTGGCTGTCATCATCAGCTGGGGGGGAGGCGTGGCCGCGATCCATTGACTCGCGGATACGGGGACCCGATGGGTTTCCATATCCGCGGATTAAGGGAACGCAATTTCGGCAAAATCACATCCCGGGCAGGCTGGCAGCCATCTGCAGCCTGGGAGAGGAAAAGTTATGTAGAGAGAAGTTAGAGGCAATAAAAGGACACAAAGTAACACCATGGAGAGGGAAAAGGTTACAATTAATTGATACTTTCTATTGGGGGGATTAGTTACAATGTTAGGAGGGGGAAGAAAGTGAAGTAATAAGAAGGCTTCTGAGTTGCAGCTGCTGCCATGGCCACGTTCATGCAGGTTTGCCCAGGCGGGGCAATGGAGAACTGAGGAACTCCCTGCTGCAGATCAGATAAGCTTGAAGGTAGGGAGTTCCGGGTTCGACCTCAGTGGAATATAGAGTACCTGGTGGTCCAGTGGAGGTTTGGAAGCAGAGGCTGTTGGGAAGGCTTGGATTGTGTCTTTCTGAAGGTCACCAAAGGGGTTGGACGGGATGACCTTTGGGGGCACCTTTCCAACTCTAGGATTCTATCAACCGAGGATGTAAACCTGCTGACCTCAGCTCTTTGTCTCTCCCTGGAGACCAGTCTCTCTTTGCCAAAGTCAGCTGCATCGCATGGAGACACTGTCTAGGCAGGCATTCCGCCCGAGGCCTCCTCGGTGCTTCACCTACATTTCTACCTGGCAAGTCTGTGCTCGCATCAAGGAATGCCGCATGTCTCACCTGCCACCTTCTCTCATTCATCCACCCAGACAGAGGTTTCCCTTTATAGGCTGCAGCAGGGGAGAGGCATCCCATATCTGCAGAGGCATCCCATATCCGTTTGCCATTTTGGGTCTCTTTTTAGAGAGATAAAAGCAGGGTAGAAATAACAATAACAACAACAACAACAACAACAACAACAACAACAACAACAACAACAACAACAACAACATAATAATAATCCCAGGTGACTGCAGGATTGAAGAGAAACAAGTGGAAAAGCTGACACAGTATGAGGATCTAAGGATCGAACTGCAAAGACTGTGGCACAAACCAGTAAAGGTGGTCCCAGTGGTGATCGGCACACTGGGAGCAGTGCCTAAAGACCTTGGCCTGCACTTAAAAACAATCAGCACAGACAAAATTACCACCTGCCAGCTGCAAAAGGCCACCTTACTGGGATCTGCACGCATTTCTTCGCCGATACATCACACAGTCCTAGACACTTGGGAAGTGTCCGACGTGTGATCCAATACAACAGCCAGCAGAACGATTTTGTCTGCTGTGGACTCATCTTATTGTGTTTCAAATAATAATAATAATAATAATAATAATAATAATAATAATAATAATAATAATAATAATAATAAACCTGCCAAAAAGCATCTAATATTTGCAGAGGAAAGAGATGTATGTGAGCCACTTTGGCTCTCTTTTTAGAGAGATAAAGATGGCATAAAAACAACAACAACAACAACAACAACAACAACAACAACATGATGGTGGTGATGGTGATGATAATAATACTTGTAATAATAATATAACTTTGAAAAAGGAGACGGATGGCCTGATTTTGGCAGCCCAAGAACAAGCCATTTGAACAAATGCCATCAAAGCCAGAATTGAAAAGTCAATGACAGATCCCAAAATGTCTGCTGTGGACTCGTCTTGTGGTGTTTCAATTATTATTATTATTATTATTATTATTATTATTATTATTATTATTATTATTCCTGCTAGAAGGCATCCCATATTTGCAGAGGAAATAGATGTATGTTAGCCAATTTGGGTCTCTTTTAAGAGAGATAAAGGTGGCATAGAAATAACAACAACAACAACAACGTGATAATAATAGTAATATAATTATAAAAACCTGCCAGGAGGTACCCCATATTTGCGGAGGAAAGAGATGTATGTTAGCCACTTCGGGTCTCTTTTTAGAGAGATAAAGGCAGCATAGAAATAACAACAACAACAACAATAATTATAATTATAATTATAATAATACCTGCCAGGAAGCATCCATATTTGCAGAGGGAAGAGATGTATGTTAGCCCCTTTGGGTCTCTTTTTAGAGAGATAAAACGTGGTAGAAAATAACAACAACAAGAACAACAACATGATAGTAATAATAATAGTAATAGTAATAATAATAATAATATAATTATAAAAACCTGCCAGGAGGCACCCCATATTTGTAGAGGAAAGAGATGTATGTTAGCCACTTTGGGTCTCTTTTTAGAGAGCTAAGGCATGGTAGAAAGCAACAACAACAACAACAACAACAACAACAACAACAACAACAACATAATAATAATAATATAATTATAATAATACCTGCCAGGAAGCATCCCACATTTGCCAAGGAAACAGATGCATATTAGCCACTTTGGGTATTTATTTTAGAGAGGTAAAGTGTGGTAGAAATAATAATAATAATAATAATAATAATAATAATAATAATAATAATGTATATTTTTGTCAATAATATATTAATATTAATAAAATACTAATATTAATATATTATTGATAATATAATAATATAACATTCTAGATTTTTTGGGGAGGATTTTGCATACAAGCCACATACATTTTGAGAATGTTCTTTATTTGCATCAACAATGTTTTCCTTTTCTTATCTCAAACATGGGATCCTCAATAGAAACTAAGGTGCAGATTTCAGCTGTCTTCCTTGAATAAATTTCCAAAGTGGTTTCTAGGAGGCTCACAATATTTATTTTCTGTTTTGCCGATGCAAGACTTGCTTGTGTTGTTTCATATGTGCATATCATTAGATCTGAATATAAAGCTGAAATACAGGTCGAGTATCCGGTATCCGAAAGGCTTGTTTGGGATTTAGGACTGTTTTTGGAATGGACATATATTTGCACATCTGTCCATAATAAGATATCTTGACAATGGGACCGAAATCGAGATACAACATGCATGTATTTTTGATATATATACTGTATCCACAAGGCCTGAAGGTAATTTTATACACTATATTATAAATAATATATAATATATAATAATAATAATAATAATAATAATAATAATAATAATAATCCCAGGTGACAATAAGATAGAAAAGAACAACTGGAAAATCTGACACAATATGAGGATTTAAAGATTGAACTGCAAAGACTCTGGCACAAGCCAGTCAAGGTGGTCCTAGGGGTGATCGGCACACTGGGTGCAGTGCCTAAAGACCTTGGCCTGCACTTAAACACAATTGCTGCTGACAAGATTACCATCTGCCAGCTGCAAAAGGCCACCTTACTGGGATCTGCACACATTATTTGCCGATACATCACACAGTCCTGGACACTTGGGTAGTGTCCGAAATGTGATCCAATTCAACAGCCAGCAGAGTAATCTTGTTTGCTGTGTACTAATCTTGTTGTGTTTCTAATAATAATAGGAATAACAACAACAACAACAACAACAACAATAATGGCAAAGATTCTGGCACATAATAATAATGATAATAATAATAACAATATAAATGAATAAAATATAATATAATAATAATATATGAAATAATAATAATAATAATAATAATAATAATAATAATAATAATAATATGGCACTTGAAAAGCCTTAATGTGGACAGAACATCAACCCACATGCCGCAGCAGGAAGGCAGCACTTTTCAGAATTGTGCAAATTCTGCAAAAATACCTCTAATATCTAAATAATAATAATAATAATAATAATAATAATAATAATAATTTTTATCATGTCAGAAGCGACTTGAGAAACTGCAAGATGCTTCTGGTATGAGAGAATTGGCTGCCTGGAGGGACATTACCCAGGGGGTGCCTGGATGTTTTACCATCCTGTGGGCTTCCCTCATGTTCCTGCATTGGAAGCTGGATCTGACAGATGGGAGCTCGCCCCGTCTCATGGATTCAGCCGGCACAAGGGTTAGGGTTAGTGTTAATATCCTAGGTCCCTGGGAAGAGCACAATATTCAGAGATGGATCCCAGACACTTGGACTTCATGTGCATGTGTACTGTGTTGTTATGGACATGCAAATATGATGATGATGATGATAATAATAATAATAATAATAATAATAATAATAATAATAATACTTACTTACTTAGGCGATCCCTCGTTGGACGAGTAAGATGGTCTTCCATGATGGGTTTCCTTCTGGACTCGTAGGTGGCTGTGGAGCCCTATTCTTGACCCGCATCTTCTCCCACAGTGAAGGCATTGGTTTCCAGGTGGAAGGCGGTCCCAGTCGGGGTTGGCTTGACGCGCCTTCCTCCTGGCACGTTTCTCTCTTTCACCCTCCACTCGTGCCTCCTCGAATTCTGCAGCACTGCTGGTCACAGCTGACCTCCAGCTGGAGTGTTCAAGGGCCAGAGCTTCCCAGTTCTCAGTGTCTATGCTAGAGATTTTAAGGTTGGCTTTGGGGCCATCTTTAAATCTCTTTTCCTGTCCACCAACGTTCCGTTTTCCATTCTTAAGTTCAGAGTAGAGCAACTGCTTTGGGAGACGGTGGTCAGGCATCCGGACAACTTGGCCGGCCCAGCGAAGTTGATGGCAGAGGACCATCGCTTCAATGTTGGTGGTCTTTGCTTCTTCCAGCATGCTGACGTTTGTCCGCTTGTCTTCCCAAGAGATTTGCAGGATTTTCTGGAGGCAGCGCTGATGGAATCATTCCAGGAGTTGCATGTGACATCTGTAGACAGTCCACGTTTCGCAAACATAGAGCAGGGTTGGGAGGACAATAGCTTTATAGACAAGCACCTTGGTATCCCTACGGATGTCCCAGTCCTCAAACACTCTCTGCTTCATTCGGGAAAATGCTGCACTCGCAGAGCTCAGGCGGCGTTGTATTTCGGTGTCGATGTTGACTTTGGTGGAGAGGTGGCTGCCAAGGTAGCGGAAATGGTCAACATTTTCTAATGTTACACCATTAAGCTGTATCTCTGGCATTGGGGAGGGGATTATTATTCCCACCAGAATAATAATAATAATAAGAAGAAGAAGAAGAAGAAGAAGAAGAAAAAGAAGAAGAAGCCAGTAAAGGTGGTCCCCGTGATGATGGGCACACTGGGTGCAGTTCCTCAAGACCTTGGCCTGCACTTAAAAATAATCAGCACTGACAAAATCACCACCTGTGAGCTGCAAACTCAGACCTGCACACATGATTTGCTGATACATCACAGTCCTAGTATTCGATGTGTGATACATCACACTGTTAGAGACCCTAAATTGGGTCTTCTTAGGTCCACGTCGCGGGAGCACAAAAGAAAGGAGACAGTCCCAATGAAAGATAAAAAAACAAGGTTTATTTTTAGTTTCTTCATGAAGAAGACGGACAGCCGGGCAGCATGCGCAGATGTTACCCTTCAAGTGACTGCCGCCCTCTTCCTTTGAAATCTGCAAACTTTATAGCCCAGTGTAAACAAAAAGGGGAAAGTACCACTGCCTGACATCAACAATTTTTAACCTTTAACAAAAGAGAACATTTTCTTTTTATGGAAAGTACTCCCTTTCCAGCCCCTCTCCCTTGACCTTTTGATGGAAAGTACCTTCTTGTACATGCATACTCTGCACTTTACCACAACCTTTGAAGTTAACCACAAGCATCCTGTGTAAGAAGTACCTTCTACATGTCACATCTTGTTTCTTAAAAACATTTTCTTCCATATTGCTCTTTTTAAGTCAGAGAAAGGGTATGTTTCTCTCTTGCTGTTAATTTCATTCAAAGCCCCTTACTCAGAGACCCTTGAGGCCTCCTTCAACACAATCCTAGACACTTGGAAAGGGTCCGACATGTGATCCAATACAAAAACCAGCATAGTGATTTTGTTTGCTTGTACTAATCTTGTTATATATCAAGTAATAATAGTAATAGTAATAACTGCTGATTGAGCGCAAGACCAGATGCAGGGATTGGCTTGCAAACAACTCCGGAGGGGAAAACACACACCACCCATTCACCCTTTTTCCCTTCTTCTCCACCCAACCGGCTGCCCCACCCTATCCCAATTCATAGGAAGGAAGGCATCAAACTGGTCCAGCCGGTTTGGGCTTTTGGGCTTTTTTTTCTCCTGTGAAGAAGAGGCACACGGATTGGGAAGAAGGAGGCACCGCAAGGATGGCACTCTTTCCTTCGGCTCTTTGCTTTTGGAGCTGGCCTTCAAAGCATTGAAAGGGGCCGACAGAAGTACAAGAGGGAAAGGTGTCAAAGTTGGGTGACAAAGAAAAAGGGAAGGTAGGGGTTTTGGACTTATTGTTAGCCCATTAAGTCTTGATCGATGCACCAATACCTAATATTTTGCATGGGGAGGGGTGCAGGAGGTAGGAAAAAAGGCAATGTACATCGT
>NW_026847882.1:22850927-23090927 GCF_025583915.1 Anolis sagrei ordinatus | reverse complement strand
TTTGGAGGGGGGGCTGAAGCCCCTCAAGCCCCCCCCCCCAAGCTACAGGCCTGCTTGGCGGGCTGCTAAATGTCCTTGGAGCAGAAGCTGGCCCCTTGGTGTGGCTGTGAAAAGGAAGCTTTGAAATGGTTGAACAGAAGCTCTCAAATCTTTAGGTGCTCTTACTGCCTATTACAGGAGAAACTAGCTGATTCCCAATCCATCTAAAACACAGACATGTGCTTTTCACCTTAAGAACAGACAAGCATCTCGAGGTCTGAGGATGTGCTGGGAAGGAATCCCACTGGAGCATTGCAGCACACCCAAATACCTGGGAGTTACCCTGGACCGTGCTCTGACTTACAAGAAGCACTGCTTGACTATCATGCAACAATATCATACGAAAGCTGACTGGCACAACCTGGGGATCACAACTAGACACAGTGAAGGCATCTGCCCTTGCACTTTGCCACTCTGCTCTGAGTACACATGCCCAGTGTGGAACACATCTCACCATGCTAAAATAGTAGATGTGGCTCTTAATGCCGCATTATCACAGGATGTGTACGCTCAACACCACTGGAGAAATTATACTGTTTAGCCAATATTGCACCACCTGACATCTGCCAGGAAGAAGCAGCTGATAATGAAAGGACATCTCCGGCCCATCCTCTGTTCGGATATCAGCCAGCATGCTAACGCTTTAAATCAAGAAATAGTTTTCTAAGATGAGAGAGATACTTGCAGGAACACCTCAGCAAGCAGGAGTCCAAAAGTGGCAGGTGAAAACCCGGAACCTTAAGCCATGGCTGATACCAAATGAGAGACTCCCTCCTGGGAACAAAGAAGAGTAGGCAGCTTGGAAGGCACTGAACAGGCTGTGCTCTGGCACCAAGAGATGCAGTGCCAACCTTAAGAAATGGGGCAACAAAGTGGAGTCCATGACACGTGAGTGTGGAAAAGAATAAACCACTGACTACCTATTACAATGCAACCTGATCTCCTCTACATGCACAATGGAGGACCTCCTTACAGTGACACCAGGGGCACTCCAAGTGGCCAGCTACTGATCAAAGGACAGTTAGTATCACGACAAGTTTTTTAAACTTTGTGTTTTCAAATATATTACAGCTGTACCCTCAGTTCGCTTCTGATATGATAAATAAATACAATAAATAAATAACTTTGAAAGTAGTTGTTGTACCCCAGAAACTTCAATTTTGTGACAGAAACTATTTTGAATTGGTTTGATGAGAGAGATGCATTGAAAAACTCTTTCAAAATCTGCTGCAGGATATCCTTCCTGCAAAAAACAAAATTTTGGCAGTTTAGTAAACTTTTTCGCATGTTTTTATGTCAGAACCAATTAGGAAATGACATTAATAACCCAGGAACAAAAATAATAGTTTTGCTTAATGCTTCCTTCCTTTGCAGATCCTCCAGTATCAAACGGGATACCTCGTCTGCGCCACTATCGCAGTGCTCTATTTTGTGACCGTGCCGGCCATTGGGCTAAGCCTCTGCTGCTGTGGGAGACACCGGCGCTGTGGTGGACGAGTCAAGGCCTACCGCCGCTCCCTGCTGTGCCAGCGCAACTTCCTCATGCTGGGCCTCCTCTTGATCACACTGGTCATCTTGTAAGTGCCATTGTGATGGGGACAATGCATGGCTCCGTCCTTGGGCAGAACTCATCAAAGGCACAGATAAAGGATGGGTGACAATCCATGGGAAAGGGATCTTGGGATGTTTGTGGACCGCAAGCCAAGGGGAGGGCTGTTTCTGAGACTCCAAGCGGAAAGGGGAGAGCAGGCATCTTAGGTGCATGGCAGCATGTGGCGCATGTACAGGGCGAGGGGGAGTGTGTGATACCAGCGAATCACTTCAAGTCATGGGGGTTCTGTGTGGGAAGTTTGGCCCAATTCGATTGTTGGTGGGGTTCAGAATGCTCTTTGATTGTAAGTGAACTGTGAATCCCAATGGAGCCATGTATTCATACTGCAGGAAAAGGCATTACACTTAAACTTTAGGAAAAACCTCTTGAGCACATGACTGTGCTTCATTGGTGGAGTCTCCTTCTCTGGAGATTTTTTATTTATTGTGTCAGTATCAACCAGACAATTGTATTACATTTTTAACATACAGACAAAACAGAGTTTGGGAGTTGATTAAATGTCCTTTGACCAGTAGCTGGTCACTTGGAGTGCCTCTGGTGTTGCTGCAAGGAGGTCCTCCATTGTGTATGTGGCGGGGCTCGGGTTGCATTGCAGCAGGTAGTCTGTGGTTTGCTCTTCTCCACACTCGCATGTCGTGGATTCCACTTTGTGGCCCCATTTCTTGCGGCTGGCTCTGCATCTCGTGGTGCCAGAGCGCAGTCTGTTCAGCGCTTTCTAAGTTGCCTAGTTTTCTGTGTGCCCAGGAGGGAGTCTCTCATTTGGTATCAGCCATTGATTGAGGTTCTGGGTTTGAGCCTGCCACTTTTGGACTCTTGCTTGCTGAGGTGTTCCAGCGAGTGTCTCTGTAGATCTTAGAAAATTATTTCTTGATTTAAGTCGTTGACGTGCTGGCTGATACCCAAACAAGGAATGAACTGGAGATGTCTCTGCCTTGGTCCTTTCACTATTGGCTCCTACTTCCCAGCGGATGTCAGGTGGTGCAATACCGGCTAAACAGTGTAATTTCTCCAGTGGTGTAGGGCGCAGACACTCCGTGATAATGCGGCATGTCTCATTAAGAGACACATCCACTGTTTTAGCGTGGTGAGATGTGTTCCACACTGGGCATGCATACTGCAGAGGCTGGATGGTCATCTGTCAGGAGGCATTGGTTTGTGTCTTCCTTTATAACAGGAAGGGGTTGGACTTAGATGGCCTTTGGAAGTCCCTTCCAACTCAATGATGTCATGAGTCTATGTCCATGCATGAAACCATTCAGAGGGATTGCTTCCACTCTTCAGGGCTGGTGTTATCTGTGCGTTTGCGGCCAATCAGAGGGTGAAGGAAGAAATGGAGCCTGGCAGCCGGGACGCATTGAACACCCTTCAAGCTTTGCGGCACCATGTGAACGGCATCCCCCAGGTGAGTGGGTGGCATCTTCCCTACAAAACTGGGATTGCAAGACTATTGTCATGCTACCTGTCTTGACTGAAGTCTCATGCGCCATCGAATCTCATGCACACCTCCATTTTCAAAACCCTGAAAGACCATGTGCTTTGGAAAGTGCTGTCATTCATTATATATATATATACACACACACACATACACACACATATACACATACACACACACATATACATACATACGAGGGGTGTTCATGAAAGATTTCCCCTGACCCCCTTCCTGTGGACTGAGATCAATGAAACTGGGCCCAGTTCTGAGTCCTTCTCTTCATCAGTGCCACCTTGGGACACACACTTCTCCCATCTTTTGAAGCCACTGTAAACACCTGACTTGTAGAAGTCAACAGGTTGTTCAAAAAGCCACATTGTGACTTCGGAAATTTGAGCCTCATCACCTGAAAAATGCTTGCCCTTCAAAAATAGCTTCCTTGTTGGAAAGAGGTGGAAGTCTAATGGTACGAGGTCGGGTGAATCATGGAAAAGCGGGAGAATTCCAAAGCCAGAGGAGCATGCTTCTTCCATTTGGGCAACAAGTGAGTTGTGAAGGGTGCATTGCCTTTCAGAAGGCAAAGGACACCTTTGGTGAGCATGCCATGTTGTCTCTTGGTTTGATGACTTCCCACAGTTTCTGCAGCAGTGAAGCCTAGTATGTCCCGGTGAGCATGGGACCATTTGCAAGGAAATCCATCAGTCCTATTCCATTCTGGTTCCGAAATCCTGCAAGCATGACTTTGCCTGCCAAGAGTTGGGCACGTGCCTTCTTTGGAGGCGGTGAGTCAGGATGCTTCCATAGCATCAACTGGACTTTAGTCTCAGGATCCTAGTGATGGACCCAGCTATCATCCTGTGTGGTCACTCTGTTGACAACGTCCTCCTGGTTTCCATGGCACATCATTGTCAAGAGAGCCGGAGAGCATTCAACTTGTTCCTGCTTCTGGAAAGGTGTGAGTAGCCGGGGGACCCAGCAAGCAGATATCTTACCACCATGATGATGATGATGATGATGATGATTTTTTTTGTTGTGTCAGGAGTGACTTGAGAAACTGCAAGTCGCTTCTGGTGTGAGAGAATTGGCCGTCTGCAAGGACGTTGCCCAGGGGACGCCCAGATGTTTTGATGTTTTATCATCCTTGTGGGAGGCTTCTCTCATGTCCCCGCATGAGGAGCTGGAGCTGATAGAGGGAGCTCATCCGTGCTCTCCCCGGATTCGAACCTGCGACCTGTTGGTCTTCAATCCTGCCGGCATAGGGGTTTAATCCACTGCACCACCGGGGATCCGATGATGATGATGATGATGATGATAATGTAATAGCAGTTCTGTCTTCCTGCCTGGGCCCTTTGATTAATAATAATCAGAGGCTTTTTCACAGCCAAAAATGTACAGAACAGTCAAAGAACGTCCATAAGACATTAACCAAAATTATTATGAAGCTCATTTCAAGAAGTTACAGATGAACAACTTGAAAGCTGACTGAAGGGTGCGTCACTTTCTACACTGTGGGATGAATGCAGTTTCACACCACTTTAACTGCCACTCAGTGCTCTAGAATCCTGGGAGTTGTTGTTGGCAGAGAAGGCGAGGCAAACCGCAAATCCTTGGAGTTGTAGTTTTACAAACGTTTTTGCCTCCTGTGCCAAATTATAATTCTGAGGATGCTATAAGCATCAACCCACGGCAGTTAAAGTGGTGTCAAAGTTCATTAACTCTGCAGTGTAGTTGCGTGTCTCTAAAGTGAGTCAGCCAGAGGCTGCGATACTCTGTTGTTGCCAATGCCGCTGGAGACATCGCTTCTTGCAGATTTTCGCGCCACTTGCTTTGGCCGCCTCTCCATCTGGCAGACCTCTTCGCAGCCTCAAAGCATGATGTGCCACTAATGTGCTCTGGCAGGCGGGTGTCCTTTGAGACACAAATCCAGAGCACTCCGAAAGCAGTGACGCTTGCCCTTTTTGCAAGCGCACAGCAAGGCAAAGGCAGGGAAAGGGCTTTGCTGCACCAGAGGGTTTGCCCCAAGTGAAAATTGGGCCCATGTGCCATTGCAAACATCACTTTGCTTGCCAGAAGTGGAAAAATGGAGGCAGCCGCTTGGGGTTAAGCCGGGTGTCTCTGTGCGTGCATGCACACATAACCTTCATTTGCTTCCCTGCACCGCATTAAACTAAATATTCCATATATTGCATCTAATAACACACTGGAAACGAAATAGCCCTGCGTTGGCTCCCTTTGGGAACTGAACGTTCCAGGGCAAAAGGCTTACTCAATAAAGCCGCTGTACTGTTCGTAATCCTTGCTTTTGAATGACCTTTTTAAAATGCTTAGAGTCATAAGAGCTGGAAAGGAGAGACTCCCAAGGGCCATCCAATCCAACCCCCTTCTGCTAGGCAGGAAGATAGAACTACTATTGCATTATGATTATTTGAAACACAACAAGATTAGTACACAGCAAACAAGATCCCTATGCTGGTTGTTGTGTTGGATCACACGTCAGACACTTCCCAAGTGTCTAGGACAGTGGTTCTTAACCGGTGGGTACTCAGATGTTTTGGTCTTCAACTCCCAGAAATCCTGGTAAACTGCCTGGGATTTCTGGGAGTTGTAGGCCAAAACACCTGGGGACCCACAGGTTGAGAACTACTGTCCTAGACACTTGGGAAGTGTCCGACGTGTGATCCAATACAACAACCAGCACAGTGATATATCAGGGAATAATGCATGCAGATCCCAGTAAGGTGGCCTTTTGCAACTGACAGATGATAATTTTGTCAGCATAAGTTGTTTTTAAGTATAGGCCAAGGTCTTTAGGCACTGCACCTAGTGTGGCGATCATCACTGGGACCACCTTGACTGGCTTGCGCCAGAGTCGTCATTGTCGTCATCGTCGTCATCATCATCATCATCATCATTGGACACATAGAGTTGAGAGAGACCCCAGGGGGCCAGGCAGGAAGATAGAAATACTACTACATTGTTATTGTTGTTTGTTGTTGTTGTTTATTCATTCAGTCGCTTTGGACTCTTGGTGACCACCTGGACTCGCCTAGGCCAGAGCTCCCTGTGGGCCGTGGCCACACCCATCTCGATCAAGGTCAATCCAGTCCCTTCAAGGATACCATGCCTCCACCTTGTTCTTGGTCAGCCCCTCTTCCTTTATCCTTCCATTTTCCCCAGCATCATTGTCTTCTCCAAGCTTTCCTGTCTTCTCATTATGTGGCCAAAGCACTTCATCTTTGCCTCTAATATCCTTCCCTCTGGTGAGCAGTCGGGCTTTATTTCCTGAAGGATGCACTGGTTAGATCTTCTCACGGTCCAGAAAAATCCCCTGTTGCTTGCTGTGCCACAACACATTGAAAAACTAGAGTAATATGTGCTATAGCAGGATGCCCCTTAAAAGCAAAGTGTTTGCAGTTGTATAAACTCTTCCCATGTTTTTGTGATAGAAACAGTTAGGAAATAACATTGATAACCCAGGGACAAAAAATGTGTTACATGGTGTTACATATGAGTGTTATCTGGAAAGTAAGGTGACAAGACGCGTAGCTCTTGCGGGGAATTTTCTTGAGGGAAGTTGGTATCACTGTCGTGTAGTGGGAAGTCAGTGGAAGCGAACAAGCAGTGCCAGGCATCAGTAGCTCATCAACTGGCTTTGTGGTGAAGGTTAGAGAGGAATGTCCTTGTTCCGTTTCCCTCCAAGTGTGAAGTTTGTGCTGTAATGCACTACCTAAATGCTAAGGGCATGAACGCCGCTGTGATTCATTGGTTCAGTTTATGGAGCGGATGTAATGTCAAGACAACGGGTGACAAAATGGGTATGGAATATATTGCAAGAGCATGAAAAGCCATCCAAAACAAACGTTGTGGGATGCTTACAGCAGGAGTCTGTCTCCTTCACAACAATGTCTGCATTTCACTAATGTAACACAAGAGTTGTTGACTTCATTGAGTTGGGATGTTTTCAGTCACCTCTCTCACAGCCCCAATCTCGCACCCAGTAACTATCATCTGTTCACTCAATTGAAGGAACACCTGGGTGGAATAAACACTTTTCCAACAATGATGAAGTGAAGATCAAAGTGGCAAACTGGCTGAAAAAGGCAGAGGGAAACTTCTATGGCACAGGCATCAAAAAGTCGTCCCACAGATGACTAAATGTATTGAACTGAATGGTGATGATGTGGAAAAATACCTAGGCTACATGTAAATTTCATTAAAATATATTCATTCTCTGTATTTTCAAAAAAATATATGTAATCTTACTTTCCGGATAAGCCTCGTAGATATGGATGCCACTCCTCCTCCAACCTTTTCAAAGGGTTTCTCTTCCTCTTTCAACAGGGTGTCCAGAGAGCAGTGGATCAGGTGGCCGTCCCCAAAGCGCAAATCCTCCAAGATCTGGACAGTGAGTGGCCTTTTTTCCTGAACAGATCTCTGGATCACTTCGATGTATTGCATTTTAAGATGTGGATCTTATTAAATGTGCATCAAAACATGCCATAATTTTGCATGGACTCAAATGTGGCCCTTAAGCTGGCGTTGAGATTTAAGTTCAGGAAAACTTTCATACGGACTCAAATGTAGCCCTTAAGTCAGCATTGAGATTTAAGTTCAGGAAAACTTTCATATGATTGCATGGGGGTGGGGAGGGAGTTTGGTGGGGGTTTATCTACACTGTAGAATTTTAATCCAGTTTGACCCCACTTTAATTGCCTTGGCTCAATGCTATGTGATCCTGGGAGTTGTAGTTTGTTGAGGCACGCTTTTGCAGAGAAGGGCAAAGACCTTGCAAAACACATATACATTCATTTATATGCATGCATGCCTTTGTGATAAAGTTAGTCACCATTATGGCATTGAATGCCAAGTGAAGTCAGAGGAAAGTTAAATATGGAATGATAATAACAATAATATTATCACAACAAATTGTAACATAACAGTCTCACTTATCTGACATATACAGGCCAGCAGAACGTCAGATAAACGAAAATGTCAGATAATACGGAGTCTCCTACTGTTACTCATCCGACGTGGTGCTAGACACCTACAATACTAACAACAGGGACTCAAAGAGTTAAGGCAAGGCAATGCCTCAGGACTAGAGGGTCCAGCAGGAAGTGCTCAGATGTGGAAGAAGAGCATGGAAATCACAGAGGGAAGAAGGGAGGGTGCTTCTGTTTCTGGTCCGCCTTTCCCCCTTTCTTCCCTTCTCCTCCTCTTGCCTATTTCACTTATTGGGAATTGAGAGAGAGTTGGGGAGTGCTCCTTTAATTGAAGGGCAAATGCTGGAGGGCATCAGATAAGAGTGTCGGATAAGACGGAATGTCAGATAAGTGAAGATCGGATCAGCGAGACTCTATTGTACAATATAATAACGAGTAATAACACCATACTATAGGCATTGTTATTATTCTTTAAATGGCTAACATTGCATAAGTTAACTATGTCTTTGCAAAACATGGATTTTTGATCCTTTAAGTTTGAGGGAATCGCATTCAAAACACTATTTGGGGACATATATTAATTTCCTAAAAGGTAATGCCTGGTTTGATTGGTCTGTTGGAAGACTATTATCTTATGCATGCTTTCCCACTGCTCCATGTGCCTTGGAAAGCGGTGCTACACACACACACACACACACACACACACACACACACACACACACATTTATTAGACATGGGGTGTGTATTTTAATAATATGTTCCTTGCAAATGTGGAACAATCCATCATGTATTGTGCTTACACAACATCCTCTTTGCCAAGTCAATCTGCTGATAGGTAAAGGTAAAGGCTGTCCCCTGACATTAAGTCCAGTCATGTCTGATTCTGGGGTGTGGTGCTCATCTCCATTTCTAAGCCGAAGAGCCGGCATTGTCCATAGACACCTCCAAGGTCATGTGGCCGGCATGACTGCATGGAGCGCCGTTACCTTCCTGCCGGAGTGGTACCTATTGATCTACTCACATTTGCATGTTTTCGAACTGCTAGGTTGGCAGAAGCTAGTGCTGACAGCGGAAGCTCACACCGCTCCCCGGAATCGAACCTGCGACCTTTCGGTAAACAAGCTCAGCAGCTCAGCGTTTTAACCCACTGCGCCACCGGGGGCACCTAGTGGAGACCAAAGTCTATAACAAAGAGCCCAAAAACGTACAGAACAAAAAAGAAAACACCAAGTGAATCACCAAAGTTGATATAAATAAATATAACAAATATGATAATAATAAACTTTTCAAGTTTAAGGCACACAATAAGCAGACTAAGGGTGCGTCTCCAAAGCCCTAAAACTACTCCTAAAGCTTGTGTGGCCCCTTGCTTCTAAGATTGGAAGAGATAAGGTGCAATCGAGCTGCACAAGAAGCCCAATTCTAGAGACTTTCAGACTAGAAAGAGGCTTCCAAACAGGAATGGTAAGGTTACTTTGATGACAAATATTTGCATGCTGTTGGCATGGATCAATGGCAGACAGAAGTCTATGTATGTAGCAATAGTCGTTTTATTATAAATACAATAAGAGTTGAAAATTGGCCAATGGCACCTGACTTATGGTTGCTTTATGCTTTGCAGACGTCGGACGGAGCATCGGCAGCACCATCCAGTTGGTGCTCAAAGGAACAGTGTATCTGGCCATGGCTGCAATGAAAGGCAGAGTACAAGGTAAAGGAACCACCTATATCCACTTATTGCAATTCATTTGTATTAGCGTCTCCCTCCGATAATGGCTGGAACTGCAGCAGACAACCTCTTGTATTTATTATTTACAACATTTCTACCTCGCCCTTCTCAACCCCCGAGGGGGGACTCAGTGCAGCTAACACTGGCAACAATTCGATGCTGCAATATCACAAAATAACAACAATATAAAACCATAAAAACACAATAGATTAGAACAATAACACTAATTATACAATCATAGCAGTTTCCATTATCATAACATCTTGTCTATGTCTGCAAAATAAGCCGAGCTTTGTATTTGCTATTGCAATGCTTTCCGGAATTCCTTTCAACAATTTGCCAAGTGTAGACTTGTTCCTGTGCTTCATGTACACAAATGAGTTTAGCCTTACTGTTTTCAGACCTACAGAACTCACTGCACCATTTGTGGACTCTCAACATGACGGTCCAGGTCCTGATCCGGCACCAGGATGAGCTGGAGTCAGCGTTGAAGGAGAGGAAGGACAACATTGTTTTCCTTCTGAGGGACCCCCGCTGTGCCTATTGTCAGAGTGCCTTCAACAGAGCAGAGAACCTGGAGTTGGGGGTCAACTACCGGAGAGTAAGTCCTTCCAGAGTGTGTTGCTGTGCCAAAACAGGGTGTTTGCGAATGCTCAAAGCCTCTCTGGTGTTTTTCCTGAAATGGAGGAAGGAATTCCAAGTACCTTAGGTGATATTTCAGAGGAAGGAACCGGCTAGACCACCTTGGAGGGTTTGCTGCCCGAGTAACCATTTGAAATTCACAGGGCTACCATAAACCAACAGATGAATTGAAGATACACACGTGCCACGAATACTTTTTGAACTTTAAAATGTTATTTCATCCATTTTCAGTGGGATAGAGTATCAGGCACTTTCAGAGAAAGAAGCAAGACACACATAACCCAGTTCTGGGTTTTAGAATAGCTATATATTAGCTATATCAGTGGTTCCCAACCTTTTTTTGACCAGGGACCACTTTGACCAGGGACTACTTGACCAAGGACCACTTGACCAGGGACCACTTTGATCGGGGACCACTTTGACCAGGGACTACTTGACTAAGGACCATTTTGACCAGGGACCACATGTCCAACATTAGTACCAAAAGGTTTTGAGGCAGCAGTGTAGTAATGGTGAGGCCGCACGCCATATTTTCATTCTTGTGGACCACTGGTGGTTGATGGACCACAGGTTGGGTACAGGGGCGGCTCAACCCATTACGCAAAGTAAGCATTTGCAGTATAGTTGATTTTGCCCAGGGGTGCTCTTGAGGCACTCTTGGGAGGAAATAGACCTTGACATATGCGAGTTGTAGTTACTGGGATGTATAGTTCACCTACAATCAAAGAGCATTCCGAACTCCACCAATGATGGAATTGAACCAAATATGGCACACAGAACTCCCACGATGAACAGAAAATATATATCAGTGATTGGTTGGGGAGGGGGCACCAAAATACTGTTTGCTTACCATTGAAAATTAACTAGGGCCGCCTCTGGTTGGGTACTATCGAATTACATAGACAAAAAGGAAAACATCACATTTACTCAGCATTCACTCCACATACATTCAATATTCATACTCCTCATCCTCCTTCATTCAATTGATCAGGTTTACTCAGCGTTCACTCGACATACATTCAATGTTCATGTTCACTATCCTTCTTCCTTCAGTTGATCAGGCTTTATTTGGCATTCACTCACATACATTCAGTATTCATACTCCCCATCCTTCTTCATTCAGTTAATCAGGCTTTACTCAGCACTCACTCCACGTACATTCAACATTCATGCTCACTGTCCTGCTTCATTCAGTTAATCAGGCTTTACTCAGCATTCACTCACATACATTCAGTATTCATGCTTACCATCCTTCTTCATTCAGTTAATAAGACCCTAGCCAGACCTCAATCATACAATTTCATTCCATCCATTCATCCCACACAGATACTTTATGGAATTGCCTACAAAAATACAAGATCCTTCTTCCTTTCCCCCACATGCTGCAAGCTTAGACCTTCCAGAGCATGGGAAACGTTGCCTTTGTGTATTGCCACTCCCAGCATCCTCCGGCCCATCATGATGGGAGTTTTAATCCAAAAGGAAGAAGCCTAGAAGGAATGCCATGGCATTTCAGAGTAAGGAACTGCCAAAACCATCACTAAGAAAACCCTATGAAATTCATGGAGTCACCATAAGTTCATAGGTGACTTGGAGGCACATGGATATTTGATGGAATGTATTGTTATCATCATAAGTTAACTGTCGGCTTGAAGACACACACAGATATACACACACAAGATCTGAATTTAGTCCCTTTCCCACAAATGCTGCAAGCTAGAACTCCCAAAACATGGAAGAAGAGGCCTTTTGGGATTATTACTCCCAGAATTGGATGGATTTGGGGATTCTGGGAGTGGCAGTCTGTGGAGGAGAACATTTTCCAAGACTGGAATTGCTAACGACTCCCAAATGCTGCCTGCTTCCTATTTCAGAGGAAAGAACTGAGGCTTCCTTCCTGTTGGGGGATTCCTCATCTTTGGAAGAGGAAGGGGACCAGGGAAGTGCTCAGGATTTAGAGGGAGAAGAAGAATCAGATGATGAGGGTTTGAAAGTGCCCACATTTTTAGAGAGACTAAGACAGAGCACAGACACCATTCAGCCAGAATAGCTGCTAAAAACGTTGAGCTAATTAGGAGACACCCTATATCCTCCTGCATGGGGAATTCAGGGCTATAAATCAGAGGCAGGAATTATCAGTTTTCGCTGATAACAACGGTCCTGATACTGCTGTTTTCACTCCTATGGAATTTTGTTTTGTGTCTGCTTCTAAGAACTTTGTTCATTGTCTGTTGCACTTTTCAATTGCATTTTGCTTATCCTTTGTGTTTGCTGGAGTAAAGCATTTTTCTTTTACTTTCAATATTGTCTAAAGCAGTGTTTCTCAACCTTCCTAATATCATGACCCCTTAATACAATTCCTCATGTTGTGGTGACCCCCAACTACAACATTATTTTCATTGTGACTTCATAACTGTAATTTTCCTCCTGTTATGAATCATAATGTAAATGTCTTATATGCAGGATGTATTTTCATTCACTGGGCCAAATTTGGCACAAATGTCCAATATGCCCAAATTGAATACTGGTGGGGTTGGGAGAGGGGTGATTGATTGTCATTTGAGAATTGTAGTTGCTGGAATTTATAGTTCACAAACAATCAAAGAGCATTCTGAACTCCACCAAGAATGGCATTGAACCAAACGTGGCATACAGGACTCCCATGACCAACAGAAAACACTAGAAGGGTTTGGTGGGCATTGACCTTGAGTTTGGGAGTTGTAGTTCACCTACATCCCAAGAGCACTGAGGACTCAAACAATGTTGGATCTGAACCAAATTTGGCACAAACACTCTATATGCCCAAATGTGAAACTGGTGGAGTTTGGGGAAAATAGACCTTGACATGTGGGAGTTGTAGTTACGGGGATTTATAGTTCACGTACAATCAAAGAGCATTCTGAACCCCATCAATGATAGAATTGGGCCAAACTTTCCACACAGAATCCCCATGACTAACAGAAAATACTGTCTTTTTTCTGATGGTCATTGGCGACCCCTCTGATACCCCCTTGCGACCCCTCCAGGGGTCCCGACCCCCAGGTTGAGAAACGCTGGTCTAAAGGCTGTTTTTGAGGGGCAATTCAGGACACTTCCCTAAGAAAACCCTATGAAATGCATGGTGTTCCCATAAGTTGAGAGGTGACACACAGTATCCAGAGACTTCTTTATTTTGAATGAATGGATTTCCTTTCTATCCGTTTCCTTCTCTGTCCAGCTTCCACAACCGGAAACTGGAAATGTTATGGCACAAATTGATCTGTCTTTCATTACTAGTCTTCTATTGGTGATTTTTTTCCTTAGGTACCATCCGTCGAAAGAGTGTTGAAAACCTTGCATGGCCTCCCCAAGGCAAACTTCACCGAAATGATTGAGCGGGTAAATGATGGAGGAATCTTGAAGGATGGGAGGAATTTCTGCTCCCCTTTAAGCCAAATCCACATCGGATCTGATGCTGAACTCTGGTTTCTGCCCTTTTAGGCCAATAGGAGTTTCAACTCGATCCCAGAAGTGGCCAGTGCAAAGATGGCTGAGGTTGTTAGAGGTGAGTTAGGACTTTATCACACATTCAAAGTAGACCTTCCCCTTGCAGGATATACAAACCAGAGGAAGGCTTCCATCATGGCAAAATACACCTTTTCTTTTCAAGTTCTTCTTGAAGAGATCAAAGGTTTAGGATTTTAGCCTAGATGTAACAGAGGAAGGTTTTGCTTTCCCGTTCATTGCTGCTTAGTTTGAGGACATTATCATACTAATCCTGTAGGTTTTAGGACATTATTGCAAACGTGTTCATTTCAGGGCGTTGTTGCACTTGACATGTTCATTTCAGGACATTATTGCATCCAGCTTGGTAGTTTTAAGACAGCATTGCACTCAGCTTGTTAGTTTTAGGACATTATCACACTCAGCTTGGTAGTTTTATGGCATTATTGCAACTTACTTGTTTTAAGATATTATTGCTCACAATTTGTTAATTTTAGAACTTCACACTCAGCTTCTGACTTTTAGGACATTCTCATGCTGATTATTAGTTTTAGGACATTATCACTCACTACTCATGAGTTTCAGGATACTATCACACTCAACTTGGCAGTTTATGAGCATTATTTTGCTCAGCTTGGTAGTTTTAGGGCTTTATTTAACATAACTTGTTAGTTTTAGGATATTTCATTCCATTTGTTAATTTTATAACATTATCACACTCAGCTTGTGACTTTTAGGACATTATTACACTCAACTTAATAGTTTTAGGACATTATCATACTCTACGTGTGAGTTTTAGGACATTATTTTACTTAGCTTGTTAGTTTTAGGACTTTATCACACTCACCTTACTGGTTTCAGGGCATTTAAAAAAAATCAAATTGTTAGTTTTAGGATATTATTGAACTCTACCTGTTAATTTTGGAACATTATCACACTCAGCTTGGTATTGTAGGGAGTTACTGCACCTAAAGTGTTAGTTTTAGGATATTCTTGTACTCAACTTGTTACTTTTAGAACATAATGACAACATGTGACTTTTAGGAAATTATGACTCTCAGCTTATTATTAGTTTTAGGACATTATCATGCTCTACTCGTTAAGTTTTAGGACACTGTCACACTCAGCTTGTCAGGTTTAGGGCATTATTTTACTCGTTAGTTGTAGAATATTATTGACCTCAACTTGTTAATTTTAGAACATTATCACAATAAGCTTGAGATTTTTGGGACATTATTACACTAAGCTTATGAGTTTTGGGGCATTATCATACTCTATTCATAAGTTTTAGGACTGTTGCAACCCAGATCAGGAACCAAGACCATAAGATATTAATCCACCACACTTGACTGTAGGAAAAAACAATCCTTTTTTATTGATGAAAAATGGTTACAAAATAGAGGAAAATACAAATTCCAAAAAGCCACAGAAAATTCAGCAGTCAGGAATATCTATGAACTAGATCAAAATTCCAAAAACAACACTATAAAAACCTGGAACCTGTTAGCATCTCACTAACCGTACTTGGAAACTAGAAGCCTCTGGGAATGCAGGCCATGGGAAATCTGCCAAGGTAATGCCTCAGTCTAAACAATGCTTGATCTAACGAGACAGCCCAGGGGGAGACACTTAAAACTAAAGAAACTGTTTCGGGACATGCCTCCAGGCTTTGAAGCCTCCTTTTCCTTTAATCTACTTGACCTTCGCAGACTCTGTGATTCACTCCTGTTTTTCCAAATCTGTCCTCTCCTATCCTCATTAAAAAAGGCAGGTGCTAGCTCCTCTGGAGAGTTATCACCACTTGATTCTGAAACATTCTCATCAGGATGTGTAGTTTCACTTTCCAAGCCACTGCCTTCAGAATCAACAGTTTCCAAACCATCAGGGAAAAATACATGTTCAGTAGCCTGTTCAGTTGCATCAGGAAATACAATCAGAGAATCAGGTTCAGGTTCACACGGAGGCTGAGGGTCAGGTTCACACGGAGGCTGAACCCCAACAAGGACATTGTCACACGGTTCATTGGTTTTAGGCTATTATCACACTCAACTTGGGAGTTTTAGGGCCTTATATTACTCAGCTTGTTAGTTTGATGACATTATCACACCCAGCTTGGCAGTTTTAGGACATTATTACACTCATCGTGTTAGTTCAAGGCAATTATTGCACTTGGTCCCATGGACAAAGAAGAGCAATTCACGGATTGGGAGGAAACAAGTGCAGCAACTGTGATAAACTAAACGTGCCCTTAGAGTAGAAACCCAAAGTCTTATACCTAGTGATAAGCTTCCTAGGTGGGGCCCAATTTGATCCAGAACTTGGCTCTGAATCTGAGCTGTTATCTTTATGTTTATATCATGGCTTACAATAGTGTTTTCACCACCACTTTTGCAGACCTCAAGGCAGAGATTGAGAAGGCAGCAAGGAAAGTCCAGTCCATTGCTGATGGCTTCCCGATCCTGGAGCACACGCGAATCATGAACAATGCTCTGGTGAAGGCAGAGAACAGCAGCCGGCCGTACTTTAAAGAAGTGAAGCATTATGAGAAATACAGGTAAAGGGGAGCTCAGGTGGGTCAATTGAGTTGGAAGAGTTTCTTCCATTGACTTCTATTACTTCCAGACTAGCAGGAAGGCATAGAGTTATATGTCAGTGGTAGTTTGAGTCTTGGGACCCCTTTCTGTCCCACGCCAAAGCTGTCTAAGGGCCTTGTGTGGCTTTGTAGCTCATGAGATGCTCACATATGAATTAGGGTGCGCCTACACTGTAGAATTAATGCAGTTTGGCCCCACTTTAACTGCTTTGGGATCCTGGGAATCGTAGTTTGGTGCGGCATGCTTTAGCAAAACACTTATACCTTGCAAAACACATACGTTCATAGAGATGAATGTTCTAGAGTAGAACAACTACTTTCAAAGTAAGCGCGCTGCACAATTAGACAGAGATAACACTTACAAACTAGGAACAGAACTTTTTTTTAACATAGTGCTATAAAATACTTTGTACAATGCCGTTTCCCAACTTCCTCCAGCTAAGATTTGAAACTAGATCTCCAGGTTGGAAATGCATTGGGTTCCCCACACCTCTACAGAGCTGTACTATGAGCCTTGGCTTGTTTCCTTGACTATCTTGAAGCCTGGCTTGATGTTTCCTTGTCCTTTCAGGTGGATTATCGGGGTCGTCGCCTGTACTGTGGTCCTCCTGATTGTCTTCTGCAACCTCCTGGGCCTTTCTTTAGGCCTCTATGGGCTGACCATGCGAGAAGACCCCAGCGACTACGAAAGTCGGGGAGAAGCTGGGGCCAAACTCCTCCTGACGTAAGACCTCCTAAAGATGCCAGCAAGGTGGCTTCCTAACTGTATTTAGGAGATGTATTGTCAGAGGCTTTCACGGAAAGCTGGAATCACTGGGGCATTGTATGGTCAACATGTTCTAGCAGCATTTTCTCCCGACGTTTCGCCTGCATTTGTGGCTGGAGGCTTCGGAGGATCTGATGGGAGCAAAGCGAGTGGAATACACACACACACACACACACACATGCACACACGCGCGCGCACACACTAGTTGTACCCACCACACGTTGCTGTGGCCAACCTTCCCCCCCTCTTTTTCTTCTTTCTTTCTCTCCTTCCTTCCCTCTTTCCTTCCTTCTCTTTTTTTCATTCTTTCTTTTTTTCATTCTTTCTTTTTTTCATTCTTTCTCTCCTTCCTTTCTTCCTTCTTCTTCCCTTCCACCCCCTCCACCTAGAATCATAGAATCATAGAATCAAAGAGTTGGAAGAGACCTCATGGGCCATCCAGTCCAACCCCCTGCCAAGAAGCAGGAATATTGCATTCAAATCACCCCTGACAGATGGCCATCCAGCCTCTGTTTAAAAGCTTCCAAAGAAGGAGCCTCCACCACACTCCGGGGCAGAGAGTTCCACTGCTGAATGGCTCTCACAGTCAGGAAGTTCTTTCTTCCTTTTCTTTCCCTTCCTCTTTCTCCCCTTTCTCCCTATTTTTGGACTGCAACTCCGAGCAGTCCTTCTTATCAATCTATCTACCTAGCTATTTTTCTCTATCTAATCTATCTATCTGGAGGATTGGTGGGAGTTTCAGTCCAGGAATAGGAAATTGGAAATATGCAGGGATTGGAATGCTCTCAAAGAAATTCAAGGAGAAGAAAGCTTGAAGCTTAAAAGCAGTGCATTTGGACCATCCTCCTCTGCTAACGGGCCTGGTCTAGGGGAGCTGTAGTCCGGAAGAGAGTGTGGATATGCTATTGTGTATTTTATTTACTGAGGTGGTTGTTTCTGCGCATGCGCAGTAGCATCTTTTTTCTTTTTAGGGTTTTTAAGTCTCTTATGCTGTGTTTTTCAGTATTTTTATGAGTGATGATCACTCGTTGGCCTGATAGGTGGATTGTGCCCAAATTTTGTGTCAATTTGTCCAGTGGTTTTTGAGTTATGTTAATGAACATTACATATATATGTGTGTATGTGTGTGTGTGTGTGTGTATGTATATATTAGGGCTGGGCGGTTTCGTTCGTTAATTTCGTAATTCGTTATTAATTCGTTATTTTTTTTATAACGAAGCGATATTGAACCATTCAGGAGCAACTAAAAATCGAAACGAATTTTTCAATTCGTTTCGTAATTGTTTCGTAATTGTTTTGAAATCGTTTCGTTATTATTTCTGCATGTCTGGTGCAAGTTTTATAGTTGTTGTTTGTTTAATCAGTGAAAAAAATATATAATTATCACACCAACAGTCAACAACAGAGGGAGAGGGAAGCTTCAGAAGTTCCCCCTGTCCCATTTGGAGGTTTTTTTAGCGTATTGCGCGGTTGTGTCTGCCATTAACGAATCGATTCGTAATTGTTTCATAATTGTTTCGTAATTTCCGAAATTTCGTAAATTTCAAACTTTTTTAAAGAAAAATTTTGGAATTCTTTTAAAAATCAAAACGCAAAAACCCCCTAAAAATGAATCGAGTTTAGAAACAATTTTTTCCATGGTTGCCCAGCCCTAGTATATATATATACACACACACACACATACATATACATACGTACACTAGTGGTATGAATTTTTTTTTGTTAGTCCTTGTAAGTCGGATCAAATTAATTAAATTCATACTTATGAGGCGATATCCAACACACGGACGCGTTTCTCAAGTCAACACTGCAGAGTCTTTATCTGTAGTTAGCAGAGATTTGGAGCCTCTCACCTTGGTTGCCGCTCACTGCTTTAATAAGGCACAAGCTCTGGCTTTCATCCAAACTTCTTTGGAAGCTTTAATTCTTTACTCGTTGCGATATACAACAATTTACTATAAGTGTGCATTTTTTGTTAGTCCTCGTAAGTCATATCAAATTAATTAAATTTGTACTACAAGTCGATATCCGCCACGTGGGCGTGGCTTGCACCAAAAACTAAAAATTGAAACTTACCCAATATTTTTTCATTTGGGGATGATTGAACCACGATTCTGGGAATTGTAGTTTACCTACATCGTTATGTATTTTCTAATGGGGGCATTCATAAAAAACAAAATCGAAGACTGGCTTTTTCTAATAAATAGTGCTACTAATTAACAAAATGATATTACCTAACACTCCAAAACAAACAAGGCCTTTTTCAAATAACCCAGACACTGCTGGGTACACAAGCTAGTTAGCAAATAAATAGTGAAAGGCTTGGGAGATTGCTATTTCCAACAAGGAAAAATGTGTATATATGTGGCAGAGGTGTCCACCTACACAGATAGCTTCCTGCCTCTACAAGCAGGCTATAGTTCCAAGTCCTGAGAAGCCTCCAAAGGCACACCCTCAACTGACATTGCAGGTTATAGTAAGTGCTGTGAACATGTAGCCCAACCCCTGCCAATGTCCTCCCCAAACACCAAACACCTAAGGAATGCTTTCATTTGGGGACCATTTCATCCTAGAATGGACATTCCAGAATGGACATCCTAGGGTTCCTTTCTCTCTCCAAATTTGCATGACCCCACCCACTGTCCCTCACTTAACCCTTTCCTACCCATTCCTATGGCACACATCAAACAGGAATTGATCAACAACTGAACAAGAGGTTTGGGAAGAATTTACCATAATTTAGAGGAGTTGTAGTTCACCTACATCCAGAGAGCACTGTGAACCTAACCAACGATGGATCTGGACCACACAGCATGGAATGACCCGCCCCGTGCGGGACTTGTAGTTCACCCTGCATCCAGAGATATTACCAAACTTCCCAAAACAAACAATGCCTTTCTCAAGTAACTCGGGCACCACCTGGTCCCCAAGCAAATTGTTCGTAATTTTCACACTTTCAGAAAACTCTGGTTTCAAATTCCAGCAATATTCAATACAATGCTGTTTCCAAGAATATTTTATTGTGTTAGCATTAAACAACCACGAGGTACAAGGCTCAGTATAGAGAATTGGTCTTCCTGTGTTAAGATACCCTAAATTGGGCCTTCTTAGGTCCACATCACGGGAGCACGAAAGGAAGGAGACAGTCCCAATGAAAGATCAAAAAACAAGGTTTTATTTTAGTTTCTTCATGAAGAAGACAGACAGCCTGGGAGCATACGCAGATGCTACCCTTCAAGTGACTGCCATGCCCCCTTGGCTTTTGACCACCGTTATATAACCTCAAGTAAACAAGAACATTTTTTTTGTCATGGAAAGTACTCTCTTTCCAGCCCCTCTCCCTTGACCTTTTGATGGAAAGTACCTTCTTGTACATGCAGACTCTGCACTTTACCACAACCTTTGAAGTTAACCACAACACAACATCCTGTGTAAGAAAGTACCTTCTTGTACCTCTACATGTCACATCTTGTTTCTTAAAAACATTTTCTTCCGTATTGCTCTTTTTCTACAAAGAAAGGGTATATTTCTCTTTTGTTGTTAATTTCATTTAAAAGCCCCTTGCTTAGTATTTGCAAATATCACTCAAAGACCCTTTCACCTGAACTTCAGAAGAGGGCAAATGGAAACACCACCCAGACACAGGAGGTCTCCAGGCAGCAAACAATTCAAAGGGGACAAAGGCCAGGGTTACTTCTATATAGATGCCTTCACTAATTGACTATGGTATCTTCGTGCTAAGAGGTGGATCCCACTCAACACTTGCAAATCAAGCTTGCTAATTGCATCCTTTACACCCGGTTAACAAACAATGGTTCTTTCTTCCCGCCCTAGACATTATTTCACAGATACATATACCCCACTTGTTTCACTACCATCAGATCCTCTGAAGATGCCAGTAGCCATAGATGCAGGCAAAATGTTAGGAAAGAATGCTGCTGGAACATGGCCATATGGTCCAAAAAACTAACAGCAACCCATACTAATATTGCTCCAAAGTACAAAGTGTTGGTCATTATCTTTAAAGCCCTACCTGGTCCAGGTTCTCTATAAAGTCACCTCCTCCCATATAAACAATCTCAAATATTCATGTTAAACAAGACAAGGATGTTTTTCTTGAGCTGCCCCAAAATTGTGGAATAACCTGCCGGAAGAGCTCCAACTGCTGAATTTCAAGCAGCATTAAATACCTGTTTTTTCCGGCCTGCCTATCCGGCTTATTTTGAAACGATGCATTTTAAATGATGTTGTTTCATACGTATTGATTGGATAGGCGATTTTAAATTGATGCTTTCATTAGGCTATGCATTTTTAACTGCTTGGGTAGGTTGTATTGTAATGTGTTATTGTTGCTTCCGTTGTTCCATGGGGAAAGGTGGGTGAAAAACAACTACAGCAATAACAATAGAATTATAGAATTGAAATGGAGCACAAGGACCATCTATTTCAGTGGTTCTTAACCTTTTTAATGCCGCAACCCCTTAATACAGAGTTCCTCATGTTGTGTTGACCCCCAACCATAAAATTATTTTTGTTGCTGCTTCATAACTGTAGTTTTGCTACTGTTGTGAATCATAATGTAAATATCTCATATGAAGGATATATTTTCTTTCACTGGATCAAATTTGACACAAATACACACATTTTAATACTGATGGGGTTGAGGGGATTGATTTGGCATTTGGAAGTTGTAGTGCTGGGATTTATAGTTCACCTACAATCAAAGAGCATTCTGAATTCCACCAATGATGGAATTGAACCAAACTTGGCACACAGACCTCCCATGACCAACAGAAAATACTGGAAGGATCTGGTGAGCATTGACCTTGAGTTTTGGAGTTGTAGTTCACCTACATCCAGAGAGCACTGTGGACTCAAATGATGATAGATCTGGACCAAACTTGGCACAAATACTCAATATACCCAAATGTGAGTTTGGGGGAAATAGACCTTGACATTTGGGAGTTGTAGTTGCTGGGATTTATAATTCACCAGCATTCTGAACCTTAACAACGATACAATTGAGCCGAACTTACTGTATTTTCTGATGGTCTTTGGTGACCGCTCTGACACCCCCTCGTGACCCTCCCAGGGGTCCTGACCCCCAAGTTGAAAAACACTGATATACTCCAACCCCCTGCAATGCAAGAGAATTATTTTTACTATTATTATTATCGCTGTTATTATCATCACTGTTATTATTATCATTATAATATCACTATTACTAGTATTGTTATTATTATTATTATTATTATTACTATTGCTATTATTATATTCTAGCTTTATTTGTGTGATGATTGAACTAATGAATGTTATACAATGTATCAAGGGGTTGATGCAAGGTTCTGCAGTATTTCCGCCATTATTGTTATTGTTATTATTATTATTATTATTATTATTATTATTATTACTATTGCTATTATTATATTCTAGCATTACTTGTGTGATGATTGAACTAATGAATGTTATGCAATGTATCCAGGATTTGATGCAAGGTTCTGCAGTATTTCCGCCATTATTTTTGTTGTTGTTGTTGTTGTTGTTGTTGTTGTTATTATTATTATTACTATTGCTAGTATTATATTCTAGCATTACTTGCATGATGATTGAACTAATGAATGTTATGCAATGTATCCAAGGGTTGATGTAAGGTTTTGCAGTATTTCCGCTATTATTATTGTTGTTATTATTATTATTATTATTACTATTTCTATTGCTATTATTATATTCTAGCATTACTTGTGTGATGATTGAACTAATGTGTGTGTTGCAATGTATCCAGGAGTTGATGCAAGTTTACTTCCTCCAAATTTTGCTAACTCCATCTCCCAGCAGCCTTATCCAATAAGCCCAAAGTGCTGGATGCTGGGATTTGGAGTGTAAATACATCTGGAGAGCCCCATCCTTCAAAGCTGAAATCAGCTCTTTGGGGATCCTTTTCATTGGGAAAGGTCAAAGATAGAGATGTGGGTTCCATTCGTGATCACTGAAGTACTGTTTGCTCTTTCTACAGGGGCATCGGGTTCAGCTTCCTCTTCTCCTGGCTGCTGATTCTCTTGGTTTTCATCACTTTCCTGGTGGGTGGCAATGTCCAGACCTTGGTGTGCAAGCACTGGGACAGCCAGGAGATTTATAAGGTGAGCATGGACATCGGAAAGGAAAGAGAATCTTTAACCTTGTTCAGACCGAACTAACTGCAAACCAAGATTACAAAATCCTGCAATCTTGGTTTGCAATGAGTCCGGTTGATGCACCCCTGAAGGAGTATGTTTTGCATAGAATTATTTGTGCCAAGGAGATGAAGGCAGCTGCCAAGCCGTGCCGCTTTTGATCCAATTATCCGGTCCCTTGTCCTTTTTCTATCCTTTGCCCTTGGGCACCACTGGTGCGGAGAGACTCTGCCAGTGCCGTAATTAAACCTCATCAAAGAACAATTAACATTTGATCTCCATTTAGAAGGGAAATGCCGGTCAGCCAGCTGGCAGCAAAGAAGGAGAGAGCAAGGAAGATGCTAACAAGAGCTTTGCTATTTTAAAAGGGTTGCATCTATGTTAGAGAATGAATGCAATTTGGCACTACTCGAAAACTGCCAAGGCTCAATGCTGTAGATTGGTAGTTTGGCACTCTTTTGGCTGAGAAGCTGAAAGACCTCACAAAACGACAACATTGAGTCGTAGGAGTTCAAGTGGTACCAAACTGCATTGATTCCACAGTGTAGATCAGGGGCCCTCAAATTGCGGCTCGCGGGCCACTTCCGGCCCGCCAAGGGCACTTATCCGGCCCGCGGAGGAGGAGCGCCCCTCCCACACAGTGCCCCTCCCTTGGCTGGCTCACGCTATCCGTCAGGCCCGATGGGCAGTGTGAGCCAGCCAAGGGCAGCTGCTCCGCGTGGCCTACTCGTGTGTAAAGCACCTCTTGAGGTGCTTTACGCGTGAGTAGGCCGTGCGGTGCTCCTCCTTTGGCAGGCTCACGCTGCCCATCAAGCCCGATTGGCAGCGTGAGCCAGCCAAGGGAGGCTGCCCCGGCGCTCCATGCAGTCATGCCGGCCACATGACCTTGGAGGTGTCTACGGACAACACCGGCTCTTCGACTTAGAAATGCAGATGAGCACCACACCCCAGAGTCAGACACGACTGAACTTCATGTCAGAAGAAAACCTTTAACTAGGAAAATTGTGGAAGATCCAGGGTGGGAGAAAGAACTCTTGTCTGTTGGAGGTAGGTATGAATGTTTCAATTGGCCACCTTGATTACCATTTCATAGCCTGACAGTTTTTAGGGAGAATCCTTTGTTGAGAGGTGATTAGCTGGCCCTGATTGTTTCTTGTCTGGAGTTCCCCTGTGTTTGAGTGTTGTTCTTTATTTACAGTTATAATTTTAGAGGTTTTTTTTAATACTGGTAGCCAGATTTTGTTCAGACTAGAAATAGGAAGATTTCCCATTCTCTGCTCCTGGAATTACTGCCTAAAGAGGGCTAGAAAGAACCCCCTCTAAGGGCCCTTCCACACAGCAAAGTAAGATATGTGCAATGTGCATAGGAATTTTTTCATTGATTTTTTTTTTAAAAAAACTATAGTCCGGCCCTCCAACTGTCTGAGGAACAGTGAACTGGCCCCCGGTTTAAAAAGTTTGAGGACCCCTGGTGTAGATGCACCCTGAGGTGGGATTCTTGCTAATTTAAACCTCTTTTCTCTTTTGTTCCTTTTCATTCCAATCTGCAGTTTATCGATACTCCGGGCAACCTTCCTCCTTCCATGAACATCTCCCAACATTTAGGCCTGAAGAGGAACCTCAACATAACGACTGCGTATCAGTGAGTATCCACTGATGGTGATGTAATAATAATAATAATAATAATAATAATAATAATAAATGTATTGCCCGCTAGGCTTGATTGAGCCCAAAAAAATGGTTCAAAACCTGTTTCGGATGTAGGTGGCGCTGGTGATTTGCTTCTAAAGTCACTTCCGCATTTTTCCGAAAAAAGTTGGAACTTTCTGAAACTTCTGAAAATTCCGAATCGCTTTGTTAATGGCGGACGTGATTGCACAATATGCGGAAAGCAGTACTGGCACTGGGGAAACTCCAGGGCCTTCTCCCTCCCTCATTTTGACACCAATCTTGATGAAACTTGATATACTGCTACAACACGGTTCTGGCCCAACTTACCTGTCTGAACGCATCTCCCCTTGTGAACCTTCTAGGACTCTAAGATCTCTGGGGAGGCCCTGCTCTCGATCCTGCCTTTGTCACAAGCACGGCTGGTGGGGACGACAGACAGGGCCTTCTCAGTGGTGGCCCCTCGGCTATGGAATGCCCTTCCTAGGGACATTAGATCGGCCCCCTCCCTTTTAACATTTTGGAAGAAAGTTAAAACTTGGCTTTTTGAGCAAGCGTTTGCAAATACAATGTAACAGACATAGGAAAATGGACTGACCGGACAAATGTAATTGGACAATGTTTTAACAAGGAGACTAAAATGACATGTTTTTTTATTGATTTTGTCATGATTTTATATTGTCTTAATTGTTTTTATTGTATTCTTATGCTTTGATGTTGATTGTAAACCGCCCTGAGCCACCTGCGGGCTGAGAGGGCGGTATAAAAATATAGTAAGTAAGTAAATAGATAAATAAGCACATCCTCCTCTCTTAGCATACGAAATTTCAACATGTTAGGGCATGTGAGCAAAAAAGATCACATGAATTAAAAATTGTATTGTTATGTTCGTAGATGTCTTTGTTCTTGGCCGGAAGAATAGCTTGTTCACTAAGCTAATCGTGATTCTTATAATTGATTTGAATGTTGGGAAACAGCTTTTCAACCAGTTCTTTTTTTGACGTCACTGCATTGCTGAAGTTATGAGGCAATGAAATTCGTTTTGAGTTCAAATCAACCGGCACCTTACTGTTCCCAATTTCCAGCAATTGATGTGAGAATATCTCAGGTGATCAATTGTTTTGCAGTTGGACACACATCATTGTAGTTAATTTTAAGGTCTTTACGTATTGCCACAAAGCAGAGTATTTCAGGCAAGCATTTATTTTGTCAGCTGATAATGTTTGCCTGAAATCTCCTGCAAACAATATTAATGCATTCCCAAATGGCCTGATGTTTCCACGCATATCTTGCACTAAGGGATCAAGAGCCTTGAGCGATTTTAAAAATAAATAAATAAACAAACAAACTATACTCTTGAACTGAATGCTATGGTAAACAACACATCTCAATTCCAACACAAATGTCGCACAGTTTAATTAAATCAAAATGAAACTAAATGAAAATGCAGTGTAACAATGCATTTGGAAACATTGAGATAGAATAGTAAAATATGTAGTACAGTGTGTGTTGCTTTGATGTCCAGCAGATGGCGCTGTTTTTTTAAAAAGCATATTTTTACCTGTCACAGGTGTGACTTCTATATAATACTAGGTATATAAACACATAAAGACATGCTCGTATTCAAATGCAACATTGTGTCAAAATTTCAAAGCAATCGGTGAAGAATTTTGGGAGATTTGAGATTTTGAACAAACAAACATTTACATTTTTATTTATATAATTATTACTACTATTAATCTCTGCCAATGGATGCTGATGCCTCACCAAAGTACAAATCCCAGCATTGCACAGCATTGAGTCAATGCAATTAAATTAGAAATAAGATTCCTCAAAGAGGAGGTTCGAATCAGCTTCCCTTTAGGCTTTGACTCTGCACAGAGGTCACCATATGATCCGAATTTTGGCCAGGCCATTTAGCCCAAAAAGGTGAGCATAATTTCAAGTAAATACGGTGTATCAACTTCCTTCCTTCTTCTTCTTCCAGGCAATGCAAGAACGGTGCAGGTTTTTGGGAAGTCTTGCACCTGGAAGACAGGTATAATCTCAACGAGCATCTCCAGCTTGGCAAGGTAGGGCTCAGGGGTAGTTGCAGCTTTGTGTTTGCATTGCTTTTGCTGACAAAATGAACTTCAATTGGAAGAAACATGTGGCACTACATTTAGGCCATAAAAAGGAAATGCAATGGCATCCAGATGGGGCTTTTGAGTCCATGGGAAAGGAGATCTTTCAGAGTCCATGGGAAAGGAGATCTTTCAGGTGGTTCAATGTGCACAAAAGGGGTTTCATGCACAAAATAGTGTGCAAAACCCTCGTTTATATTCAGAGCAATGACTCTGCCCCAACATTTATATCATTGCAGAGCGTTTGGAGGAAACAAATTGACATTAAAAGGACAGAGTTTTCTACTAGATATTCATAATGTTATTTCCCTGGTTGAAAATGGAACTTTTGGATGATTCCCTTCCCTGTTAGATCTTGCATAATCTTTTATGTTTTACCGATTCTGGCCACAAAACCTAATTCCTGTTTAATCTTCATATAATCTCAGAACATAAATATCAGGTTGAGATGGACAGCTCCCATCAGAGAGGATTAGCTTCAAATGGCATGTTATGCAGAATCCCACATTTCTTTCTTCCTCCTTTATAACATACTTATATATGGGTGTGTATTATTATTTATAAGGCAGGTAATACATTTATTGTTGTTGTTGTTGTTGTTGTTGTTGGTAGTAGTGTCCATAGATTCATAGAAGACCTGTAAACCTTTTATTATTATTTGTAAAGTGTTGTTGTTTTGTTGTTGTTGTAGTTGTTGCTGTTGTTACTACTATTATTATTATTAGTCAGTGTCCATAGATTTGTGGAGAACTAGAGACCTTTTATTATGATTTGCAAGACTGGTAATACATTTGTTGCTGTTGTTGTTTGTTATTATTCAGAGTCCAGTTCTTTGTCGCAGGCAGATGGTATTTGTGGTACAAGTTCCAATGAATCATCTGAGCAACGGTGTTGTGCCTCTGCTTGTAGCCTGTCTGCGCAATATCCTCCTCCTCCTCCTCCTCCTCCTCCTTCCCCTCCTCCTGGATAATAATAATAGTTTAAAAGCCCCCCCCCCCCGGCCCAGTGGCACAGCAGGTTAAACTGCTGAGTTGCTGAACTTGCTGACCAAAAGGTTGGCGGTTTGACTCTGGGGAGCAGGGTGAGCTCCCACTGTCAGCCCCAGCTTCTGCCAACCTAGCAGTACGAAAACATGCAAATGGCGGGAAGGTAACTGCGCTCCATGCAGTCATGCCAGCCACATGACCTTGGAGGCGTCCACGAACAACACCGGCCCTTCGACTTAGAAATGGAGGTGAGCATAACCCCCCCCCCCCCCCCCCCCCCCCCCCCAGAGTCAGACATGACTAGACTTAATGTCAGGGGAAACCTTTATCTTTACCTTATTAGTCAGTATCCATAGATTCATGGAGGACCTAAAGGCCTTTTATTATTATTTGCAAGGCTGGTAATACATTATTTGTTGTTGTTTATTATTAGTCAGTGTCCATAGATTCATGAAGGATCTAGAGACCTTTTATTAATGCTTGCAAGGCAAGTAATACATTTATTGTTGTTGTTATTACTATTATTATTATTAGTTAATGATTAATGGAAGCCCTAAAGACCTTTTATTATTACCTGCAAGGAGAAGTGGGTAATATATTTATATGTATTATGAATAATAATAATAATAATAATAATAATAATAATAATACATTAATAATAATATCCACAATAATAATACTATAATATCCACAAATGCCCCCTGGTTGCACAGCAGGTTAATCCACTGAGCTGCTGAACTTGCTGACCAAAAGGTTGGCAGTTCGAATCTGGGGAGCGGGGTGAGCTCCCACTGCTAGGCCCAGCTTCTGCCAACTCAGCAATTTGAAAACATTCAAATGTGAGTAGATCGGTAGGTACCTCTTCTGAGGGAACGTAACGGTGCTCCATGCAGTCATGCCAACCACATGACCTTGGAGACATCTATGGACAATGCAGGCTCTTCGGTTTAGAAATGGAGATGAGCCCCCCCCCCCCCCCGAGTCAGTCATGACTAGACTTAACATGAGTGGAAACCTTTACCTTTACCTTAGTAGTCAGTATCCATAGATTCATGGAGGACCTAAAGAACTTTTATTAATACTTGCAAGGCTGATAATACAGTTGTTGTTGTTGTTGTTGTTGTTGTTGTTGTTGTTGTTGTTTATTCGGTGTCCATAGATTCATGGAGGACTTAGAGACCTTTTATTAATACTTGCAATGCTGGTAATATATTTGTTGTTGTTGTTGTTGTTGTTGTTTATTCAGTGTCTCTTTTGCCTTCTCTGCCTAAGAGGTGGCACTTCACCAGAGTACAGATTCCATTCTTCCCAAGCCTGGAGCCATAGCGATTAAAGTGGCATCAAACTGTGTTAATTCTACAGTGTAGATAATCTGTGACTTTCTTTCAATTTTGGTTGCAGTACACTACAGACTTCCAGAAACGCTTGGGCCGCTTCCAGACCCGTTTCGAAGACATCGTCTTGCTAAGCGCTGAAGGAAGGAAGGATCTGGAAATGTTCAGAGACAGTCGGATCGACTTGATAGATTATCCAGCCTTTACTGCAGAGGTGAGGTGCAAAGGTTGCGATTCACACTGCAGAACAAATGCAGTTTGAACCCACTTTAAGTGTCTTGGGCCCAAGACTATGGAATCCTGGGAGTTGTAGCATGGCGAACCACCAGCCCTCTTGGGCAGGGAAAGGAAAAAACCTTGGGAAAACTACAACTCTCAGGCTTCTGTGGCATTGAGCCAAGGCCATACAAGCAGCGCCAAAGGCTCTATGACATTGCTGCTGCTGCTGTTGTTGTTATTGTTATCATTATCATTATCATGCAATGTCCATAGATTCATGGAGGCCCTAGACACCTTTTATTATTGCCTGCAAGGAGAGGCAGGTAATGCATGTGCTGTTGTTGTTGTTGTTGTTGTTGTTGCTGCTGCTGCTGCTGTTGCTGTTGTTATGGTATTCAATGTCCATAGGTTCATGGAGGACCTAGAGACCTTTTGGTATTACTTGCAAGGTGTGCAATACAATTATTATTATTATTATTATTACTATTATTATTATTACTATTATTATTCAGTGCATTATTATTATCATTGTTATTATTAATCAATGCACATAGATTGATGGAGGCCCTAGAAACCTTTTATTATTGCCTGCAAGGAGAGTTGGGTAATGCATGTGCTGTTGTTGTTGTTGTTGTTGTTGTTGGTATTTAATATCCATAGGTTCATGGAGGACCTAGAAACCTTTTGTTATTATTTGCAAGGCATGCAATACTACTACTACTACTACTATTATTATTATTATTATTAATCAATGCATTATTATTATTATTAATCAATGCACATAGATTGATGGAGGCCCTAGAAACCTTTTATTATTGCCCGCAAGGAGAGATGGGTAATAAATGTGCTCTTGTTGTTGTTGTTGCTGTTGTTATTGGTATTTAATGTCCATAGGTTCACGGAGGACCTAGAGACCTTTTGTTATTACTTGCAAGATGGGAAATACAATTATTATTATTATTATTATTATTATTATTATTATTATTATTAAGACATGCCTATAGATTGATGGAAGCCCCATGTCAGCAGAATGGCAATCCACTCAACCAGGTTTTGAATGAGTTTCATACCTCTCTAGGGTATTGAACCTATTTAAAAGAAATGGTTCATTGCCTTTAAAATCTGGATTTGAATTGGGATTATATAAGAGCAACACCTTGCCGACAGCATCACAGGCAATGCATGCCATGGCCTCCTATTTCCAGTATTCAGGGCTTGAAATCTCAATTCATTCCCATCCGAATTGCAAAATAAGCCCAAGAGGCTTCATCCAAAGACGCTGATTTGGATTCCAAGGCGTGCAATAAAATAACACTAAGCATGACTGTGATTGCAGCATTTTTTCCTCTCTCTTTGCAGATGCGCAACCCAATGGTGAGGACCAATCTCGAAGGTTTAGCCGGGGATTTGGAAAGACTCAGCACGGTTCAGGTATATTGCAGAAAAAGGAACGAACGCACCGAGAATTGGGATAGCTGAGTATGGATATTATATATCTCTGAAGTTGTCCTGATTTTTTGGGGAGGCAATCCTGGTTAACACTCTGTCTTCCCATCCCCCCCCCCAAATGTCCCATTTCTTTCCTTCCTTCCTTCGTCCCCAGCTTGCTTCCCTTGCGGCAAACTGCAGGCAAAACGCAGAAGTAATTTGTATTGGATCAACATGATTGCCATGTTTTCCCTGATTCTATGTGAATAATAGTAATGATAATGTCTTTTAGCGGTACCTAATTTCGCTAATCACAGATAAAACTGTTTTTGAATTGCTTAGGTAAACAATGAGCTAGGCTGACAGTTGGCAGTTCATGCCAACCGGGGGATTCGAACTTGCAACCTTTTGGTTGATAGATCCTATAATTGCTGATGATTTACCAGCTGTGCTCGCCCTTCCCATTCAGCTCAGTCAAAAGCAAACTGCTGCAGCCTCTCCTAATATCCTAACTCTTTGGGGATGCAATATTTGTTCCAAACCTTCAGCTCACATCTTTCTATTCTTCTGCAGAGTGACAGAACAGTGGCAGAGCGGCTGGCAGAAGAATCCCGGAAATTGAAGGAAATCCAGCGTACGATGGTGCTGATGATGGAAGGCATGGTGGTAAGTGGACATCGCATCCAAGCGTACACTATATAACGGAATTTGAAAAATGTTCTGTTCCTGGTTTGAAGGTGTTTTATGTTGTTGTTGTTGTTGTTGTTATGCTTTGTTTTTCTAAATGAGATCCAAGCTGTACTATAGGTTAGTTAAGATAATAATACTTTTAATACTAATACTACTAATAATATTACTAAGTGTTCCGAAATAAGCTGCCAATTTAGCTTTAGTCAAATAATGGTGACACTGCTGCTCTCAATTGGCTGGCTACAGTTTGGCATTTTAAATGGTTTTGGATTGATTTTATTTAAGGACTGAGTCGGGATCTTGTGGTACGGGTTGGAAACAACAACAACAACAACACAAATTGTCAAGCTCTGCCAAAATCAGAATTGGCTGGCTTTAGTTTGGAGTGTTTGGCCTGTTTGGATTGATTTTGCTTGGATGCTTTGCTGGGAGCTTGTGATATAGGTTAGACAGGACACTAATACTATTAATAATATGTTATCGAAGGCTTTCACGGCTGGAATCACTGGGTTGCTGTGAGTTTCCCAGGCTGTCTGGCTATGTTCCAGAAGCATTCTCTCCTGACGTTTCGCCCACATCTATGGCAGGTATCCTCAAGGGTTGTAAGGTCTGTCTGAAATTAGGCAAGTGAGGTATATATCCTTGTGGAATAATGTCCAAGGTGGGAGAAATAATAATAATAATAATAATAATAATAATAATAATAATAATAATAATAACAACTTTATTTTTATACCCCACCAACCATCTCCCCTAGGGGACTCGGGCGGCTTACAAGGAGGAGGCAAGGACGGTCCACGGTGCTTGAATGAAGGACCTTCCTTCTCTCCCTCCCTTCCCTTCTTTCCTTTCTTTCCTTTTCTTCTTTCCTTCTCCTTCCTTTCCTTCTTTCCCTGCTTCCCCTCCTTCCTGTCCCTCCTTCTTTCCCTTTCTTCATTTCCTTCCCCTTCATTTCCTTCCCTCCCTCCTTTCTTCATCCCCCTCCTTTTCCCCTTCTCTTCCTCCTCTCCCTCCCTCCTTCCTGTCCCTCCTTCTTTCTTTTCCTTCCTTCCCTTCTTTCCCTCCCTCCCTTCCTCTTTCCTTCCTTCATGTCCCTCCTTCCTTCCTTCTTCCTTTCCTTCTTTCTATGTAAGATATAAATACAATATTAAATGGAAGGGACAGTCAAGAAGTAACAAGAGAAGGAGGGAAAGAGGGAAGGAAGGAAGGAGAGAAGGAGGGAGGGAAAGAAAGAAAGATAGAGAAGCAAGGAAGGAGAGAAGGAAATAAAAAGTGAAAGGAAAAAGAGAGGGAAGGAAGGAGAGAAGGAACGAAAGATAGGGAAGGAAGGAAGGAAGGAAGGAAGGAAGGAAGGAAGGAAGGAAGGAAGGAAGGAAGGAAGGAAGGAAGGAACCAAAGAGCAAAGAAAGGGAGGAAAGAAACAGGTAGAGATGGAAGAAAGATGAGAGATAGGGAAAGAAAAAGAGGAAAGGAAGGAAAGAGGGAAGGGAGGAGAGAAAGAGGGAGGGAAGGTTGGCCACAGCAACGTGTATTTACATAAAACTGTAATTTAAGATAAGACTATGTACTGGCAAAGGCTTTCATGGCTGGAATCACTGGGTTGTTGTAGGTTTTTCGGGCTATATGGCCATGTTCTAGAAGCATCTCCTGACGTTTCACCTGCATCTATGGCAGCATCCTCAGAGGTTGTGAGGTCTCACAACCTCTGAGACCTCACAACCTCTGAGGATGCTTGCCATAGATGCAGGCGAAACGTCAGGAGAGAATGCTTCTAGAATATGGCCACATAGCCCGAAAAACCTACAACAACCCAGTTATCCCAAAATAATAATTATCCAAGATCTTTCAAGTCAAAAGAAGGTGCTGCTTCAAGGTATTTTATGTACGGAGAGGAAGTCAAAATGAGTATTTTTGGAGGAAGGGTGGAATAATGAATAATATAATTGATCTGAATCATTTTCTTGCAGGCAAAGCTGAAAGAAAGCATCCATTTCCTATCAACATTGGCTCCAGGTCTCCAGGTATTTATTATTATTATTATTATTATTATTATTATTATTATTATTATTACTGACACAAAAACACAGTATGTCACAGAAAACGAGATCTATATGCTGGATTTTGTATCACAAAATCACACGTCAAACACTTCCCAAGTGTCTAGGACTGTTTGATATATTGGCAAATAATGTGTGCAGATAGCAGTAAGGTGGCCTTCTGCAGCTGGCAGATGGTAATTTTGTCAGCGCTGATTGTGTTTAAGTGCAGGCCAAGGTCTTTAGGCACTCACCCAGTGTGCTGATCACCACTGGGACCACCTTGACTGGCTTGTGCCAGAGTCTTTGCAGTTCAAGCTTTAAATCTTCATATCGTGTCAGCTTTTCCAGTTGCTTCTCTTCAATCCTGCTGTCACCTGGGATTGCAACAATTATTATTATTATTATTAATAATAATAATAATAATAATAATATTTTACTATTATTATTATTATTATTATTATTACATTTTAAACTCTTGGCAAATGTTTGTTGGTGGGGCTGCTACAGTTGCTGCTATGTAATCCATATTATCAAAGCAGAGAATCCATATATGAGTCTACACTGCCTATAATCCAGTTTAAATTAGATAACCTGGATTTCATATGGCTGTGCAGAAGGTGCCTGAGCTGCATTATATTGCACTATAGATCCAGCCTAAGTGTATGCAGAGTTAATAGTGGTGTCAAACTAATGCAGTTTGACACCACTTTAAACTTCCATGGCTCAATGCTATAGCATCCATGGGAGTTGTAGTTTTCCAAGGTCTTTTGCCTTCTTTGCTATGGAGTGCCAAACTACAACTCCCAGGATGCCACAGCATTGAGCCATACTGCTGAAATGCCTAGAATTCCCTATGCTGCCCCAAACTCATAAAATGTCAGTTCTATATTTTTCTCACGCTCATGTTTAATTGGCCATTTAGGGATTTGCAGCCAAGCCTTCCAGCAACTTCATCCTTCCAGGGCCTTAATGTTGCAAAATAATGAAGCATGGTGCTCATTTTGCACATTTGTTCACTTGCTGGGAAAATTGCTTTAGGGAGAACATGGCCTTTATTTTCCGGATGTGAAAAAACCTCACTTATAAAAGCCTATGCGTTCCCCACACAAGGAGTGCAGCTACACTGTGGAGTTAATGCAGTTTGGCACCACTTGGATCACCATAGCTCAAGAACTCCAATACGCTGCTAATAATGTTGTCTGTGTTCATTCAGAAGATTTACAACATCTGTTATAGAACTCCAATATGCTGGTGATAAGCTAGTCTGTGCTCATTCAGAAGACCTACAACATCTGTTATAGAACTCCAATATGCTGATGATAATGCAATCTGCTCATTTAGAAGAAGACCTACAACATCTGTTGTAGAACTCCAATATGCTGATAATAATGCAGTCTGTGCTCACTCGGAAGAAGGCCTGCAACATCTGTTATAGAACTCCAATATACCGATGATAATGTAGTCAGTGCTTATTTTTAGAAGAAGACCTACAACATCTGTTATAGAACTCCAATATGCTGGTGATAACCTAGTCTGTGCTCATTCAGAAGACCTACAACGTCTGTTATAGAACTCCAATATGCTGATGATAATGCAGTCTGCTCATTTAGAAGAAGACCTACAACATCTGTTATAGAACTCCAATATGCTGATAATAATGCAGTCTGTCCTCACTCGGAAGAAGACCTACAACATCTGTTATAGAACTCCAATATGCCGATGATAATGTAGTCAGTGCTCACTCAGAAGGCTTACAACATCTGTTATAGAACTCCAATATGTTGATGATAATGAAGTCTGTGCTCATTTAGAAGACCTACAACATCTGTTATAGAACTCCAATATGTTGATGATAATGCAGTCTGTACTCATTCAGAAGAAGACCTACAATATCTGTTATAGAACTCCAACATGATGATAATGTAGTCTGTGCTCATTCAGAAGACCTACAACGTCTGTTATAGAATGCCACTATGCCAATGATAACATAGTCTGTGCTCACTCAGAAGACCTACAACATCTGTTATAGAACTCTAATATACTGATGATAATGCAGTCTGTGCTGATTCTGAAGACCTACAACATCTGTCATAGAACTCCAATACACTGATGATAACATAGTCTGTGTTCATTCAGAAGAAGACCTACAACATCTGTTATAGAACCCCAATATGCTGATATAATGCAGTCTGTGCTCACTCAGAAGACCTACAACATCTGTTATAGAGCTCCAATATGCTAATGATAACATAGTCTGTTCTCATTTAGAAGAAGACCTACAACATCTGTTATAGAACTCCAATATGCTGATGATAATGTAGTCAGTGCTCACTCAGAAGAAGGCCTACAACAATATATTGATGATAATACAGTTTGTGCTTATTTAGAAGAAGACCTACAACGTGTGTTATAGAACTCCAATGTGCTGGTGATAACCTAGTCTGTGCTAATTCAGAAGGCCTACAATGTCTGTTATAGGACTCCAATATGCTGATGATAACGTGCTAAGAGGAAGAAGGCGCGTCAAGCCATTATTATTAATAATGATGATGATGATAATATCATCCCAATTGTATCCAACTGCATTAAATCAGAGGTTTCCATAATTACCTATAGCAAGGACGGGAAGGCGAACTCAATGCAAAAGATGCCATTTTCAGCAGTGGGTCGTTATGTCCCTTGATATCCCTCCAAATATTGAATTTTGCCTCTTTTTATTGCCGTTTTCTTACCAGATTTTGATAAACAGCACAGAGTCCCAGGTTGACCATGCGGAGACCGCCATACCTTCGGAGTCTCAGAAGATCTTGCAACAGGTGAGTTTGAAATACAAGCATTCTTCTAGGTTAAGTATACATCTACACTGTGCAATTAATGCAGTTTTGGCATCACTTTTTATAGTGCAGTGGCTCAATGCTCTGGAACCCTGGGAGTTGTAGTTTCCCAAAGTTTTCAGCCTTCTCTCTGCTATAGAGTGCCAGGCTACAAGTCCCACGATGCCATAGCACGGAGCAATCAAAGTGATATCAAACTGCATTAATTCCACAGTGGAGATGCATCCCAGCTGTGCAAGTTTTGGGAGACCAGCAGCTGCAATATTAAGTGAACGAATTGCAATTGGCTTTGTTTGCAGGCATGCTATATACATTGGAATAGTTTCGTGGGGTTTTTAATGCTTTCTCAGATTGGTTTTTAACTTTGAATATATTTTAATGGTTTGTATCTGCTAATTTTTTAAAATACTGGTTTTATTTTAATGTTTGCATATCTGAATTTTTAAAAATTGTACGCTATTTATTTATCATAACAGAAGCAAATTGAGAACATAGTTATAATGTATTTTAAAAACCACAAAAATGTTTAAAAACTTGGTATTATGCTCTATGTCCTTTGACCAGAAGCTGGCCACTTGGGGTGCCTCTGGTGTCGCTGTGAGACGGTCCTCCATTGTGTATGTGGAGCGGGTTAGGCTCCATTGTAATAGGTCATCAGTGGTTTTCCCTTCTCCACTTTGTGGCCCCATTTAGGCTGGTTCTGCATCTCGGGTGCCAGAGCGCAGCCTGTTTAGCATCTTCCAGGTTGTCCACTCTTCTGTGTGCCCAGAGTGGAGTCTCTCATTCGGTATCAGCCATGGCTTGAGGTTCCAGGTTTTAGTCTGCCACTTTTGGGCTCTTGCTTGCGGAGGTGTTCCTGCAAATATCTCTGTAGATCTTAGGAATCTATTTCTTGATTTAAGACATTGGCATGCTGTCTGATATCTGAACAGAGGATGGGCCGGAGCTATTACTGCCTTGGTCCTTTCATTATAGGCTGCTACTTCCCAGCGGATGGTCAGGTGGTGCAATACCGGCTTAACAGTGTAATTTATCCAGTGGTACAGGGTGTATACATTCTATGACAATGTGGCATGTCTCATGAAGAGCCACATTAACTGGTTTAACGTGGTGATATGTGTTCCACACTGGGCATGCATACTCAGCAGCAGAGTAACAAAGCACAAGGGCAGATGTCTTCACTGTGTCTGGTTGTGATCCCCAGGCTGTGCCCATTAGCTTTTGTACAATATTGTTTCAAATGCCCACTTTTTGCTTGATATTCAAGCAATGCTTCTTGTAGGTCAGAGAACAGTCCAGGCAGTGGTTCTCAACCTGGGGTCCCCAGATGTTTTTGGCCTACAACTCCCAGAAATCCCAGCTACTTTACCAGCTGTTAGGATTTCTGGGAGTTGTAGGTCAAAAACATCTGGGGACCCCAGGTTGAGAACCACTGGTCCAGGGTAACTCCTAGGTATTTGGGTGTGCTGCAATGCTCCAGTGGGATTCCTTCCCGGGCCATAATAATAATAAATAATAATAAACTTTATTTATACCCGCCACCATCTCCCTAATGGGGACTCGGAGTGGCTTACATGAGGCCAAGCCTGGGCAACATATTACAGCAAAATAAAACCAGAGCATAAACAACAAACAACATCATCAAAATTACATAAAGAAAAAAAACTCGTATATAAACACAGTCATAAAATAACATTCCAATAAGCACAATCACAATAACAATGGGCGAGCCACATGTACAGGATAAAACGATTAAAAATACTCTAATGAGATAAAAATAGGAGCAAGTATTTGCAGGGAACTCATAAAAACACAGAGAGTTGGGAAGCTAAACTTCCCATTTGGAGGGTGTGTATTCCAGTGGGAAGAGCGTTGAGGGGTGCAATGGTGTCATATTGCTCCAAAGGCGCAGCAGAAGAGCCAGGTTTTAAGGTTCTTTTTGAACATTTCTAGTGAAGGGGCTTTTCTCAGAGCTCGAGATGCTTGTCTGCTCTTAAGATGAAAAGCACACGTCTGTGTTTTAGATGGATTAGGAATCAGCTGGTTTTCCCCTGTAATAGGCAGTAAGAGCACCTAAAGCTTCTGAGAGCTTCTGTTCAACCATTTCAAAGCTCCCTGCTTGAGCGATGATGGCACAATCGTCAGCATAGATGAAACTATGCCCGGATGTGTTACTATGCCGTCTTTTCTCTTGTCCCCCAATTGTATGCTGATATTTTTATGTCAAGCCGCTTTGAGTCTACTTTGGAAGAGATAAGGCAGGGTATGAATAATAATAATAATAATAATAATAATAATAATAATAATAATACATTATTTCTTAATTCTTAGAAATTCTTAGAAAGACAATGCTTTAGTACAGCTGGTTAATCACCAGCAATGATAAGATCTACCAACCAAAAAGTTGCCAGTTCGAAGCCCCGTGTCGGCGTAAGCCCCCGACTGTCAGCTCAGCTCACTGTTGACCTAAGAAATGCGACAACAGCTTGAGCTGTAAGCAGAGAAATTGGATACCGCTAAAACAAGCAGGGGAGGTATTTTACGACACCATAAAGAAAAAGATCAGAAAATGCCTTGCGATCAAAAGGAAGGAGGAAGTCCTGATGGCTCTTCGTCATAGAGGATGGAGCAACAGCACCCCCTGTGGCTGGATTTGAGCACAATCTCCAAAGGTGCCAAAAAAGCTGGACGTTGACACAACATACCTCCTTTCTGTTCTGTCTGTCTCTGTCCTGTCTATCCAAAATGGCACTGAATGTTTGCCGTGTATATGTACAGGGATGTGCCCTGAGTCCCCTTGGGGAGATAGGGCGGAATATAAATAAAGTGTTATTATTATTGTACTCATAGTTTAATGGATTTACAGTAGACTCTCCATTAACTGAAACTCAAGTAACTGAAAAAAATAGTAAATAATAATAATAATATTTTAAATAATAAAATAAAATAAAATCAATTGAGCTCAAATTCCATACTGGGTTCGCAAAGCTGCTTTTAATAATAATACAGTGAAACAGTGTTTACATTAAGTTAAGTTTGTCTTTATTTGCTTTTAATGACTGTATTTTAGTATTAAATATCTCATCAATGCAGAATGTATTAATTAGTCTGCTTTTAATAGTAACAGAATGTATTAATTAGGTCTGTTTTTAATAGTAACTCTTAAGCAACCAGAAACCATCTACCAGTGCCGGTTAACGGAGAGTCTACTGTCTATGGATTTAATTTGCATTGTTTTGCCTTTATTATTAGTCACCAGATTGGGAGAAAGGCAGGATCAAAATAAAGGAAATACATAGTAAATAAATACATAAAAACAAAACCCAGAGCCATATAATCTAGAGCTCCTTTTTTTCCCCTTTCAGGAGCTGAGCTGCTTTGAACGCAAAGAAGTGGGCTATGTCTCCCAGTACTTGAATTGGCTGCGGAGTGTGGTAGGTATTGGATTCCTTTGCCCTTAGAAAAGGGAGATCTAGTTTTCCTTGCATCGGATACCCATTTGCATGAGGGAGGAAGAATGCAGGATGAGTCAGAGGAATGCAGCAACAGTGTGACGCAGCAGCTAACAAGCCTAATGCCATTCTAGGTTGCATCTAATATCCAATATGAAGCAATAGGATTTCAAATTGCAAGGAAAGAGGTCCACCTATACATTAGGAAGAATGAGAATGAGGATCCTGAAAGAGGGGTTGGATAGTAATACTGATGCATGGCAAAGGGTTGGACTAGATTTCTCTTGAGGTCGCTTTCCAACTTTAAGGCTCTATGGTTCTTTGAAACATAATCTTACCTGTATGGAGTTCAGCATGCCAAATATCTACTCTGACATTTGCAGAGTTTTTAATATTGCAATGCTAGCAAATTTGGGGCACGAATAATAATAATAATAATAATTTGAAAAGAGCATTGTTTGTTTTGGGGTGTTAGGTCATATCATCTAGTTAATTAGTAACACTATTTATTAGAAAAATGCCAGTCTTTCAATTCTTTGTTTATGAATACTCCCATTAGAAAATACATAACGATGTGAGTGAACTACAATTCCCAGAATCGTGGGTCAATCCTCTCCAAACCAGTCCTGTATTCACAGTTGGGCATGTTGGGTCTGTGTGCCAAGTTTGGTCCAGATTTGTTATTTATGGGGTTCAGAGTGCTCTGGATGCAGGGAACTACAACTCCCAAGCACGTGGGTCATTAACCCCCCCTTTGATTGTAGGTAAACTATAAATCCCAGCAACTACAACTCCCAAATGACAAAATCATAATTTTTTGAGTGATGATCACTCCTTGTGTTGTGAGATGTTTTGTTGCCAAATTTGGTGTGATTTCGTTCATTGGTTCTTTTGTTTTTAAGGTACTTATTATGCACAGAACATTTATATATATATAGATAATAATAATAATAATAATAATAATAATAATAATAATAATAATAATATACACACATTTTTCTCTAGCTAACAGAAGATGTGGCTTCCTGCCTGCCCTTTTCCGCAGCTCTGGACAATGGCCGGGTCATTTTGTGCGACCGCGTTGCAGATCCATGGGTAAGCCTTCTTCCAGATTCTTCCCCAAATTATCATATGAATTGGCTTTGTGAAGGCCCTTTCATTTGTGTGTGTATGTGTATAAACACACATGCACACACATACACCAAACTTGCAAACAAACAAAAACAAAGTTAAAAATACATTCTCAAAGGCTTTTCATGGCCGGAATCATTAGGGTGGCTGTGTGTCTTCTGGGCTGTCTGACCATGCTTCGGCGGCATTTTCTCCTGACATTTCCCCCACATCTATGGTAGGCACTCTCAGAGGTTGTGAAATCTGTTGGAAACTAGAGAAGTAGGATTTATATACCTGTGGAATGTCCAGGGTGGGGGAAAGAAACTTTGTCTGTTGGAGGCAAGTGTAAATGTTGCCATTGGCCACCTTGATTAGCACCGAATGGCCTTGCAGGTTCAAAGTCAATCAGTGAGGGGATCTGTTGAAAACAAGACAAGTGGACTGTATATATACCTGTGGAATGATGTCCAGGGTGATAGAATGAAGTCTTGTATGTTTGAGGCAAATGTGAATGATGCCATTGGCTAGCTTGATTAGCATTGAATAGCCTTGCAGCTGCACAATCAGCGTGCAGCTGTAACCCACCAAGAATATCCAATAAATGCTTCGTTTAGCAAAGGACAAGAGCGATCCTCTCACCACTGCAGGAGTCTACCCTATACCATGCAACTGTGGACAATTCTCCATAGGGCCCCCCAAATGCAGCAGCATTGCCCAAACATGAATCAAGGAACTCGAAAGGCACCGCAGACTAATCTAACCAGAGAAATCAGCCATAGCAGAGCATTTGATGAACCAACCTGGACACAGCATATTATTTGAGAACACAAAAATGCTGGACCACTCTGACAACCACCATGTCAGACTACACAGAGAAGCCATTGAAATCCACAAGCACGTGGACAATCTCAACAGAAAGGAAAATGGATGGATGGATGGATGGATAGATAGATAGATAGATAGATAGATAGATAGATAGATAGATAGATAGATAGATAGATAGATAGATAGATAGATAGATATGCAGTCCACTTGCCTCATTTCCAACAGATCTCTACTTTGAGTTCCCTTTGGGGAGAGAAGGCAGAGTATAAATATAACAACAACAATAACAACAACAACATATAAAAGATGTGTCCTGGAAAGGCCTTCACAAAGCAAACTGACCCTTTGGCCAAGAGGCACAATAAAGAAACATATATATATACATATACATATGTATATGTGTATGTATGTATGTATTAGATGTATGTATTCGATTCTTTGTTGTGCCTCTTAGCCAAAGGATCAGTTTGCTTTGTGAAGGCCTTTCCAGGACACATCTTTCATATATTGTATGTATATATGTATATGTATATGTGTGTATGTGTTTCCAGGACACAATATCATGGCCAGAATCAATCATGGCCAGCTAACACCTCCCAACAAATAATTCTTCCAGGCAGGAAGCAGCCAGGATTTGAAGCTGCAAGGCTATTCAATGCTAATCAAGCTGTTTTTATATATATCTAAGATTCTTTGTTGTGCCTCTTGGCCAAAAGATCGGTTTGCTTTGTGACAGCCTTTCCAGGACACATCTTTCATATGTTGTTGTTGTTGTTATTTATACACACACACACACCAAATCTACAATATATATACTATATACACATATCCCAAACCTATAAACAAAGTTAAAAATACTTTTTCTAGAATAAAAGAAAGTATATTGTTACTGCAGTCCCTGCATCAGAAAACATTAACTACATTTGCATTATCATGGGAATTTCGATGTGTGCCTGTCTTTCCAGAACGCCTTTTGGTTCAGCCTGGGCTGCTGCACCATCTTCCTCATCCTCAGCATCTTCTTTGCCATTAAGACCATGAAGCATTTCCGGCCCATCAGGCATCGGCTGGTGTAAGTAGGGACCCAATCCATGGAAATAGTTGATTGGTTGGAATGATTGATTATTGATCTCCCTATGGGAATGATATGGGGTTGTCTAATGCTGTTCTTGTGCTGTGTTTATTGCTTTTTAAAATAATTTTAAATATTTTAAACTTTGCAAACATGGTGGTACATTACACACTGAATGTGCGTTGTACATTAGTGGTGCATTGAATGTTGAGTGTGCATTTCATGTTAAATATGCATTTCACATTGGTGGTGCATTGTACATTGGTGGTGCACTTTATGTTGTATGTACATTTCACATTAGTAGCACATTGCATGTTGAGTTCATTGGTGCATTGCACATTGAGTGTGCATTGCATGTTGGTGATGCATTGTATGTTGAGTGTGCATTTCACATGAGTAGCACATTGCATCTTGAGTGCATTGGTGCATTGCACATTGAGTGTGCATTGCACATTGGTGGTGCATTGCATGTTGAGTGTCCATTGTACATTGGTGGTCCATTGTATGTAGAGTGAACATCACATAGTTGGTGCCTTGCATATTGATTGTGCATTGAACATTGAGTGTGTACTGCACATTGGTAGTGCATTGAACATTGAGTGTGCATTTGCCATTGGTGGTGCATTGCATGTTACATGTGCATTGGACATTGGTGGCGTATTGAATGTTGAGTGTGCATTGGCAATTGGTGGTGCATTGAACATTAATTGTGCATTGGCCATTGTTGGTGTATTGCATGTTGCATGTGCATTGGACATTGGTGGCGTATTGTATGTTGAGTGCGCATTGTACATTGGTGGTACATTGCATATTGAGTGTCCACTGTACATTGGTGGTCCATTGTATGTAGAGTGAACATTACATAGTTGGTGCCTTGCATATTGATTGTGCATTGCACATTGAGTGTGCACTGCACATTGGTGGTGCATTGAACATTAAGTTGCATTGGCCATTGCTGGTGTATTGCATGTTGCTTGTGCATTGGACATTGGTGGCATATTGCATGTTGAGTGTGCATTGTACATTGGTGGTGCATTGCATGTTGTGTGTCCATTGTACATTGGTGGTCCATTGTATGTAGAGTGAACATTGCATAGTTGGTGCCTTGCATATTGATTGTATATTGAACATTGAGTGTGCACTGCACATTGGTAGTGCATTGAACATTAAGTGTGCATTGGCCATTGCTGGTGCATTGCATGTCGAATGCGCATTGCACATCAGTTGTGCATTGCATGTTGAGTGTGCATTGCATGTGGGTGTTGCATTGTACATTGAATGTGCATTGTACATTGGTGGTGCATTGCATGTTGAGTTTATATTGCAAATTGATAGTACATTGCATGTTGAGTGTGCGTTGGATATTGGTAGTGCATTGTATATTGAATACGCATTGCACATTTGTGATGCATTGCATGTTGAGCGCACATTATACACTGGTGGTGCATTGCATCTTGAGTGTACATTGCACATTGGTGGCGCGTTCAGTTGTACACATGGTGCTTTGTTTTGTTGCAGAACATTATTCTTCAGGAGAAGGAAGCAGGATCTCACAATTAATGCCTGGCTCCGCATTCAGGGACCGATGCCACACAATCCCTTTATCTCTCTCCTTATCTGATCATTCCTTTTCCAGCGCTTGCCATAAGCTACCCAGTTGCGCAGAGCCACAGATCCCATTACGAAGGAAAACTAAAAGTGCAGGAACAGCAGCCGCCAAAGCCATAAAACCCAAATTACATTCCTTTTATTGCCCAGCGAGGTTGGGCTTTTATTGCTTTTCAAATCCAGATAATAATAATAGCAATAATAGAAAGGCCAGGGCTTGGTGCCGAACGGAGAGGAAGAAATTTCCCAATATTTCTCTAGGGATTAATTGGGAAGTTACATAACAGGTTTTTTAAAGGTTTCCTTTGTTCCAAATCATTGGAAGGAACTAATAGGATCTTGCATTGCTAATGGGGGAAATATTGCAAAAGGCAACATTTGGAAACAGAGCCTGATATTCAGCGTTTTCTTATTTGTTTTCTCCTGTTTTCTCTTTAGTTCTACCGGATCAGAGGAAACGTATCCTTTCCACATCCCAAGAGTCACATCTCTACGTCTGTAGGGACCAATTGCATCGAAATATCCAGGTGAATGGGACATGTAGTATGCATTGGACTTGTGGGATTGCTAAAGAGGAACATTTTTCCCTTTCCATTCGGCATTCCATTACTGGACTACAACACCCAGCATCCCTTGGATGTGCATTCAGTGATAAAGACTGGTGGGAATTATAGTTCTCCAAGAGATAAAAGACCAGCATCACCAAGTACTCGATCCTCCTTTTCATTCCTCTTCAAAAAAGAAGGCAGAATCAACTCTCATTATTCCAGATAGGCATTTATTTGTTTAGGCATTTGGAAAGTGTCACATCTGTCAAGCGAATGTGTCTATTTACCCCAAATTTAAAGCAATAGACAGGACCAAAGATTCGAGCTGAAAAGCAATTTATGGCTATAGATACCAAAGAGGCTATTTTAAGAATCTAATTATCATGACTGTCACCTAATCTGCCACGGGGTTGCTTTGATTCATTGGTGTGATACAAAGGACGTCGGAGAGGGAGTATTTATGTTAATTTATTGTCTTGGAATATGGAAAGGCTCCATTATACAATTCATTGACTCAGTCGTTAAGTTAAACATTGCTTATATTCCCCATCTAATACAAAACTAGAAGCAGAGTCCATTCCGGGTTTTGCATCAGCCTGAAGGGAGCTCTCCAAGGTGCTGAATCAATGCATCCACTGGGGTTCAGCACTTGGAGAGTTCCTTGAGAGTTCAAGCTAAAACCTGGAATGGATTTGTTCCTGCATAAATATGGAATCCACTAATTCAGCGTTTCTCAACCTTCCTATGCTGTGACACCTAAATACAGTTCCTCGTGTTGTGGTGACCCCCAACCATAAAATTATTTTGGTTGCTACTTCATAATTGTAGTTTTGCTACTCTTATGAATCATAATGTAAATACTTGTTATGCAGGATGTATTTTCCTTCACTGAACCAAATTTGGCACAAAAACCCAATATGCCTATTGGTGGGGTTGGGAGGGGGGATTGATTTTGTCATTTGGAAGTTGTAGTTGCTGGGATTTATAGTTCACTTACAATCAAAGAGCATTCTGAACTCCACCAACAATGGAATTGAACCAAAATTGGCACACAGAACTCTCATGACCAACAGAAAATACTGGAAGGAGTTTGTGGGCATTGACCTTGTGTTTGGGAGTTGTAGTTCACCAATATCCAGAGAGCACTGTGGACTCAAATAATAATGGATCTGGAACAAAATTGGCACAAATACTCAATATGCCCAAATGTGAACACTGGTGGAGTTTGGGGAAAATAGACTTGACTTTGGGAGTTGTAGTTGCTGGGATGTATAGTTCACCTACAACCAAAGAGCATTCTGAACTCCATCAATGATAGAATTGGTCCAAACTTCCCACACAGAACCCCCATGCCTTGAAGGAACTTGCTGATATGAACCTCCCTCCAGCCTTGCACCCTCTCCCTCACCCAAACATGCGCACCATGCTGCCATGCACCAAGCATGCCTGCTCTCCCCTCCCCACTTGGGGTCTCAGAAACAGCCCTCCCCATGGCTGAGAGCCCAGCCAATCACAGCAGAGGAGGGATTTTGGTGAGTGTATTTGCTATCTGTTTCCAAAAAGGAAGAGAAGGACCGGTAGAGAGATCTTCAGCCTTCTCTGCCAAAAGGGGTTCCTAAGACCATCAGCAATATATGTTTTCTGATGGTCTTTGGTGATCCCTCTGACACCCCCCTCCCCCATTATGACCCTTCCAGGGGTTTTGACTCCCAGTTTGAGAAATGCTGTACTAATTGCTACTGAAAACATGGTTCAATGAAATGAATGTGATCCTAATCTCTGCCATAACTTTGTGGATCCAGCTTTCAATCAGATGGAAACATAGGCTCATCCTGGTTTTCTTCATTTGTAGGGAAACTCCTCAGAAAAAGGCTCCTTCCAAGGCTGGTCCTCCTTCTCTCCTACTGATGCGGTCTTCAATGGAAGAAGACTTATTTTGGACTTCTAATGCTTTATCCTCTCTGCACTCTTCCTCCAGTCATGAACTTTTACTTTTGTTCAAAGAATGCCTTCCATGGTGGAGAATGAATAAACATGTCGGCAATGGCAAGGCATACTTCTCCAGATGCCCTCGTGCTGGTTTCCATGCATTCCCATTTAGGATTTCCAAGATTCCAAGGCCTTGTTCCACAATCCATCATCTGCTTGCAATGTATCTGCTCTATCACTATGAAGGAAGCCTACAAATCACATTAGGTAGTCCTCCAAAGTCATTCATGTCTATAGATAACATTAGAGACCTCCAAAGTCATATAAGTCTATAGAGTCTTCCAAAGTCATGCATGCCTACTACAGATAATATTTGGTAGATCTCCAAAGTCAAGATTGTCTACAAATAACACTAGATAGACTTCCAAGGTCATGCTTATCTACCTCCAAAACCTCCAAAACCATGTGTACCTACTACAGATAACATTTGGTAGATTTCAAACACGATGCATGTCTATAGACAACACTAGATTGGCCTCCAAAGTTATGCATGCCTACTACAGATAATATTTGGTAGACCTCCAAATTTGTAGACAAGTCAGGATTGTCTACAAATAATACTAGATAGACTTCCAAGGTCATGCTTATCTATAGGGACATTAGGTAGACATTAGATGACAATAGGTAGACCTCTAAAGATATGCATGTCTACAGATAATATTTGGTGGACCTCCAACATCATGCATGTCTATAGATGACACTACATAGACCTCTAAAGTCATGCAGATCTACAGATGGCATTAGATAGACCTCCAAAGTCATTCATATCTATACGTGACACTAGATAGACCTCCAAAGCCAGTGACATCTATAAATGGCACTAGATAGACCTCCAAAGTCATGCAAGTCTCCAGGTAGATTAGGTCAATCTCCAAAGTCACGCAAGTCTACAAATGACACTAGACAGACCTCCAAAGTCATTCTATCTATAAATAACACTAAATAAACCTCCAAAACCATGTGTACCTACAACAGATAACATTTGGTAGATTTCCAACATCATGCATGTCTATAGACAACACTAGATAGGCCTCCAAAGTTATGCATGCCTACTACAGATAATATTTATTTGACGTCCAAAGTTGTTCAAATGAGGGGCGTTCATTAAAGATCTCCCCTGACCCACTTCTATTTATCACAGGACGCTGAAACTGCACATGTGTAATGATAGAAGTCTCTATAGGTTACGTGCCAACAGTCTTGAGAACAGTCTTGATGTTACAGATGCTGAAGTGTTGTGAGTTTTGATTATAGACCCAGTGGAATACAGAGCAGTCCTCAAGTTCCTTGACTTGAAAGGCCACACACCAAAGGAGACATTCAATGGGTTGAAAGAGGTTGATGGTGATGATTCCCCATCAGATGATGGAGTCAAGAGCTGGCATCGTCAATTCAAATGTGGTCAGACTTTGGTGGAAACAGCTCCAATTCCAGGGCGACCCCACTCTGCTATTGATGAACACACAATCCAGCAAGTGGAGGTTGTCATTTTGGAAAAGCACTGCATAACCATTTGCCACCTAGCCCAAAATATCGAGATGAATGAGGGGTCCGTGGAAAAAGAAATCACCCAAGACAATCTTCATGGGCATAAGGAATCTGCTTGCTAGGTCTCCCAGCTGCTCACACCTTTCCAGAAAGCAGGAATGAGTCAAATGCTCTCAGGCTCGCTTGACAATGATGTGCTATGGAAACCAGGAGAACTTTTTAACAAACTGATCACACAGGACAGGCCTGTAGATAGGATTTTGATTCAGGGAGGGGGGGGGGGGGGCTGAGTTTGATTTTGGGGTGAGTCTGAGTGAGAGAGGATCTACCCTAGCAAACCTTTTGTATCGTTATCCCAATACCTCCATGCATATGGGATATATTGAGCATGGTGATCAGATCATGATATGAATAAACGTAACAGTTTAAATAATGTACCCCCTCCTTCCGGCTACATGCCTGACACAGGATGAAAGCTGGGTCCATCACTCTGATCCTGAGACTCAAGTCCAGTCGATGCAATGGAAGCATCCTGACTCAATGCCTCCAAAGGTGACATGTGCCCAACTCTCAGCAGACAAGGTCATGCGCACAGTATTTTTGGACCAGCACGGAGTAGTATTGATGGATTTCCTATCAAAGCTTCTGCCCACCTAACAGTTTGAAAACATGCAAATGTGAGTAGATTTACCTTACCTGGGAATAGAAATATGGCATATTATAATAATTAGGAATATAAATATGGCATATTATTATTAGGAATAGAAATATGGCATATTATTAGTAGTATTACTATTATGCCCAATGGGGTTGGACTAGATAGCCTTTGTATAGCCTATGATTCCATGACCAAACAAAAGGATAGAGTTATGTTTTCATGGAACTAAAGAATTCCATGACCGAAAACATTTGGGGTCTGCACCATAGACTCAATGCAGTTTGGCACACCTTGAACAGCCATGGCTTAATGCTACGGGATCATGGGAGTTGTAGTCTTTTTGGACCAGCACGGAGTAGTACGAATGGATTTCCTAGCAAAGGGGACCATGATCACTGGGGCGGACTAGGCTTCAATGCTGTGAATATTGTGGGAGGCCATCAAAACCAAGAGACAGACATGGCATTCTCACCAAAAGTGTACGCCTTCTGCAATACAGCATACCTGTTCACAACTCCCATGTTGCTCAAATGGAAGCATGCTCCTGTGGCTTTGAAATTCAACCACATCCCCCTTATTCACCCAACAGACCTTACAATGTGCAGTATACAATTAGACTTTCATCTCTTTCCAACAATGAAGTTATTTTGGAAGGGAAAGCATTTCTCAGGTGATGGGACTCTGATTTCCGAAGTCACAACGTGGCTATTGGAGCAACCTTTCGACTTCTACAAGCAAGGTGTTTACAGTTAGAATCAAAGAGTTGGAAGAGACCTCATGGGCCATCCAGTCCAACCCCCTGCCAAGAAGCAGGAATGTTGCATTCAAATCACCCCTGACAGATGGCCATCCAGCCTCTGTTTAAAAGCTTCCAAAGAAGGAGCCTCCACCACACTCCGGGGCAGAGAGTTCCACTGCTGAACGGCTCTCACAGTCAGGAAGTTCTTCCTCGCGTTCAGATGGAATCTCCTCTCTTGTAGTTTGAAGCCATTGTTCCGCGTCCTAGTCTCCAGGGAAGCAGAAAACAAGCTTGCTCCCTCCTCCCTGTGGCTTCCTCTCACATATTTATACATGGCTATCATATCTCCTCTCAGCCTTCTCTTCTTCAGGCTAAACATGCCCAGCTCCTTAAGCCGCTCCTCATAGGGCTTGTTCTCCAGACCCTTGATCATTTTAGTCGACCTCCTCTGGACACATTCCAGCTTGTCAATCTCTCTTGAATTGTGGTGCCCAGAATTGGACACAATATTCCAGGTGTGGTCTAACCAAAGCAGGAATAGAGGGGTAGCATGACTTCCCTAGATCTAGACACTATGCTCCTATTGATGCAGGCCAAAATCCCATTGGCTTGTTTTGCCGCCACATCACATTGTTGGCTCATGTTTAACTTGTTGTCCATGAGGACTTCAAGATCTTTTTCACACGTACTGCTCTCGAGCCAGGCATTGTCCCCCATTCTGTATCTTTCCATTTCGTTTTTCCTACCAAAGTGGAGTATCTTGCATTTGTCCCTGTTGAACTTCATTTTGTTAGTCTTGGCCATTCATCTCTCTAATCTGTCAAGATCGTTTTGAATCCTGCTCCTGTCCTCTGGAGTATTGGCTATTCCTCCCAATTTGGTATTGTCTGCAAACTTGATGATCCTGCCTTCTAGCCCTTCATCTAAGTCATTAATAAAGATGTTGAACAGGACCGGGCCCAGGACGGAACCCTTCTGATGGCACTCCACTTGTCACTTCTTTCCAGGATGAAGAGGAAGCATTGGGGAGAATCACCCTCTGGGTTCGTCCATTTAACCAATTACTGATCCACCTCACCGTAGTTTTGCCTAGCCCACATTGGACTAGTTTCCTTGCCAGAAGGTCATGGGGGATCTTGTCGAAGGCCTTCCTGAAATCCAGGTACGCTACATCCACGCATTCCCCAGATCTACCCAGCTTGTAACTCTATCAAAAAAAGAGATCAGATTAGTCTGGCATGACTTGTTTTTGATAAATCCATGTTGACTATTAGCGATGACCGCATTTGTTTCTAAGTGTTTGCAGACCACTTCCTTAACAATCTTTTCCAGTTGCTTCAAAAGATGGGAGAAGTGTGTGTCCCTAGATAGTGGCATTCATGAAGAGAAGGACTCAGAACTGGGCCAAGTTTCATTGCTCTCAGTTCACAGGAAGTTGGAGGCTGAGTGTTTCCATGTGTTGAATGCTGCTTCTTCCTTCCGTTCTGCTGCGCATAAGCAAATGTGCTAAATCTCCAGAGGGTCAATCTGGTGATATAATCGGAGTTCATATTTGCACTTTTGCAACCCAATGGATTAGAGGATATTAATATATATAAACAGGCGCCGGGCAGAAGGGATTTGGAGAGTTTCATTCAGAAACAAACCAACAAAAAATTCTGTATGTGGAAAACAATGAGTCTGAGTTGCCACATATTCTCAGCCTCTGTAAAGTCACTTTTACTGCTTCTTCCAAAGAGCATTTTTTTTAAAAAAAGGAATGTCTAGCTATAAATAATACTTTGAAATGGCAGCAGAAAAGGAAGCAGTTTTCATCCCTCCTGCATGAACAACCTGCTTGAATTCAGCTCCTTTGCAGATTTGACAAATGGATTACTCCTGGTAATAATTTGGGCAACGCTTTCCTTTTTTCAAAGAGGAATGCTTTGTGATAATGAGTCCCACCTTCTGACAGTTCTGCTTTAACAGATATCACTTCTCTGCTCTTAATGCCTTTTCCATCCCATTCATCCTCCCTAATCATTTGTGGAAAAGTCTCTTTTCCAACCGAAATGCTTCATCTTCTGCCGTCAAATCATTCTTCAGAAAATCCTCAAAATGCCCTTCAGAAATCCAGTTTCTCCATGATATCAAAAGGCACAGAAAGCATGGCTCAATGAATTGGCGCCGATATTATTATTAATAATAATTGATATAGGGAGGAATAATGTCAATAATAATAATAACAATAATAATAAACAATATGCCTTTCTGTTGTTATTATTATCATCATCATCATCATCATCACCATTACCATTATTATTATTATTATTTTACTGACACAAAAGCACAGGATGTCACAGCAAATGAAATCTCTATGCTGGATTTCATATCATAAAATCACAAGTCGAACACTTCCCAAGTGTCTGGGACTATGTCATCCACTGATTTTTTTGATCCTAGTCTTTATTATTAGTATTATATGGACCAAACAAAGGGATAGAGTTATGTTTTCATGGAACTAAAGAGTTCCATGACCGAAAACATTTGGGGTCTGCACTATAGCACTCAGTGCAGTTTGGCACCCCTTGAACAGCCATGGCTTAATGCTACGGAGTCATGGGAATTGTAGTTTTATGCCAAACTGCCAGCATTCGATAGCATTGAACTGTGACAGTTCAAGTGGTGTCAAACTGCATTAATCCTACAGTGAAAACAAGCAAAGCCAATTCTCCAAGGAGCCAAGTCCAGTATGATTGCCTTGTTAATGCAATGCCAACGAGATTCAGTGTCAAAGGAGAGAAAGGACCACACTTTGTGTCAGTAAAGTCAGATTGAGAAAGAAGAGCTATGGAACTGGAGCACTGAAGGTGACAGCTGCCACTTCAAAGCCCATCATCCACTGGAGGTGACCCTTCGCAGCTTCATCCTCAAAAAGTGGGTGAGTTGGAGGAGGAAGAGATGAAATAGATCAGAATCATAGAATCCTAGAGTTGGAGGAGTCCCCAAAGGCCATCTAGTCCAAACTCCTTCTCTCATAATACACCATGCAAGACCTCCCAACAGAGGGTCATCTGAGACCAAGCGTTTGAGGCAAAATGGTGCACTGAGATGGTTTTTAATGTAGATATAAGTGATTTTAATGTTTGTATATATTTATGGTTTTATGTCCCGGCACTGAATGTTTACTGCAGGGGTCCCCAAACTACGGCCCGCGGGCCGGATCCGCCCCCCCAAGGGCATTTATCTGGCCCGCAGGGAGGCTGAGAGGAGGGCGAAGGGGGAGGGAGGCGGCGGGCGAAGGGGGGGGAGGCGGCGGGCCAAGCGGGGCCAAGCGGGCCCAAGCCGGCCGTCTCCTGCATCCAGGAGGCAGGAGAACGGGGGGGGGGGGGGGGGGGGGGGGGGGGGGGGAGGCGGCCAGCAAAGGGGCTTGGGCCCGCTTTGCTGGCCATCTCCGTGGGCCCAGGCTCCTTTCCCCTGCCTCCTGGATGCTGCCTCGCTGCAATGTTGTCCCCTGACCTTAATTCCAGTCATTTCTGACTGGGGGGTGGTGCTCATCTCCATTTCTAAGCTGAAGAGCCAGTGTTGTCCCTAGATACCTCCAAGGTCACATGGCCAGCATGACTGCATGGAGCGCCGTTACCTTCCCGCCGAAGCGGTATCTATTGATCTACTCACATTTGCATGTTTTCAAACTGCTAGGTTTATATTCATTATAAACTGCTAAGTTTATATTTGTTTAAATTGTTCTTCATTTTAATTATTGTATTATTTAAAGTGCTTTTTGCATTACAAATAAGATATGTGCAGCATGCATAGGAATTCATTCATTATTATTTTTTTTTTCAAATTATAATCCGGCCCTCCAACAGTTTGAGGGACTGTGACCCGGCCCTCTGTTCAAAAAGTTTAAGGACCTCTGGTTTACTGTATATATGTTGTGCCCCGAGTCCCCTGTGGGGTGAGAAGATACAAATATAGAATCATAGAGTTGGAAGAGACCTCATGGGTCATCCAGTCCAACCCCCTTCTGCCAAGAAGCAGGAAAATCACATTCAAAGCACCCCTGACAGATGGCCATCCAGCCTCTGTTTAAAAGCTTCCAAAGAAGGAGCCTCCACCATACTCTGGGGCAGAGAGTTCCACTGCTGAACAGCTCTCACAGTCAGGAAGTTTTTCCTAATGTTCAGATGCTTGTAGTTTGAAGTCATTGTTTCACATCCTAGTCTCCAGGGAAGCAGAAAACAAGCTTTCTCCCTCCTCCCTGTGGCTTCCTCTCACATATTTATACATGGCTATCATATCTCCTCTCAGCCTTCTCTTCTTCAGGCTAAACATGCCCAGCTCCTTAAGCCGCTCCTCATAGGGCTTGTTCTCCAGACCCTTGATCATTTTAGTCGCCCTCCTCTGGACACATTCCAGCTTGTCAAAATCTCTCTTCAATTGTGGTGCCCAGAATTGGACACAATATTCCAGGCGCTGTCTAACCAAGGCAGAATAGAGCATGGGGGGCATGACTTCCCTAGTTCTAGACACTATGCTCCTATTGATGCAGGCCAAAATCCCATTGGCTTTTTTTGCCGTCACATCACATTGTTGTCTCATGTTTAACTTGTCCACAAGGACTCCAAGATCTTTTTCACGTGTACTGCTCTCAAGTCAGGCATCATCCCCCATTCTGTATCTTTGCATTTCCTTTTTTCTGCCTAAGGGGAGTATCTTGCATTTGTCCCTGTTGAACTTCATTGTGTTAGTTTTGTCCATTCATCTCTCTAATCCAGGGGTCCTCAAACTAAGGCCCGGGGGCCAGATACGGCCCTCAAAGGTCATTTACCCAGCCTTCCAACAGTTTGAGGGACCGTGACCTGGTCCTCTGTTTAAAAAGTTTGAGGACCCCTGCTCTAATCTGTCAAGATGGTTTTGAATCCTGCTCCTGTCCTCTGGAGTATTGGCTCTTCCTCCCAATTTGGTGTCTTCTGCAAATTTGATGATCATGCCTTCTAACCCTTCATCTAAGTCATTTAAATATTTTAAAATAAATTAAAAAAATAAATCCTGCTTAATAATAATTATTATAATAATTGTAGAATCCTAGAGTTGGAGGATACTCAAAAGGCCATCCAGTCCAACCCCGTTTTCCCCATAATACACCATCTAAGACTTCCAAACAGATGGCTATCTAGCTTGTTGAACAATTATTATTATTATTATTATTATTATTATTATTATTATTATTATTTTACTGACACAGAAGCACAGTATGTCACAGCAAACGAGATCTATATGCTGGATTTCATATCAAAAAATCACAAGTCGAACACTTCTCAAGCATCTAGGACTATGTGATGTATTTTCAAATGCTGCACGCAGATCCAAGTCAGCTGGCCTTTTGCAGTTGACAGATTATGATTTTGGCGGTGTTTATTGTTTCCAAATGCTGGCTGAGATCTTTGGCACGGTACTCAGTGTGCCGATTACCACTGGGAACACCTGCACTGGTTTATGCCAGAGCTCCTCCTCCTCCTCCTCCTTCTCCAGTCCTTGAGTTGGAAGAGACCTCCAAAGGCCATCCGGTCCAACCCCCTTTCTGTCATAATATACCATGCAATCCTTCCCAACAGATGGCCATCCAATTTGTTTAACATCACCATCATCATTACAGTAATAGAATCCTTGAGTTGGAAGAGACCTCCAAGGGCCATCCAATCCAACCCCCTTCAGCCATAATATACCATGCAATCCCTCCCAACAAAAGGTCATCCAACTTATTATTATTATTATTATTATTATTATTATTATTATTATTATTATTATTATGGTAATTGAATCCTCAAGTTGGAAGAAACCTCCAAAGGCCATCCAGTCCAACCCCCTTCAGCCATAATATACCACGCAATCCCTCCTGACAGATGACCATCCAGCTTGTTTAACATTGTTGTTGTTGTTGTTATAATAGAATCCTTGAGTTGGAAGAAACCTCCAAAGGCCATCCAGTCCAACCCGCTTCTGCAATAGTATACCACGCAAGCCCTCCTGACAGAGGGCCATCCAGCCTGTGTAGTAATAAAAATAATAATAATAGGATCCTAGAGTTGGAAGAGTCCCCAAAGGCCATTCAGTGCAATCCCCTTTTGCTATAAAAGAAGACACAATCAAAGCCCTCCCAACAGATGGCCTTTCATTCTGCCTCCCCAACGTATCCGTTTTTTGCATTTGCTCTGCATCTAAGAGTGCATCTACACTGTAGAATGCAAATGCAGTTTGAGGCTGCCTTAATGCTATGGGATCCTGGGAACTGTAGTTCTACAAGCCCAAAGAGTGCCAAACTCCCAGGACTCCATAGCATTGAAGTGGTCTCAAACTGCACTAATTCCACCATGTAGACGGCCCTTAAGCTATTTTGTAATTGTTTTGCAATGCGATATGATAGATTAAAACAGGCAGCGAAGGTCACCTGAAGAGTAAATGAATCCATTTCTCTGCAGTCCCATTAAGAGGAAAAGAAGTCCTTTGTTGGGCAGAGATGAGTTTTCATCTACATTATCTCCTCAGTGGAGTATTTGGAAGTTATTTGACCGGCAGATTATCCTTCGGTGTATTTTTATGTATGCAATTTTGCAGAGGATATCACATAACGACGGCGATTAAATGGGAAGGCACATTTAATTTCGGCATTTAAAGGATGCGCTGCTAGAATCACATGCATTTAAAGGATAAGTGATGTCCTAAAAGGTTCAAGTACAGAAAGCTAGTCCCCAAAATGAGTAAATCCAGGCTGAGGAATAGTATGGCAAGACTTATGTAAATCCCACTAATGGGATTTTGAATGGATCTGCTTTAATTGGAAATAATGATTGGATTTAGAGAACGATGCATATTGTATTGTATTGGGGTTTTTTTTTTACCACTGTTCACTGCTTTGAGAAGAGGACAAAAGAGATTATTAGAGATTATTAGTAGTAGTATGATAAATAAATATAAAAGCAATAAAACAATTAAAATAATACATACATACATACATACATACATACAATATAATAATAATAAACATATAATAAATATAAATATAATAAATAAAATAAATAAAATAATAGTACATTAAATATAACAAAATAAAAATGATAATAAATATAAACAATATTTGGAGGGAAGGATAGTAGAGGCCAAGATGAAGTACTTTGGCCACATCATGAGAAGAAAGGAAAGCTTATAGAAGACAATTATGCTGGGGAAAATGGAAGGAAAAAGGGACTGACGAAAAGCGAGATGGATGGATGGCATCCTTTCGTGTGTGTGTGTGTGCGTGTGTGTGTGTGTCAGGAGTGACTCCTGGTGTGAGAGAATTGGCCGTCTGCAAGGACGTTGCCCAGGGGACGCCTGGATGATTTGATGTTTTTATCATCCTTGTGGGAGGCTTCTCTCATGTCCCTGCATGAGGAGCTGGAGCTGATAGAGGGAGCTCATCCTCCTCTCCCCGGATTTGAACCTGCGACCTGTCGGTCTTCAGTCCTGCTCGCACAGGGGTTTAACCCACTGCGCCACCGGGAGCTCCAATGGCATCCTTGAAGTGAGCCGTCACCACCCCCAGCTCCTTTAAGGTCAATCCAGTCACTTCAATGGCATCCTTGAAGTGATTGGATTGACCTTGAAGGAGCTGGGGGTGGTGATAGCTGACAGGGAGCTCTGACGTGGGCTGGTCCCTGAAGTCACAAAGTCGGAAACGATGGAACTAATGAACAACAATAAACAATAGATAAAATAATAAAAATAAATTAATAGAATACAATAAGTATAATAGTGTAATAAATATAATAAGATAAATAATAATAAATATAAATAAGCAATAAATAATAAAATAACAATAATAAACATAATAAACATAAATATGATAAATAAATAATAAATAAAATATAATAAATATAATAGTACAATAAATATAATAAAATAAATTATAATAATAAGTATAATAAATATAAATAAATATTTATAAATAGTACATATAATTATACAAATAAATAATAATATATAAATATAATAAAACAAACATATATGCACCGGGATTGTGGTGCAGCTGGCTGAGTGTCAGCTGCATTAAGATCACTCTGACCAAAAGGTCATGAGTTCGAAGCCAGCCCAGGTTGGAGTGGGTTTCCAACCAATTGTATAGCCTGTTGTCGACCTTTGCAACCCGAAAGACAGTTGCATCTGTCAAGTAGGAAAATTAGGTACCACCTTAAAGTGTGGGGAGGCTAAATTAACTAATTTATGAGGCCATAAAAAAGACTCCAGCAAAGCACTCCAGCAGGGAATGCGGAAGTGCTTCATCAGCGTCGCAGATGAACGATGAAAGCGACAGCTCCCCGGCAGCCAGAAAAAGTTAAATAGCCTCTGTCTATGTCTGTATATGTTGTATGTCAAAATTGGCATTGAATGTTTGCCATATATGTGTACCCTGCGGGGTGAGAAGGGCAGAATATAAAAGCTGTAAATAAATAAATAAATAAATATAAGTAATATATACAATAATAAATATTAATAAAATAAATATTATCAATAAATACACTAAAATAAAAATAAAGATAATAACTATAAATAACCAAAAAGATGAAAATAATAAAATAAATAAATAATAGATAAATAAAATATAATAAATGTAATAGTAGAAAAAAACATAATAAAATAATAAAATAATAAATATAAATCAACAATAAATAATAAAATAATAAATATTAATAATAAATTCTAAATTCTAAATATAATAATGATGCCGATGCTGTTGGTGATGATGATGATAATGCCTGACAGGATGTGCAAAGGCTACCCCCTCTTCCCCCCCCCCCAAATAAATAAAATGCAACCTTATGATCAGATTAAAAAGCTTCTGATTAAAATAGTCTTTGGGAGCATGTACATGTTAGAATGAATGCAGTTTGGCACCACTCTAAACTCCCTGACTCATAGATATGGGATCATGGGAGTTATAGTTTTCCAAGATCTTGTGCCTTCTCCGCCTAATGCTGCCAAACTAGAAATCCCTGACATTCATAGCATTGAATCATAGCAGTTAAAATGAGGTCAAACTGCATGTAATCTATAGTGGAGATGCAGCCTACGACTTCCAAAAAACGATGCCGCTTCCAAAGGCTTGCTCATTGTGGGAAGGCGAATGTCTAAAATTAGCCACTGCTTCCTTTAAGAAGGAAATTGGGGAGGAATGGCACAATTGCAAGGAAGCCACCAGCTGAACCCACTTGGATTCAGTTAAATAAGGCAAACTGCAAATGCAAACCCTGGAAAAGCTGCAACAAGAGGCTGCAAAAGCCAAAGAAATGGACCATGGCTGCTTTAAGGTGAGGTCAACAATTTTTAAAATGATATTGGGAGAGAGCGAGAGAGATTCAAGTTGCTGCCGCCATTATTACTATTATTATTATTATTAGTAGTAGTAGTAGTATTATGCTGCTTTTTTATGCAACTTTCATGGAAGACTTTAAAATAAGGATGCATCTACACTGTGCAGTTAATGCACTTTAACTGCCATGGAAAACCCAGGAGTTGGAGTTGCATATAAAGTGGATATAAACTGGATTCATTCCACAGTGTAGATGCCCTCAAAGACTATATTTTAATGTTGTGCTGTTTGATCTGATCATGTGGTTGCATTTGATTTATTTTGGGAGCCACTAAATGAATGGATAGCCATTGCACGTCCTAGCAGACATCATTGTCAGTATCACAATCAGCATTATCATTATTAGTATTATCATTGTCATTATTATTATCACCATTATTATTAGTATCATCATCATCATCATCATCATTCCTCTTCCTATTTTATTATATTAATTAATTATTATTAATTATTTTATATTTATTATAGTATTATTAGTATTAGTATAGTATTACTATACTAATAATACTATACTAATACTAATAATACTATAATAAATATAATGTCAGGGGACTACCTTTACCTTTACCTATAGTATTATTATTAGCATTATTAGTAGTAGTATTAGTAGTATAGTATTATTATTAGTAGTGTAATATTATTATTAGTAGTATTAGTATAGTATAATAATATTATTGTATTTTTATTTTATTTATTTATATTTATATTAATTTTATTATATGTATTGTACAACTAGATTGGGTGCCCGGGTAAATGTGAAAAAGGCATTTTTTAATTTTACAAAATGCATAAGGTTGTGGGTGAACTACAACTCCCATCATGCCAGGTTCACCCCCTGAAACTCCATCAGTAGTTAAGGTTTGTCATATTGGGCAAGTTTGCTCTCTAGATGCATCATTGGTGGGGTTCGGTGTGACCTCTGGATGCAGGTTAAACTACAGCTCCCACCATGGTTGATCAATCCCCAAAAATCCCTCCAGTAGGTTCAGTTAGTCATGGAAGTTCTGTATGCCAAGTTTGTCCAAATCTATCATTGGTGGTGGTCACAGTGTTTCTGGATGTAAGCAAACTACAACTTCCAGAAATGAAGGTCAGTTCCCCCCAAACCCCTCCAGTATTTTTAGTTGGTCATGGTAGTTCTACATGCCAAGTGAGGTCTAGGGCAGCGTTTCTCAACCTGGGGGTCGGGACCCCTGGAGGGGTCGCGAGGGGGTGTCAGAGGGGTCGCAAAAGACACAGTATTTTCTGTTAGTCATGGGGGTTCTGTGTGGGAAGTTTGGCCCAATTTTAACCTTGGTGGGGTTCAGAATGCTCTTTGATTGTAGGTGAACTATAAATCCCAGTAACTACAACTTCCAATGTCAAGGTCTATTTTCCACAAACTCCAGCAGAGTTCACATTTGGGCATATTGATTGTCATGTCAAATTTGGTCCAGATCCATTATTGTTTGAGTCCACAGTGCTCTCGGGATGTAGGTGAACTACAACTCCAAAACTCAAGGCCAATGTCCATCAAACCCTTCCAGTATTTTCTGCTGATAATGGGAATTCTGTGTGCCAAGTTTGGTTCAATTCCATCATTGGTGGAGTTTGGAATGCTCTTTGATTGTAGGTGAACTATAAATCCCAGCAACTACAACTCCCAAATGACAAAATCAATCCCCTACCCAATCCCACCAGTGTTCAAATTTCAGTGTATTGGGTATTTTTGCCAAATTTGGTCCAGTGAATGAAAATACATCCTGCATATCAGATATTTACATTATGCTTCATAACAGTAGCAAAATTACAGTTGTGAAGTTGTCATGAAAATAATTTCCTGACTGGGGGTCACCACAACATGAGGAACTGTGTTAAGGGGTCACGGCATTAGGAAGGTTGAGAACCATTGGTCTAGGGCCATCGTTGGTGAGGTTCAGAGTGCTCTTTGATTGCAGATGAACTATAAATCCCAGTACCTACAACAGCTTTAAATCAAGGTGAATTTCCCCCAAACCTCTCCAGTATTTTTCTTTGGTTCTGGGGGTTCTGTGAGCCAAATGTGGTCCAGGTCCATTGTCAGTGCTCTGATTTGATGCAGGGTGAACTACAACTTCCATCATGTGGAGTCAATCCCCCCAACTCCTCCAGTATGTTTAGTTGCTGATTAGTTTTGCTCTGTTTGTTGTACAGGCAGAGTTGAAAAGTGTAGGGAAAGGGTTAAGGGAGAGGAAGTGAGTGGGGTCGTGCAAATTCCACACCAATGGAGAGAGTCAGAAACAATGGGATGTCTGTGGTGGAGGAAACACATAAAATCTAGGGTGAAATGGTACCCGAATGAAAGCATTGCTTGGGTGATGGGCAGTATGGTGTTTGGGGAGGAGATTGGCAGGGGTTGGGCTACATGTTCATGATGCTCACTATGTTGTTGTTCATTCGTTCAGTCGTCTCCGACTCTTCGTGACCTCATGGACCAGCCCACGCCAGAGCTCCCTGTCGGCCGTTACCACCCCCAGCTCCCTCAAGGTCAGTCCAGTCACTTCAAGGATGCCATCCATCCATCTTGCCCTTGGTCGGCCCCTCTTCCTTTTGCCTTCCACTTTCCCCAGCATAATTGTCTTCTCTAGGCTTTCCTGTCTCCTCATGATGTGGCCAAAGTACTTCAACTTTGTCTCTAGTATCTTGCCCTCCAGTGAGCAGTCGGGCTTTATTTCCTGGAGGATGGACTGGTTGGATCTTCTCGCAGTCCAAGGCACTCTCAGCACTTTCCTCCAACACCACAGTTCAAAAGCATCGATCTTCCTTCGCTCAGCCTTCCCTAAGGTCCAGCTCTCACATCCGTAGGTGACTACAGGGAATACCATGGCTTTGACTAGGCGGATCTTTGTTGTCAGTCTGATGTCTCTACTCTTCACTATTTTATCGAGACTGGACATTGCTCTCCTCCCAAGAAGTAAGCGTCTTCTGATTTCCTGGCTACAGTCTGCATCTGCAGTAATCTTTGCCCCTAGAAATACAAAGTCTGTCACGGCCTCCAACGGTTTCTCCTTCTATTTTCCAGTTGTCAATCATTCTTGTTGCCATAATCTTGGTTTTTTTGACGTTTAGCTGCAACCCGGCTTTTGCGCTTTCTTCTTTCACCTTGATTAGAAGGCTCCTCAGCTCCTCCTCGCTTTCGGCCATCAAAGTTGTGTCATCTGCATATCTGAGGTTGTTGATGTTTCTCCCATTTTCACCCCAGCTTTGCATTCATCCAGCCCCACACATCCTCACATGATGTGTTCTGCATACAAGTTGAATAGGTTGGGTGAGAGGATACAGCCTTGCCGTACACCTTTCCCAATCTTGAACCAGTCTCCTGTTCCGTGGTCAGTTCTGACTGTTGCTCCTTGGTCCTTGTACAGATTCCTCAGGAGAGAGACAAGGTGGCTTGGGATGCCCATCCCACCAAGAACTTGCCACAATTTATTATGATCCACACAGTCAAAGGCTTTAGAATAGTCAATGAAGCAGAAGTAGATGTTTTTCTGAAACTCCCTGCCTTTCTCCATTATCCAGCGGATATTGGCAATTTGGTCTCTCGTTCCTCTGCCTTTTCTAAACCCAGCTTGAACATCTGGCAACTCTCGCTCCATGTATTGCTGGAGTCTTCCTTGCAGGATCTTGAGCATTACCTTACTGGCATGAGAAATAAGGGCCACTGTAAGGAAGTTTGAGCAGTCTTTCGCATTTCCCTTTTTTGGTATGGGGATATAAGTTGATTTTTTCCAGTCTGATGGCCATTCTTGTGTTTTCCATATTTGCTGGCAAATGGCATGCAACACCTTGACAGCATCATCTTTTAAGATTTTAAACAGTTCAGCTGGGATCCCGTCGTCTCCTGCTGCCTTGTTGTTAGCAATGCTTCTTAAGGCCCATTCAACCTCACTCCTCAGGATGTCTGGTTCTAATTAATTCACCACACCGTCAAAACTATCCTCAATATTATTATCCTTCCTATACAGATCTTCTGTATAGTCTCGCCACCTTCTCTTGATCTCTTCAGCTTCTGTTAGGTCCCTGCCATCTTTGTTTCTTATCATACCAATTTTTGCCTGAAATTTACCTCCAATGTTTCTAATTTTCTGGAAGAGGTCTCTTGTCCTTCCTATTCTGTTGTCTTCTTCCACTTCCATGCATTGCTCATTTAAAAATAGTTCCTTATCTCTTCTGGCTAACCTCTGGAGTTGCGCATTTAACTGGGCATATCTCCCCTTATCACTGTTTCCTTTTGCTTTCCTCCTTTCTTGGGCTACTTCCAGTGTCTCAGCAGACAACCATTTTGCCTTCTTGGTTTTCTTTTTCTTTGGGACGTCCTTTGTTGCCGCCTCCTGAACAATGTCTCGGACTTCTGTCCATAGTTCTTCTGGGACTCTGTTTACTAATCTAGTCCTTCAAATCTGTTCTTCACTTCCACTGTATATTCGCTAGGAATGTTAGTGAGATCATATCTAACTGGTCTGTGTATTTTCCCTGATCTCTTTAGTTTTATTCTAAATTGGGCAATAAGAAGTTCGTGATCTGAGCTACAGTCAGCCCCAGGTCTTGTTTTCACCGACTGGATGGATGTCCGCCACCTTTGGCTGCAAAGGATGTAGTCAATCTGATTTCGGTGTTGACCGTCTGGTGAGGTCCATGTGTAAAGCAGTCTTTTAGGTTGTTGGAAGAGAGTATTCGTTATACACAGCGAGTTTTCCTGGCAAAATTCTATCAGCCTGCGTCCCGCTTCATTTTGTTCTCCCAGACCATGCTTGCCTGTGATCCCAGTTGTCATTTGACTTCCCACCTTGGCATTCCAGTCTCCTGTAATGAAAATAATGTCTCTTTTTGGTGTATTGTCCAGTAGGTCCTGCAGATCCTCATAGAACTGATCTACTTCTGCTTCTTCAGCAGCTGTGGTTGGGGCATATATTTGGATCACTGTAATGTTGAAAGGCTTTCCTTGCACTCGAATTGAGATCATTCTGTCATTTTTTGGGTTGTATCCAAGCACCGCTTTAGCGAATTTCTTATTAATTATGAAGGCTACTCCATTTCTTCGATGTTCCTCTTGTCCGCAGTAGTAGATCTGGGGGTCATCTGATGTGAAGTGGCTCATTATGGTCAATTTCAGTTTGCTGACCCCCAGAATGTCTATCTTTAGTCTTGACATCTCACCAATAACAACATCCAGTTTGCCCTGGCTCATAGATCTTACATTCCAGGTTCCTATGGTGTGTTGATCTTTAGAGCATCGGGTTCGTCGTTCACCTCCAGTACCGTCGGCCGCTAGCCTTCCTTTCGGCTTTGAGCTAGCTGCGTCATCACATCTGGGGCTAGTTGAACTTATCCTCTGCTCCTCCCCAGTAGCATTTTGGCCATCTTCCGACCTGGGAGTCCCATCTTCCAATGCCATACCGACATATCTCTGGTTGTACTGGTCCATTTAGTTTTCTTGGCAAGGATACTGGAGTGGTTTGCCATTGCCTTCCCCAGGGATCACGCTTGGTCTGACCTCTCTGCCACAACCGTCCCGTCTTGGGTGGCCCTTCACAGTTTCGCTCATGACATCATTGAGGTTCTCAAGCTCCAGCGCCCCGACAAGGCGGCGATCCTTTGCTGGAGGATGCTCACTATAACCTGTTTAAAAGCTTCTTTGGAGGCTTTTAAGTAGAGGTTGGATGGCCATCTGTTGGGGGTGCTTTGAATGCAATTTTCCTAATTCTTGGCAGCATGGGCTTGGACTGGATGATTTAGTCTGCTTGCCTTTCATGTTCCTTGATTTATGCTTGGGCAATGCTGCTGCGTTTGGGGGTCCCTATGTAGATTTGTTCACAGCTGCATGGTATACGGGAGACTCCTGCAGAGATGAGAGGATCCCTCTTGTCCATCATCATTATCATCATCAATATTATTACCATCGTCATTATTGATATGTGGGGCCGATCTGGGTAAATTGTAAGGGGGATAGGGGAAAATAGTGTATATATTCGGTTTTATCATACTTATTTACTGTATTATGAGAAGTGTCTTACTACACAGTTTTATGAAGTTGTATCAAGTTTTGTTGTTTGGTTTGGTATGGGCTAACTTTCTAACTTGGGCGCTGCATGCTAGAACTCCCTGCTAGGAGGATGGAAGGAAGGGAAGGAGGAAGGAAAAAGAGAAGGAAGGAAAGACAAAAGGGAGGAAGGGAAGGATGGAAGGAGAGAGAGAAGGAAGGAAGGGAAGGAAGGAAGGAAGGAAGGAAGGAAGGAAGGAAGGAAGGAAGGAAGGGAGAAAGAGTGAGAGAGAGAGGAAAGGGGAGGGAAGGAGGAGAAAAAGAGGAAGAGAAGGAGAAAAGAAGGAAGGGAAGGGAAGGAAAGGGAGAGGGAGGAGGAAAAGAAGGGGAGAAGGGAAGGAAGGAGGAAAGAAGGAAAGGAAGGAAAGACAAAAGGAAGGAAGGATGAAAGGGTGGAAGGGAAGGATGGAAGGAAGAAAGAAGGGAGGAAGGAAAGAAAAAGGAGGAAGAAGGGTGGAAGGGAAGGAAGAAGGAAAAGAAAGAGAGAAGGAAAGGAAAGAAAGACAAAAGGGAAGGGGAAGGAAGAGAAAGAGGAGAGAGGGGAAGGAAGGACAAAAAGGTGGAAGGATGGAAAGAAGGAAGGGAAGGAGGAAGGCAAAAAGGGAGGAAGAGAAGGAAGGAACAAGAAAGCGGGAGAGAGAGAAGGAAGGAGGAAAGAGGGAAGGAGAAATACAAAAGGGAAGAAGGATGAAAGGGTGTAAGGAAAAATTGATGGAAGGAAGGGAAGGAGGAAGGAAAGATAGAAGGTAGGAAGAAAGAGAGGAAGAGAAGGAAGGAAGGGAAGGATAAAAGAAAGAGAAGGAAGGAAAGACAAAAAGGAAGGAGAAAGAGGGAGAGAAGGAGGAAAGAGGGAGGGAAGGAAGGACAAAAAGGTGGAAGGGAAAAATGGAAAGAAGGAAGGGAAGGAGGAAGGCCGAAAGGGAGGAAGAGAAGGAGGGAACAAGAAGCCGGAGAAAGGGAACGAAGGAGGAAAGAGGGAAAGAAAGACAAAAAGGAAGGATGAAAGGGTGGGAGGAAAGGATGGAAAGAAGGGAAGGAGGAAGGAAAGATAGAAGGTAGGAAGAAAGGGCGGAAGGGAAGGAAGGGAAGGATAAAAGAAAGAGAGAAGAAAGGAAAGACAAAAGGGAAGGAAGGAAAGAGAAAGAGGGAGAGAGGAGGGAAGGAAGGATGAAAAGGTGGAAGGGAAGGATGGAGAGAAGGAAGGGAAGGCCGAAAGGGAGGAAGAGAAGGAACAAGAAAGCAGGAGAGAGGGAAGGAAGGAGGAAAGAGGGAAGGAAGGAAAGACAAAAGGAAAGGAGGGAAGGATGAAAGGAAGGAGGAAGGAAAGATAGGTGTGAAGAAAGGGAGGAAGGATGGAAATGATGAAAGAGAGAAGGAAGGAAAGACAAAAGGAAATGAAGGAAGGGAGGAGAAAGAGGGAGAGAGGGAGGAAAGAGGGAAGGAAGGACGAAAGGGTGGAAAGTAAGAGAGGGAAGGAAGGAAGGAAAGAGAGGAAGAGGGGAAGGAAGGACAAAAGGGTGAAGGCAAGGAGAATGAGGGAGGGAAGGAGTAAGAAAAGAGGGAAGGAAGGAAGGATAAGATGGTGTGAGAAAAGAGGGCCGGAGAAAAGATTGCAACTTTATAGGGCTTTCGAGGTTGCAAAGAGGGCTTTTTCAAATATGGCCCCCATTTCTGGTTTTGCCCATACCTAGCTTAAGAGCTAATCAATAATTTTATTTATTTATCTTTGTCATCATCGTCATAATCATCATTAGCACCCTGAGTTGTCCTTTCTGGCATCCGAAGCAACCTGATCTCTTCTGGGGCCTCTTTCTCTATTCTGCCTCTATTTGGATCCTTTTCCCAATTTCTGCTTTTCTCTTTGGAGAACAGACGGGCGCGAATCAAGCCAATAAACACGTCGCTCTTGGTTTTTCAACAAAGATGTGCAGCGGCGGAGTGAGATCCAAGCGCTCTCTTATCTCCAAACAGGGACAGGGTTTGTTCTCCAACAAGGCCTCTTCCGCCAACGCACACTCCCGGTTCCTGCTTCTCGCTTCCTGGCAATGAATCAGGCACTGCATCCTCCAAGGAGGCAGTCTTTGAAAAAGCCCTCTTTGCAACCTCGAAAGTCCTATAAAGTTGCAATCATAGAATCCTAGATTTGAAAGGGACCCCCAAAGGCCATCCAGTCCTTCGGCCATAATAAACCACCCAAGCCCTCCCAACAGATGTCCATCCAGCTTGTTTAACATTATTATTATTATTATTATTATTATTATTATTATTATTATTAATTTGAAACACAACAAGAGGAGTCCACAGCAAACAAGAATACTCTGCTGGCTGTTGTATTGGATCACACGTTGGACACTTCCCAATTGTCTAGGACTGTGTGATGTATCAGCGAATAATGCGTGCAGATCCCAATAGGTACTTCAGAAGCAGTACCTATTGATATACTCACATTTGCATGTTTTCGAACTTCTAGGTTGGCAGAAGCTGGGGCTAACAGCAGGAGCTCACCCTGCTCCCTGGATTCGAATGGCCAACCTTTTGGTCAGCAAGTTCAGCAGCTCAGCTGTTTAACCCGCTGCACCACCAGGTTGTGTATATAATAATAGTAATAATAATAATGCTTTACTTATATCTTGCCCTACCTTTTGGTCAGCAAGTTCAGCAGCTCAGCAGATTAACCTGCTGCACCACCATTATTATTATTATTATTATTATTATTATTATTATTAAAATGACCAACCTTTTGATTAGCAAGTTCAGCAGCTCATCTGTTTAACCCACTGCGCCACCAGGTTGTGTCTATAATAATAGTAATAATAATAATACTTTACTTATATCTCGCCCTACCTTTTGGTCAGCAAGTTCAGCAGCTCAGTAGATTAACCTGCTGCACCACCATTATATTATTATTGTTGTTGTTGTTGTTGTTGTTATTATTATTATTAGACGTCAATGCATAACCTTTTAGAGCTCTTTGGTTACAATGATACCAATTTTTTTTTGGTTGTGTCAGGAGCAACCTGAGAAACTGCAAGTCACTTCTGGTGTGAGAGAATTGGCTGTCTGCAAGAACGTTGCCCAGAGAACGCCTGGATGATTTGATGTTTTATCATCCTTGTGGGAGGCTTCTCTCATGTCCCTGCATGAGGAGCTGGAGCTGATAGTGGGAGCTCATCTGCCTCTCCCTGGATTCGAACCTGCGACCTGCCAGCACGGGTTTAACCCACTGTGCCACCGAGGGCTCCAATGACACCAATGAGACACCACTTGGATTGCCATGTCTCTATGCTATGGGATCCTGGGAGTTGTAGTTTTGCAAGGCCCTTTATCCTTTTCTGCTCAAGAAGTGCAACTACACTGTGGAATAAATGCAATTTGATTTCACTTTAATTGCAATGGCAAATTGCTATGAAATCCTAGCAACTGTAGTCCGGCACTTTTTGCCTGACCTTTCAAAACTACAACTCTCTGGATTCCACAGCACCGGGGCAATTCAAATCGTGTCAATCTGTATTAATTCTACAGTGTAGATGCATCCAAATTTGGTGTCCTTTTTGGAGAGGACGAATAGCTGAGGCATTGCATTGAAACAGAGGAAGAATAGAAGTAAATAAAAGCAGAGGGGGGAACAGCGACGATGGCAAGGGATGAAGCAAACGTGGGATGGGTTGCCATGGAAACTGGCATGTTGCCCGACGCGGAGACGGCGGGGCGGAGGAAGAGCTGGAGAAAGAAAATGGTTCAAAGGTAAAAACTTGGCACAGGGATGTTTGCTGCTGTCAAAGATGCTGCCAGGCAAACCAAAGTCTCGGTGATCGCAAGAGCATCAGCATCCTCTCTGTACCATTTCTCCTTCTGGTGCCATACCTGGGGCAAAGGATACAGGTGAAGGCACAGCATCGCATAGGAAGGAAGGAACGAGCGAGCGAGCGAACGAAGGAGGTGGGAAGGAAAGGACGAGTGCAAGGACACAAACCCACCAGGATGTTTGATGACATGGTGAGTAAAGAAGTACATCTTACAGGTGGAGCATCCTGTATCCGAAATGCTTGGGTTTGGGCGATATTTTTTATCCTAGAGCTCTGACTCTACTGAATTCTTATCGATCTGGTTTTACACTGCGATTCTCAACCTTCCTAATGCCGTGACCCCTTAATACAGTTCCTTATTTTGTGGTGACCTCCAACCATAACGTTATTTCCGTTGCTACTTCGTAACTGTCATTTTGCTACTGTTATGAATCATAATGTAAATATCTGATATGCAGGGTATATTTTCATTCACTGTACCCAATTGGGCCTAAATTTGGCCCAAATTTGAATACTGGTGGGGTTGGGAGTGATTGATTTTGTCATTTGGGAGTTGTAGTTGCTGGGATTTATAGTTCACCTCCAATCAAACAGCATTCTGAACTCCATCATCGATGGAATTGAGCCAAACTTGGCACACAGAACTTCCAACAGAAAATATTGGAAAGGTTTGGTGGGCATTGACCTTGAGTTTTGGAGTTGTAGTGGCCAGATACTGGTCAAAGGACATTTAATCAACTACCAAGCTTGCAAACTTTGTGTTTTGTTTGATTGTTTGTTTGCTTTGTTAAAAATGTAATACAAATGTCTGGTTGCTCCTGACACGATAAATAAAAAAAATAGTTCATCTACATCCAGAAAGCACTCTGGACTCAAGCAATGATGGATCTGAACCAAGCTTGGCGTGAATACTCAATGTATGCCCAAACGTGAGCACTGGTAGAATTTGGGGGAAATAGACCTTGACATTTGGGAGTTGTAGTTGCTGGGATTTATAGTTCACCTCCAATCAAAAAGCATTCTGAACTCCATCAACAATGGAATGGAACCAAACTTGGCACACAGAACTTTCAAAAGAAAATACTGGAACGGTTTAGTGGGCATTGACCTTGAGTTTTAGAGTTGTAGTTCACCTACATCCAGAGAGCACTGTGGACGCAAGCAATGATGGATCTGAACCAAGCTTGGCATGAATACTCAATGTATGCCCAAATGTGAGCACTGGTAGAGTTTGGGGGAAATAGACCTTGACATTTGGGAGTTGTAGTTGCTGGGATTTATAGTTCACCTCCAATCAAAGAGCATTCTGAACCCCAAGAACGATACAACTGACAAACTCCATCAACAATGGAATTGAACCAAACTTAGCACACAGAACTCCCCTTACCAACAAAAAATACTGAAAGGATTTGCTGAGCATTGACCTTGAGTTTTGGAGTTGTAGTTCACCTACATCCAGAGAGCATTGTGGACTCAAGCAATGAGATCAGAATCAAGCTTGGCATGAATACTCGATGTATGCCCAAATGTGAGCACTGGTAGAGTTTGGGGGAAATAGACCTTGACATTTGGGAGTTGTAGTTGCTGGGATTTATAGTTCACCTCCAATCAAAGAGCATTCTGAACTCCATCAACAATGGAATTGAACTCCTGCAGAGTTACAAATCTAGTAAAACTCAGTATGATTAAGACTTAAAGCAAGAAACACTTTGGATATAGACAATCACATTATGATTAAGCAAAAGCATCCCCAGAACAGTCGGCTGCACTATAAGAAATTAATCTATATACCTCTTAATTTTGTCATTTGGGAGTTGTAGTTGCTGGGATTCATAGTTCACCTTCAATAAAAGAGCATTCTGAACTCCGCCAAAGATGGAACTGAACCAAACTTGGCACACAGAACTCCCATTACCAACAAAAAATACTGAAAGGGTTTGCTGAGCATTGACCTTGAGTTTTGGAGTTGTAGTTCATCTACATCCAGATTGCATTGTGGGCTCAATCAATGATAGATCTGGACCAAACTTGGCACGAATCTTCAATATGCCCAAATGTGAACACTGGTGGAGTTTGGGAAAAATAGACCTTGATATTTGGGGGTTGTAGTTGTAGTTGCTGGGATGTATACTTCACCTACAATCAAAGAGCATTCTGAACCACACCATAAAATTGGGCCAAGCTTCCCATACAGAACCCCCATAACTCAATATGCCCAAATGTTAACACTGGTGGAGTTTGGAGGAAATAGATCTTGACACTTGGGAGTTGTAGTTGCTGGGATATATAGTTCGCCTACAATCAAAGAGCATTCTGATCCCCACTAACAATAGAATTGGGACAAACACAGTACCCCCATGACCAATAGAAATACTGTGTTTTCTGATGGTCTTTGGCAACCCCTCTGACACCCCCTCGTGACCCCCCTCAGGGGTCCCAACCCCCAGGTTGAGAAAAGCTGGTCTATAAGGTTTTACACTGATGTGCAATCATGATTAGAATGCGGAAGGACAGGTGCTTTATTTTTTGTAATTCTAGGGATATAGAATACACATTTGGGGATGGCATTTTGTTTCGTTGGACAATGTAGCATGACAAATAAAGTTATTGGGTTGCTGTGAGGTTTTTCGGGCTATATGGCCATTTTCCCATAACGTTTCGCCTGCATCTGTGGCTAGTGGCATCCTTAGAGGTTCTGTTGACAATGAGGCAAGTGGAGTGTATATAGGGTAAAGGTTTCCCCTTGAAATCAAGTCTAGTTGTGTCCGACTCAGGGAGGTGGTGCTCATCTCAATTTCTAAGCCAATAGGTACTGCAGAAGTGGTACCTATTGACCTACTCACATTTGCATGTTTTCGAAATGCTAGGTTGGCAGAAGCTGGGGCTAACAGCAGGAGCTCACCCTGCTCTGCAGATTCGAACTGCCAAACTTTTGGTCAGGAAGTTCAGTAGCTCAGCAGTTTAACCCACTGAGCTATATCATATGATGTACCATATCATAAGTTGTAGTATATACAATACACAATATATTACATTATATTCAGTACTTATATGGTGCCCTTCTCACCCTGAAGAGGACTCAAGGCGGATCACAGAACATGCATATACGCCACACAATGACAATTATACAATGTCGATTATACAATGACAAGATAGACAATAGATAATAATAATAATAATAATAATAATAATAATAATAATAATAATAAACTTAATAATACAAATAACCTCACAAATTTCCTACTCCTTCCTTCCTTCCTTCCTTCCTTCCTTCCTTCCTTCCTTCCTTCCTCCCTCCCTCCCTCCCTTCCTTCCTTCCTTCCTTCCTATGCCATGCTGTGTCTTCCTTCCTTCTTTCCTTCCATTCTTCCTTCTGTTCTTCTTTCCTCCCTCCCTCCCTATGCGATGCTGTGTCTTCACTTGTCTCGTTTGCACCAGGTATGGCACCAGAAGGAGAAATGGTATAGAGAGGATGCTGATGCTATTGCCATTATGGAGACTTTGGTTGGAGACTGGACCTTGATGGTTTGGAAGTATTAAGGCTAGATGGGCATCTCTCAGGAAGGCTGAGCTTGGGTCAAATCAGAATCAGGTCGGACTAGATGACCTTTAGGGGTCCCTTCAAACTTTTATTATTCTATAACCTGCAGCAGAGTGTATTCTAGGTGGCAAAAATGATACACAGCGAATGAACGAGCCTGCTTCTCTTCCAAGATCGGGCTAGATCTGGTGCCATTAATTGTAGGTCAATGAGCAGATGTTATTGAAAAAAATAAATAAAGGCCTATCAAGGAATGCAAATCTCCTCCTTGTGATCCTAGAGCTGCAATATCTTCTAGATATTACTGGACTTATGATAAAGAACAGTTGAGCGGATGAGCATTTCGCATTATAATCACTTTGCTCCAAAAAAACAGAATATTGAGGACGCTATTTTGGAAAACAACTGCTTTGCTAGATTTGCTTATGATAAACAAGTGAGTTGCAATAATAAATAGGCGGTCGATTAAGGACATCCACATTCAAATCCTGATCTGGTTGCAGAATTCCCTTGTTTCTGAGTGGTTGACTGTTCATTGTTGACTGTCTTGATTCTGGTGGTTTTTTAAAAATACTGATAGCCAGATTTTGTTCAATTTCATGGTCTCCTCCTTTCTGTTGAAATGGGCCATGAGTTTGTAGGTTTCAATGGGTTCTCTTTGTAGCCTGACATAAACAGAGGATGCCTTCAGGCAACGACGGCCAAGCAACCTCTATGCAGACACCCTCACTGATTGACTTTGCAGACTTCATGGCTACTCAGTGCTAATCCAAGCTTGCTAATTGCAACATTCACACTTGCTTCAAATAGGCAAGGGTTCTTTCTCCCATCCTGGACATTAGTCCATATATATATAAGCTTTTAAACAGAGGCTGGATGGCCATCTGTCGGGGTTGCTTTGAATGCAATTTTCCTGCTTCTTGACAGGGGGTTGGACTGGGTGGCCCATGAGGTCTCTTCCAACTCTTTGATTCTATGATTCTATATATATGGTAAAAGTAAAGGTTTACCCCTGACATTAAGTCCAGTCATGTCCAACTCTGGGGGTTGGTGCTCATCTCCATTTCTAAACTGAAGAGCCAGTAGACACCTCCAGAAACTGTAGACACCCCCAAGGTCATGTGGCTGGCATGACTGCATGGAGCGTCGTTACCTTCCTGCCAGAGTGGTACCTATTGATCTACTCACATTTGCATGTTTTCAAACTGCTAGGTTGGCAGAAACTGGGACTAACTGCAGGAGCTCACACTGCTCCCTGGATTCGAACCTGCGACCTTTCGATCAGCAAGTTCAGCATCTCAGTGGTTTAACCCACTGTTGCCACCGGGGACTCCTCCATACACGCACACACACACATATATATAATTTGATCAAATTATATTTTATTTATCGTATCAGGAGCGAACCGAGGGTAGAGTTGTAATGTATTTTAAAAACACAAAGTTTTAAAAAAACTCTGCATTATACTAAATGTCCTTTGACCAGTAGCTGGCCACTTGGAGTGCCTCTGGTGTTGCTAAAAGGTGGTCTTCCCTTGTACATGTGGCAGGGCTCAGGCTGCATTGTAGTCAGTTGTCTGTGGTTTGCTCTTCTCCACACCCGCATGTCATGGACTCCACTTTGTGGCCCCATTTCTTAAGGTTGGCTCTGCATCTCCTGGTGCCAGAGCACAGTCCATTTGGTGCCTTTCAAGTTACCCAGCGTTCTGTGTGCCCAGGAGGGAGTTTCTCATCTGGTCTCAGTCACTGACTGAGAATCTGAGTTTTTGGCTGCCGCTTTTGGACTCTTGCTTGCTAAGGTGTTCCTGCAAATATCTCAATGGATCTTGGGAAGCTGTTTCTTGATTTAAGGCATTGGCATGCTGGGTGATACCCAAACAGGGGATGGGCCAGAGATGTCACTGCCTTGGTCCTTTCGTTATTGGCTGCTACTTCTCAGAGGATGTCAGGTGGTGCAATGCCGGCTAAACAGTATAATTTCTCCAATGGTGTGGGGTGTAGGCATCCTGTGATAATGTGGCATGTCTCATTAAGAGCCACATCCACTGCTTTAGTGTGGTGAGATGTGTTGCGCACTGGACATGTGTTCTCAGCAGCAGAGTAGCAAAGTATATTAAGCAAAGAAGACTCACAAATGCCTTCCTTTGAATATATTACAATGCTATGACATCCTGGGATCAAGCACCAGCATCCAGGCTCCCATTGTACCAAACCATCACATTTAAAGTGGTGCCATACTGCATTAATTCAACAGTGATGAACCCCAGTAAAGCATGTTAGGCTTTGCAACCACATCAGGATTTGAATCAGGAGCTTCTTAATCGACTGTGTATTTATTATCGCAATTCGTTTGTTTATCATACAACAAATCTGCCAGAGCAGCTGCTTTCCAAAATAGTGTCCTCGATATTCTTGTTTTTGGAGCGAAGTGACTATAGTGATTATAGTGTGAAATGCTGATCAGCTGTTATTTTATAAGTCCGGTCATATCTAGAAGATATTGCAACTACAAGATCACAATGAGAAGGTTTGTATCGCTTGATCTGTCCATTGATCTACAATCAACAGCACCAGATCTGGTCCATCCCTGGAAGATAAGCAGCCCCATTTATTCCCTATGTATCACTTTGGCCATCTAATATACACTCTGTTGCGGATTATAGAACGATAAGAGTTTGAAGGGAACCCCAAAGGTCATCCAGTCTGACCTGATTTCGCCCAAGCAGGGAGACCCAAGTTAAGTCCTCCCAACAGATGCCTATCCAGTCTCAATACTTCCAGAGAAGGAGACTTCAGCAGAACTCTCAAACATTCTTGGAAGAGAGTTGGAAGAGACCTCAAAGGTCATATAGTCCGACCCTTTTCTTCCAGGCAGGAAGGCACCATCTGATCCCTCCCGACAGATGGCCATCCAGCCACTGCTTAATAATAATAGAATCATTGATTTGTAAGAGACCCCAAAGGTCATATAGTCCAACCCTTTTCTTACAGGCACAAGGGCACCATCCGATCCCTCCCAACAAATGGCCGCCCAGCCACTGCTTAATAATAGTAATAATAATAATAATAATAATAGAATTATAGAGTTGTAAGAGACCCAAAGGTCATATAGTCTAACCCTTTCCTTCCAGGCAAGAAGACACCATCCAATCGCTCCCAACAGATGGCCATCCAGCCACTGCTTAATAATAATAATAATAATAATAGGGTTGGAAGAGACCCCAAAGGTCATATAGTCCAACCCTTTTTTTCCAGGCAAGAAGGCACCATCCAATCCCTCCCTACAGATGGCCATCCAGCCACTGCTTAATAATAATAATAATAATAATAATAATAATAATAATAATAATAGAATTATAAAGTTGTAAGAGACCCCAAAGATCATATAGTCCAACCCTTTTTTCCAGGTGGGATGAGGCACCATCTGACCCCTCCCAAGAGATGGCCATCTAGTCACTGCATAATAATAACAATAACAATAACAATAACAATAATAAATCAAAGAGTTGGAAGAGACTCCAAAGGTCATATAGTCCAACCCTTTTCTTCCAGGCAGGAAGGCACCATCTGATCCCATCCACTAACATTATATCCACTAATGGGAGAAGGGAACAGCAGCAGAATCCCAGTTTTTGGGATGCATGAAGATGTGTAGCTGGAGAGACCCCAAAGTCTGCCTTATTTATTTATTTAATTTTGTAAATAAATATTGAAAAATATTACAAGTAATATACTGCCTATATTAATTAGAGTGCATCTACAGTGTGGAACGAACACAGTTTACCTGCCACGGCTCTGTGCAATGGAGTAATGGGAGTTGTAGTATTGCAAGGTGTTTAGCCTTCCCTGCCAAAGAGGGCTGGGGCCTTACCGGATAGCCCTGCATCCCATAGCACTGGGCCATGGGGGCCATGGGAATTAGAGTGGTGTCAAACTTTAATTCAAACTATGGCATTTGGGCGTCACTGCCGGACAAGTGTTCCGAAATATTATCCGAGTTCCTCTGTAGCATTCTTTCCAGCAAAAGGGAACCCAAATGGGGCCTTTTGCATGCTCTGCGCTTTGCCACGTTTTCCCAAGGACATGTGTGCCAAATTGCACCCGAAACGGCACAGCTTGGAGCGGTTCAAAAGATTTTCTGCTGAGAAAGACAGCAAAACAAGGCGTCAGAAGCAGGAGACAGAAATAGTTTTACCGGAAACGGTTACCCCGAAAGTGTCAGGATTGATAATTTCCATGTTGGGAAGAAGAAAGGCAAAATGCATAGCTTTGAAATCTGCAGAACGAAAGTGTCTCTTGTTACAGCAGATATAGGGACAATCGCATCTTTTCATCTCTGCTACCTGCAATGTTCCTTTGGTGGTGGTTGGGGGTGGGGGGTGGGGTGGGGGGATAAAAATATCAAAAATTTGGTTTGTACATTCAAGTTGTTGATGGAGACACTTTCTTAGGTTTTCTTTGGCATGGTCTCTCCGGAAGAGTTTATCCTTGCCTTGCCTTTGAGGCTGAGAGAGTGTGATTTTCCAAAGGCCACCCATTACAGCATTATTATTATTATTTGAGACACAACAAGATGGGTCCACAGCAAACAAGATCACTATTTTGGCTGTTGTATTGAATCACACGTCAGACACTTCCCAAGTGTCTAGGACTGTGTGATGTATCGGCAAATAATGCATGCAGATCCCAGTAAGGTGGCCTTTTGCAGCTGGCAGATGGTAATTTTGTCAGCACCGATTGTGTTTAAGTGCAAGTCAAGGTCTTTAGGCACTGCACCCAGTGTGCTGATCAATTATTATTATTATTATTATTATTATTATTATTATTATTATTATTAATTTGAAACACAATGAGTCCACAGCAAACAAGATCACTTTGCTGGCTGTAGTTGTTTTTGTTGCTATTATTATTTTACTGACACAAAAGCTCAGTATGTCACAGCAAACGAGATCTATATGCTGGATTTCGTGTCACAAAATCACAAGTCGAACACTTTCCAAGCGTCTAGGACTGTGTGATGTATTTTCGAATGATGCACGCAGATCCAAGTAAGGTGGCCTTTTGCAGCTGACAGATCGTGATTTTGTCAATTTTTATTGTTTCCAAATGCTGGCTGAGATCATTTGGCATGGCACCCAGTGCGCCAATGACGCACTGATTAATGATGATGATGATGATGATGATGATTGTTATTATTATTATTATTATTGGAAGTCAATGCATAACCTTTTAGAGCAGTGTTTCTCCACCTTCCTAATGCCGCCACCCCTTAATACAGTTCCTCATGTTGTGGTGACCCCCAACTATAATATTATTTTCATTGCTACTTCATAACTGTAATTCCGCTTCTGTTATTGAAAGGGTCTTTGAGTGAAATTAGCGATAGCTAAGCAAGGGGAGCCTCCGGTGGCGCAGTGGGTTAAAGCACTGAGCTGCTGAGCTTGTTGATCGAAAGGTCGCAGGTTCGATTCCGGGGAGCGGCGTGAGCTTCCACTGTCAGCCCTAGCTTCTGCCAACCTAGCAGTTCGAAAACATGCAAATGTGAGTAGATCAATAGGTACCGCTCCGGCGGGAAGGTAACGGCGCTCCATGCAGTCATGCTGGCCACATGACCTTGGAGGTGTCTACCGACAATGCTGGCTCTTCGGCTTAGAAATGGAGATGAGCACCACACCCCAGAGTCAGACATGACTGGATTTAATGTCAGGGGACTACCTTTACCTTTTTAAGCAAGGGGCTTTGAGTGAAATTAGCAATAGCTAAAGCCTTTAGCAACAAAGCAGCAGCATGGAGGAAGATGTTTTAAAAACAAGAGGTGACGTGTAGAGGTCATACAAAGTTCAAGCTTACATAGGAAGTTGGTTTGTGGTTAAGCGCAAAGTCTGTAGGTGCAAGAAGGTACTTTCCATCAAGAGGTTGATGGGATTGGAAGAATAAAGGTCAAAGTATTTTCCATAACAAAAAGTTCTTGTTGTCCTGAGGGTATATAAAAGTTTGCAAAAACAGAAGAGGGCGTGGCAGTCTGTAGGAGTACTTACAAAAGTGCTGTCTGTTCGCCTCATGCTAATCAGCTTGAATAAACGGTGTCTTACCTGAACCTATTGGACTCTGTGGATTTCTTAGAAAAGGGACTCCGCACCCTAAACCCGTGATCCCTTACATTATGAATCGTATTGTAAATATCTGATATGCAAGATGTATTTTCATTTACTGGATCAAATTTGGCACAAATACCCGATAAGCCCAAATCTGAATACTGGTGGGATTGATTTTGCCACTTGGGAATTGTAGTTGCTGGGATTTATAGTTCACCTGCAGTCAAAGAGCATTCTGAACTCCACCAATGATGGAATTGAACCAAACTTGGCAGAACTCCCGTGACCAACAGAAAATACTGGAAGGATTTGGTGGGAATTGACCTTGAGTTTTGAAATTGTAGTTCACCTACATCAAGAGACTGTGGACTCAAACAATGATGGAATTGGATCAAACTCTACAAGAATACTCAATATGCCCAAATGTGAACACTGGTGGAGTTTGGGGGAAATAGACCTTGACATTTGGGAGTTGTAGTTGCTGGGATTTATAGTTCACCTACAATCAAAGAGCATTCTGAACCCCACCAATGATAAAATTGGGCCAAACTTTCCACACAGAACCCCCATGTCTTGAAGGGACTCATCTGGTGTGAACCTCCCTCGCACACTCTCCCTTGTCCGCATGTGTGCACCATGCGACCATGCATTAAACACACCTGCTCTCCCCTCCCTGCTTGGAGCCTCACTGAAATGACAGCGGAGGAGCGCTTTTGGTGGGAGGGTTCGCTGTCTGTTTCCAAAAAGGAAGAGAAGGACAGGCAGAGAGAGCTTCAGCCACTCTCTGCCAAAGGGGCTCCTAAGACCATCAGAAGTATATGTTTTCTGATGGTCTTTAGCGACTTTTCTGAAACCCCCTCGCAACCCCCCCCCTGGATCCTGGAAGTTGTAGTTTTGTAAGGCCCTTTAGCCTTTTCTGCTTAAGAAGTACATCTACACTGTGAAATTAATGCAGTTTGACACCACTTTAATTGCCATGGCGCATTGCTATTGAATTCTAGCAATTGTAGTCCGGCACTTTTTGCCAGACCTTTCAAAACCAAAATTCTCTGGATTCCACAGCAGTGGGACAATTCAAATCACGTCAATCTGTATTAATTCTACAGTGTAGATGAACCCATTACGGATGGTTCCTTAGGGCTTAATTTCTTTAGGCGCCAGAGAGTTGTGGAATATTTATTAATTTATTAATGATCCTCGCTGCTCGAATTAATTTTTCATGGCATCAGCGAGAGCTCGGTGCAATGAGATGCACATAGATGCTACAGAATTGGCCTTTGGCACAGAAGGGTTGCACTGCACACAGTGGCATGGTTTGGGAGTTATAGTTTTGCAAAGAATGCAATCCCAAGGATTCCATAGCAAACTGCATTCATTCTAATGTAGAGATGCCGCCACTTGTGCCAACCTGGATTGGGTTTGTTTACAACGTCTGGTGAAAAGGAGGCACTTGAGTTGTTGTTGTTGTTTCCAACTTATGGCAACCCCATCCCAGGGTTTTCCTGGCTCAAGTCTCTTCGGGGAGGGCAGGGGGGTGGGGGAGTTGGAAGCTGGGCTTTTGGAGACAAAGAGAGTGGCATTTGAAACCTTGGTCTCTTAAGGCAGTGTTTCTCAACCTGGGGGTCGGGACCCCTGGAGGGGTTGCGAGGGGGTGTCAGAGGGGTCACCAAAGACCACCAGAAAACACAGTATTTTCTGTTGGCTATGGAGGTTCTATGTGGGAAGTTTGGCCCAATTCAATCATTGGTAGGGTTCAGAATGCTCTTCGATTGCAGGTGAACTATAAATCCCAGAAACTACAACTCTCAAATGTCGAGGTCTATTGTTCCCAAACTCCACCAGTGTTTACATTTGGCATATTGAGAATTCATGCCGCGTTTGGTCCTCAGTGCTCTCTGGATGTAGGTGAACTACAACTCCCAAAACTCAAGGTCAGTGCCCACCAAACCCTTCCAGTATTTTCTGCTGGTCATGGGAGTTCTGTGTGCCAAGTTTGATTCAATTCCATCATTGGTGGAGTTCAGAATGCTCTTTGATTGTAAGTGAACTATAAATCCCAGCAACTACAACTCCCACAGGACAAAATCAATACCCTCCCCAATCCCACCAGTATTCAAATTTGAATGTATTGGGTATTTGTGCCAAATTTGGTCCAGTGTATGAAGATACATCCTGCGTATCAGATATTAACATTACCATTTATAACAGCAGCAAAATGACAGTTATGAAGTAGCAATGAAACTAATTTTATGGTTGGGGATCACCACAACATGAGGAAGCGTATTAAGGAGTCGTGGCATTAGGAAGATTGAGAACCACTGTCTTAAGGGCTCTGGCTCTTTAAGAAGCAGTGCAAAGCACAAACCTGGCCCTGCATGGACCAGAATCACATTGGTCTCTTTTGATGCTGCATCACACTATTGTCTGGTTCAGCTTGTAGTCTCCTCAAACTCCTGGATCCCTTTCCCATGGACTAGGTAACTCTATATCTATCTAGTATCTATCTATCTATCTATCTATCTATCTATCTATCTATCTATCTATCTATCTATCTATCTATCTATCTATGCCTTCTCTAGACACTATATTTCTATTGATGCAACCTAGGATTGTATTGGCTTTGTTCGCTGCTGCATCACATTGTTGTCTCTGCTTCAACTTGGAGTCTCCTAAGACTCCCAAATCCCTTTTCCATGGGCTAGATATCTATATCTATATATATAAATGACTTCCCTAGACACTATATTTCTATTGACGCAACCTAGGATTGTATTGGCTTTGTTTGCTGCTGCATCACATTGTTGTCTTTGGTTCAGCTTGGAGTCTCTAAGACTCCCAAATCCCATTTCCATAGGCTAGATATCTATATCTACATCTAGATATATAAATGCCTTCTCTAGACACTATACTTCTATTGACGCAACCTAGGATTGTATTGGCTTTGTTCGCTGCTGCAGCACATTGTTGTCTCTGCTTCACCTTGGAGTCTCCTAAGACTCCTAAATCCCTTTTCCATGGGCTAGAAATCTATATCTATATCTATATAGAAAAATGACTTCTCTAGACACTATATTCCTATTGACACAACCCAGAATCGCATTGGATTTGTTTTGCTGCTGCATCACATTGTTGTCTCTGCTTCAGCTTGGAGTCTCCTAAGACTCCCAAATCCCTTTTCCATGGGCTAGATATCTATATCTATATCTATATCTATATCTATATCTATATATATAAATGATTTCCCTAGACACTATATTTCTATTGACGCAACCTAGGATTGTATTGGCTTTGTTTGCTGCTGCATCACATTGTTGTCTCTGTTTCAGCTTGGAGTCTCCTAAGACTCCCAAATCCCTTTTCTATGGGCTAGATATCTATATCTATATTTCTCTATATATTTATAAATGACTTCCCTAGACACTATATTCCTATTGACGCAACCTAGGATTGTATTGGCTTTGTTCGCTGCTGCATCACATTGTTGTCTCTGGTTCAGCTTGGAGTCTCCTAAGTCAGCTTGGAGTCTCCCGAATCCCTTTCCCATGGACTAGATAGGCAGACATAGATATAGATAATATGCTTTCCCTAAACACTATATTCCTATTGACACTACCTAGAATCGTATTTCCTTTTTTCGCTGTTGCATCACATTGTTGTCTTCGGTTCAGCTTGGGGTCTCCTAAGACTCCTGGATCCCTTTCCCATGGACTAGATATATCCAGAGGAGAAGCGACTAAAACGATTAAGGGTCTGGAGAACAAGTGCTATGAGGAGCGGCTTAAAGAGCTGGACATGTTTAGCCTGAAGAAGAGAAGGCTGAGAGGAGATATGATAGCCATGTATAAATATGTGAGAGGAAGTCATAGGGAGGAGGGAGCAAGCTTGTTTTCTGCTGCCCTGGAGACTAGGATGCCAAACTATGGCTTCAAAGTACTGTACAAGAAAGGAGATTCTATCTGAATGTTAGAAAGAACTTCCTGACTGTGAGAGTTGTTCAGCAGTGGAACTCTCTGCCCTGGAGTGTGGTGGAGGCTCCTTCTTTGGAAGCTTTTAAACAGAGGCTGGATGGCCACCTGTCAAGGGTGCTTTGAATGTGATTTTCCTGCTTCTTGGCAGGAGTTTGGACTGAATGGCCTATGAGGTTTCTTCCAACTCTGTGATTCTATATAGATATAGATAATATCCTTTCCCTAGACACTATATTCCCATTGACTCAACCTAGCATGATATGGGATTTTTTTAAAAAAAATACTGTTTATATTTAATCCTGTTTTAAATGCCTTCATATTTGGATCTATCAAATTGCATGTTGATGCTTTTTATGTTAAGCAGCTGGAGAAATAAAGTGGCGGATAAATAAATTAATAAATAAATATAACAACAACAACAAGGGTTCCCGGTCAGGCGTTGAAGCAGCAAATTAGGAGACCTTGTTGGTGATAATAACAATAACAATAATTACATATAGTGAACACTAACAACAACAACAACAACAACAACAACAACAACAGGGGTTCCTGGTCAGGCATTGAAGCAGCCAATGAGGAGACATTGTTGGTGATAATAACAATAACAATAATTACGTATAATGAACACCAACAACAACAACAACAACAACAGGGGTTCCTGGTGAGGCACTGAAGCAGCCAATGAGGAGACCTTGTTGGTGATAATAACCATAACAATAATTACATATAGTGAACACTAACAACAACAACAACAACAACAGGGGTTCCTGGTGAGGCATTGAAGCAGTCAATTAGGAGACCTTATTGGTGATAATAACAATAACAATAATTACATATAGTGAACACTAACAACAACAACAACAACAACAACAGGGGTTCCTGGTCAGTCATTGAAGCAGCCAATGAGGAGACCTTGTTGGTGATGACAATGACAATAACAATAATTACATATAGTGATCATTCATAACAACAACAAGGGTTCCCAGTCAGACATTGAACAACCAATGAGGAGACCTTGTTGGTGATAATAGATAATAACAATAATGATAACAATAATTACATACAATGATCATTAACAACAACAACAACAACAACAACAACAACAAGGGTTCCTGGTCAGGCATTGATGCAACCAATAAGGAGACCTTGTTGGTGATAAGAATAATGACAATGACAATAACAATAATTACATATAGTGATCATTCATAACAGCAACAACAATGACAATAACAACAAGAGTCAGGCATTGATGCAGCCAATGAGTGGACCTCGTTGGTGATAATAACAATTACATATAGTGATCATTAATAATAATAATAAAATAAGAATAAGTATAATAATTATAATAATAATAGTAATAGCGTGCCAGATTGGAGAGAACACAATCCTGTTTTTAATAGTAGAACCAGTTGGGAAATGACATTTCCAACCCAGGAACAGAATCAAAAAGGGTTAGTACCAGTGTGAATGAAAGGCAATGCTGCTGCACAGAGCAGAGAGAGTTAACATGCAGAGGAAGCTCAGCAGCGAATGGGATGCCCAGGGCTGAGCCATCACTGAAGAAGAAGAAGAAGGGCAAAGCTGCCAGGCATCCAGTCGCCAGCTTGCAAAGCCCAGCAGCCGCAGCAGCAGCCATGCAGGTAAGCCGAAGGGGGAATCCAGTTCTGTCCAAAATCTTTCTTCATGACTTAGATGAAGGATAAGAAGGGATGATTATCAAGTTTGCAGGTGGGACCCAATTGGGAGGGAGAGCCAGTACTCCAGGAGACAGGAGCAGAATTCAAAACTATTTCAACAGATGAGAGAGATGATGGGCCAAAACTAACAGAATGAAGTTCAACAGGAACAAATGCAAGAGACTCCACTTAGGCAGAAAAAAAGGAAAGGCAAAGAGACAGAATGGGGGACGGTGCCTGGCTCGACAGCAGGATGTGTGGAAAAGATCTTGGAGTCCTCATGGGAAGGAAGGGGAACATCAGCCAGGAATGTCATGTGGTGGCAAAAAAGCCAATGGGATTTTGGCCTGCATCAATAGGAGCCTAGTGCCTAGATCCAGGGAAGTCCACTTTACCTGGAATCTCACTGTGTCCAATTCTGGGCACCACAATTGAAGGGAGATGCTGTCTCTAAGCTGGAATGTGTCCAGAGGAGAGCGACTCAAAGGATCAAGGGTCTGGAGAACAAGCCCTAGGAGGAGCGGCTGAAAGAGCTGGACATATTTAGCCTGAAGAAGAGAAGGCTGAGAGGAGACATGATGGCCATGTATAAAGATGTGAGGGAAAGTCCTAGGGAGGAGGGAACAAGCTTGTTTTCTGCTGCCCTGGAGATTAGGATGCCAAACTATGGTTTCAAACTACAGGAAAGAAAGGAGATTCCACTTGAACATTAGCAAGAACTTTCTAACTGTGAGAGCTGTTCAGCAGTGGAACTCTCTGCCCCGGAGTGTGGTGGAGGCTCCTTCTTTGGAGGCTTTGAAGCAGAGGCTGAATGGCCATCTGTCAGGGGTGCTTTGAATGAGATTTTCCTGCTTCTTGGCAAAATGGGGTTGGGCTGGATGGCCCATCAGGTCTCTCCCAACTCTGTGATTCTATGATTCTATGAATCTGTTTGTAAGTCAGGACAGTCTTGTATTTTTGTTCTCAAGTTGAATCTTTTCATAAGTAGAAACAGGACCAGTTCTCTAGGTTTGTTGTTCTTAAGTTAGATTCGTTCATAAGTCAAAACAAGGACAGTTCTGTAGATTTGCAATCTAGGGATGCTGGAATTTGTCATTGAAAGATGCTTTGCAGCCTAGGGATTATGATATTTGTCACCCAAAGATGCTTTGCAGTCTAGGGATTATGGGATTTGTCATCTTAAGAAGCATTGCCATCTGGGGGTGTTGGGCTTTGTCATCTCAAAGAAGCTTTGCTGTCTGGGGATGCTGGGATTTGTCATCCAAAGGTGCTTTGCAATCTGGGGGTTCTGGGATTTGCCATCCCAGAAAAGCTTTGCAAACTGAGAATGCTGGGATTTGTCATCCAAAGATGTTTTGCAATCTGGGGATGCTGGGTTTTGCCATCCCAAAGAGGCTTTGCAAACTGAGGGTTCTGGGATTTGTCATCCAAATGTGCTTTGCAATCTGGGGATGCTGGGATTTATCATCCCAGAGGTGGTTTGCTGCTTGAGGATGCTGGGGTTTGTCACTCCAAAGAAGCGTTGCAGTCTGGGTATGCTGGGATTTGTCATCCCAAAGGTGCTTTGCTGCCTGAGGATGCTGGGGTTTGTCATGCCAAAGGTGCTTTGCAGTCTGGGGATGTTGGGATTTATAATCCTAACGCTGTCTTGCTGCCTGAGGATGCTGAGGTTTGCCATTCCAAAGAAGCATTGCAGTCTGGGGATGCTGGGATTTGTCATACCAAAGGTGCCTTGCTGCCTGGGGATGCTGAGGTTTGCCATTCCAAAAGTGCTTTGCTGCCTGGGGATGCTGGGATTTGCAATTTCAAAAAAATGTTGAGTCTGGGGATGTGGGGATTAGTAATCTCAAAGAAGCTTTTCTGTCTGGGGATGCTAGGATTTGTCATCCAAATATGCTTTGCAATACAGAGTGCTGGGATTTGCCGTTCCAAAGAAATGTTGCAGTCTGGGAATACTGGGATTTATCATCCCACAGGTGGTTTGCTACCTGAGGATGCTGGGGTTTGCAATTCCAAAGAAGCTTTGCAATCTAGTATGCTGGGATTTGTCATCCCAAAGGTGCTTTGCTGCCTGGAAATGGTTTGGTTTGTCATGCCAAAGAAGATTTGCAGTCTGAGGATGTTGGACTTTACAATCCTAAAGCTGCCTTGCTGCCTGGGGATGCTAGGATTTGCCATTCCAAAGAAATGTTGAGTCTGGGTATGCTGGGAGTTGTCGTCCCAAAGGTGTTTTGCTGCCTGGGGATGCTGGGGTTTGCATGATGCCTCCTTTGGACCTCACAACGCCCTTGCAAGGTTGGTCCTTCCTGCCATCTGGGCAAAGTTATCGCTCTTGACCATGATTTTGTGAACAGAAAGTTTGCATTTTTAAAACAAGTCCACATTTGGGGAGCTGGGAACTGTATGCTGCAGGAAACTATTCCTAACTATTCACCAATCATGCCAACCAGATTGGAATTAATACCAAATTGCCTGAATAATACTGAATAACAGGAAAAAGGAGCTGTAGAATGGGTTCTAGAGCAAACCCAACCTGAAATTTGTTTTGCCAAGATGATGAAGAATTGCAGTTTGGAAAGGCTGAAATGACTCAAGACCTTGCGATACTACAGCTCCCATGATCCCATTGCATGGAGCCCTTAACTGTCTAAGTGGGATCAAACCATATTCGTTCCCCAGTGTAGATCCATCATTAGATGGAACAATAGGTAGATGAACCAATTGAAGGAAGATGAGGCTCCGAGTTTGCTAAAAAACTTGTTGGTGAAATTGCAGACTGAGATGTATTTACCGAATGGAAATAGCAATTAGTAATCATGACTGCTACTGTGAAAGTCAATGGCACAATGGGATGGTGCATTGTATATTTATTATTATTATTATTAAATATTAATTAGTATTCAATTACAATAATTATTACTATTAATATTATTATGCAATGCACTATATTATTAGCATCATTTAGCATTAAATTGCAACAATAATAATTACCAGTATAATTATTATTCAACGCACATGTAATATTTTTACTATTATTATTGCCCACTTTATTATTATTATTATTAATTAGTATTAAATTACAATAATTATTACTATTAATATTTACTGGAGCCCCCAGTGGCTCAGTGGGTTAAGCCCCTGTGCTGGCAGGACTGAAGGTTCACAGGTTCGAATCCGGGGAGAGGAGGATGAGCTCCCTCTATCAGCTCCAGCTCCTCATGCGGGGACATGAGAGAAGCCTCCCACAAGGATGATAAAAACATCAAATCATCCGGGTGTCCCCTGGGCAACGTCCTTGCAGACGGCCAGTTCTCTCACACCAGAAGCGACTTGCAGTTTCTCAAGTCGCTCCTGACATGACAAAAAAAATTTAATATTTACTACACATTTATTGTTATTATTCAATATTCATTAGTATTACATTTAATGCACATTTATTTTTAATATTATTATTTAGCATTACATTACAATAATAGTAATTACTACTGGGAATAATATTAGTTAATGCACATGTATTGATATTGCTATTACTATTATTAATAATAATACTTAGAATTACATTACAATAATTATTACTATTAATATTATTATGTAATGCACATTTATTATAATTATCATATAAATTAATACTCACTTTATAAATAATAATAATAATAATAATTAGTATTGACTTACAATAATTATTACTATTAATATTATGATGTAATGCACATTTATTATATTAATAGCCACTTTATTATTATTAACAACTAGCCATCCCCTGCCACGCGTTGCTATGGCCCAATCTGTGTATATGTGTTTTGTGTATGTATATATGTGTGTGTATATATTTGTGTATATGTGTATATATGTGTGTTTGTGTATATATGTGGTTTTGCACATGCATTATAATGTATTTCTTTTGTTTTGTTTTTGTTTTTGAAGTCTTTTTTTCTGTGTTTTTATGAGCGATGGTCACTCATTGGCCTGATAGGTGTCTTGTGTCCAAATTTGGTATCAGTTCATCCAGTGGTTTTTGAGTTCTGTTAATCCCACAAACGAACATTGCGTTTTTATTTATATAGATTAGCCATCCCCTGCCACGCGTTGCTGTGGCCCATTCTGGTGGTCATGAGGGTTCTGTGTGGGAGGTTTGGCCCAATTCTATTGCTGGTGGGATTCAGAAGGTGAACTATAAATCCCAGCAACTACAATTCCCAAATGTCATGATTCTATTTCCTCCAAACTCCACCAGTGTTCACATTTGGGCATATTGAGTATTAGTGTAGAGTTTGGTCCAGATCTATCATTGTTGGAGTCCACAGTGATCTCTGGATGTAGGTGAACTATAACTCCAAAACCAAAGGACACTGCCCACCAAAGCCTTCCAGTATTTTCTGTTGGTCATGGGAAAACTGTGTGCCAAGTTTGGTTCAATTCCATCATTGGTGGGGTTCAGAATGTTCTTTGATTGTACGTGAACTATAAATCCCAGCAACTACAACTTCCAAATGACAAAACCAATTTTTTGAGTGAAGGACATACATTGGGTTGTTAGGTGTCATGTGTCCAAATTTGGTGTCAATTCGTCCAGTGGTTTTTGAGTTCTGTTAATCCCACAAACAAATATTACATTTTTATTTATATAGATAATAATAATTAGTATTAAATTACAATTATTACAAAAATGATTATTACCAGTAATATTATTTAATGTGCATGTATTATTATTAATATTAATTAGTATTAAATTGCAATAATTATTCCTATTAATATTATTATTTAATGCACACTTATTTGACTGACACAAAAACACAGTATGTTACAGCAAATGAGATATATGTGCTGGATTTCGTATCACAAAATCACAAGTCGAACACTTCCCAAGCATCTAGGATTGCACACTTAATAATAATAATAATAATAATAATAATAATAATAATAATAATAATAATAATAATGTGTGCAGTCCTAGACGCTTGGGAAGTGTTCGACTTGTGATTTTGTGATATTATTTCCCACTTTATCCTATTTGGAGATATGTGGCTGTCCCTTTTCTCTCAAGGCTTCCCATTAACCCCAGGCCCTTGCTCTGCTTTCTATCTCCCTTCTTTGGCATCCCATTCCCAATTTGGTGCCGCTTTTCTTGTGCAAATCCATTCCCGGCAACTGGAGCCTTTCTTATCAAAGAGAACAGCTGCCAGCGAGAGCAGCTGCAGTGCCAATGACCCCTGCTTTTCTTTCTCTTTCCTGCCTGGAAGGACAGCTTCTCTTTCAGGCACAAAAAGAGAAAGAACGAAAGAAAGAGAGAAAGAGAAGAAGAGAAAGAGCGAAGCTTGGCAAACTCCCTATTTGGAAAGCATGATGTGCAAAGAAGGTACCTGTGCCCAGGTGTTGCTTGCTAAGAGCCAAGAACAATCAGTGGTAGGCTTTCCAGATGATGATGATGATGATGATGATGATGATGATGATGGTGATAGCAAAGACTCTGGCACAAGCCAGTCAAGGTGGTCCCAGTGGTGATCAGCACACTGGGCACAGTGCCTAAAGACCTTGGCCTGCACTTAAACACAATTGGTACTGACAAAATTACCATCTGCCAGCTGCAGAAGGCCACCTTAATGAGATCTGGACGCATTATTCACTGATACATCACACAGTCCTAGACACTTAGGAAGTGTCCAATGTGTGATCCAGTACAACAGCTTGCTGTGGACTCATCTTTTTGTGTTTCTAATAATAATAATAATAATAATAATAATAATAATAATAATAATTGGAAAAACTCTGGCACAAGCCAGTCAAGGTGGTCCCAGTGGTGATCAGCACACTGGGCGCAGTGCCTAAAGACCTTGGCCTGCATTTAAACACAATCGGCACCGACAAAATTACCATCTGCCAGCTGCAGAAGGCCACCTTACTGGGATCTGCACACATTATTTGCCGATACATCACACAGTCCTAGACTTGGGACGTGTCCAACGTGTGATCCAGTACAACAGCCTGCTGTGGACTCATATTGTTGTGTTTCAAATAATAATAATAATAATAATAATTGCAAAGACTCTGGCACAAGCCAGTCAAGTTGGTCCCAGTGGTGATCGACACACTGGGCGCAGTGCCTAAAGACCTTGGCCTGCACTTAAACACAATCAGCGCTGGCAAAATTACCATCTGCCAGCTGCAGAAGGCCACTTTACTGGGATCTGCACGCATTATTCACCGATACATTACACAATCCTAGACACTTGGGAAGTGTCCGACATGTGATCCAATTCAACAGCCAGCAGAGTGTCTGCTGTGGACTCATCTTGTTGTGTTTCAAATGATGATGATGATGGTGATGATATGCACACATTATTTGCCAACACATCACATACTTCTAGACTAGTGTTTCTCAATCTTCCTCATTCTGGGACCCCTTAATATAGTTCCTCATGTTTTGGTGACCCGCAACTATAATATTATTGTTATCGCTACTTTATAACAGTAATTTTGCTACTGTTATGAATCGTAATTGGAATACCTGATATGCAGGATGTATTTTCATTCACTGGACCAAATTTGGCACAAATACCCAATATGTGCTGGTATGGCTGTACCAGGAGCTCCAACTTTGTATTAAATGCTTGCTTGCAATCCAAGGTTCCTGGGATTCTGCAGATAGGTGGCTTCCTTTGGTTGCAGTCATAGGGCAAGTCACCTGTCCATCATCGTTAAGTTTTGTTCCCGCCCCTTGCTCAGGGCAATTGGGAAGGGAAGGGAGCCATTTTTTAGTTAGTCTCAGCAAGGAAAGCTAATGTACAGGATGTGTGCAAGCTTCCCCTGTACAAAAGCTTCAACCTTTAAGACTTTCCAGGGGGAAACAGTCTTAAGAGCATCCAAGACCTTCCGGGGGAGAACAGTCTTAAGCATCTCCAAAGATTTTCAGGGAAACAGCCCTAAAGACCAAAGAACTCCACCTGGAGAACATCTAAGCCTTTACTGGTAGGTCCACTCGGCGTTTGAGAAGCAGTTCGACCCGGTAGTGGAGCCCACATCAGTAAGGGTTAGATTACAGTCAGCCTGGGAGAAGTTAAAAAGGGGATTTTCCTTTAAAGTAAAGAAGAAGTTATTGAAGACAGTTGCCTGTCCTTTGTGGGCAAGTTTAGAAAGTTACCAGTTGCATAAAAGCCCGGAATCATTTGTTTAGCTTTATTGAAGACAAGAGAAGTTGCTGTTTGATTGTTCATTAATAAAGAACTTTGTTATACTTCACAAGCCATCTAAAAGTCATTTGTGGTGGAAAACCTCTGAGAACTTCTCCTTGGGCCCTCTGGCTTCCCGCTGGGCAAAAGTTGCACTTCCTGTTCTAAAGACAATTATTTACAGGCCCAGCGCGCAACAGAACACAATATACCCAAATTTGAAAACTGGTGGGGTGGGGTGGGGGGTTGATTTTGTCATTTGGGAGTTGTGGTTGCTGGGATTTATAGTTCGCCTACAACCGAAGAACATTCTGAACTCCACCAATGATGGAATGGCACCAAACTTGACACACAGATCTCCCATGCCTCCTTCCAGCTTCACATGCTCTCCCTCACCCCGTACATGCACACCATACTGCCATGCTCCATACACGCCTGCTCTCCCCTCAAAACAGCCCTCCCCTTGGCTGAGAGACTGACCAATCACAGCGGAGGAAGGTTTTGGTAGGAGGATTTGCGGTCTGTTTCAAAAAAGGAAGAGAAGGACAGGCGGAGGAGAGATCTCCAGCCTTCTCTGCCAAAGGGGCTCCTAAGGCCAGCAGAAATATATGTTTTTCTCATGGTCTTTGGTGACCTTCCTGAAACCCAGTTCCGACCCCAGGTTGAAAAACGATGGAAAGGAGAGAGAATGCTGCATAGGAAAGACAGAGATTGTGTATGGAGAGTGTCAGATCTGCAACGGGAAAGCAGGATTATGTACACTTTGGGCCTCCTTTTCTCAAGGGAAGAGGAAGGAGTGCATTTTGGAGTCATTTTACGTTGCAAGGAGTCAGGTTCTGCTGTTTGGAAAGCATGGAGCTGGTCCTTGGCATTATTCTTAGGGGGGAACGATGCATTTTGGAATCTTGAAGTTATGGCACTATGGAAGTTTTGGTGTGTTGGCAGGCTGCAAGGGAAGCAGGGTCTTGCTTAACAGGTGTGCTTCTTCAAGGAGGGAGGAAAGGATATGGTCATATTTGGATGCATGAGGATGACTGGGCACCACAATTGTAGAGATATTGACATAGTTGAGGGGCCACCACTGAGAAGGCCCTGTCTCTCATTCTCAACAATTGCCATCTGCAGAGGAGGCGAGATCGAGAGCAGGGCCTCGTTGGATGATCTTAACCTCCGAGATGGTTCATAGCGGGAGATACGTTAAGACGTATCTCCAGAATCGTTTAGGGCTTTGTAAGCTAAAGCCAGCACTTTGAATTGTGCCCTGTAGCAGACCGGCAGCAGGTGGAGCTGACACAACAACAAGGGGGGAGAGTCGTGTGCCCCCCTGTACGCTGCCCCAGTGAGGAATCCACCTGCCCACCGGTTGGACCATTTGGAGCTTCCGGATAGTCTTCAAAGGCAACCCCACATAGACCTCATTGCGGTAGTCTATTTGGGACGTAACAAGAGTGGAGCCAAATCCGACTTTCCAGATAGGGTACCTGTGAGTTTTTTGGCTGCATGGTCATGTTCCAGTAGCAATATTTCCTGACATTTTGCCTGCATTTGTGGCTAATGGCATCTTCAGAGGTTTGTTTGGAGGTGTTTGGGAAGTGGGGTTTATATACCTGTGGAATGATGTCCAGGGTGAGAGAAAGAACTCTTGTCTGTTGGAGGCAAGTGTGAATGTTGCCATTGGCCACTTTGATTCACATTGAATGGCCTCTCCCTTACAAATGATTCTGCTCTTTTATCTCACCCTGAGTTTTAATTCATTTGATGTACATGCGGCATGCTCACTGTCACTATGTTTGGTTTACTGCTTTTTTATGTTTTGTGTATATTGTTTATTGTATATGTTGTTTATTTTATTGTAATTTGCATTTTATTTTATTGTAATTTGTTGTTTGGGCTTGGCCTTATGTAAGCCGCTGCAAGTCCCCATTGGGGGAGATGGTGGTGGGGTATAAATAAAGATGATGATGATGATGATGATGATGATTATTATTATTATGGCCTTGTAGCTACAAAGTCAATCACTAGCCTGGCTGTTGTTGCCTGGGAGATCCTTTGTTAACTGGTACTTGATTGTTTGCTGTCTGGCATTCCCGTTTCAGAACCAGGCTACCTCTATGCAGATACCCTCACTGATTGACTTTGCAGATGCAAGGCTACTCAATGCTACTCAAGCTTGCTCATTGCAACATCCACACTTGCTTCAAACAGACCAGGGTTCTTTCTCCCACCCTGGACATTACTCCACAGGCATTATACACTCCACTTGCCTCATTTCCAACAGAACCTTTGAAGATGCCATTAGCCACAGATGCAGGCGAAACATCAGGAGAGAATGCTACTGGAACATGGCCATACAGCCCGAAAAACTCACAGCAACCCAGTGATTCCGGCCATGAAAACCTTTGACAACACAATAAAGTTGTTAGAAGCGACCCCCAAAGGTCATCCAGTTCAACCTCAAAAAAAGAAAAGCACAATCAAAGCCCTACCGACAGATGAACATCCAGACTCTGCTTCAAGACTTCCTTACAATGCTAGAGTTGGAAGGGACCCCCAAAGGTCTTCCAGTTCAACCTCAAAAAAAAGCACAATCAAAGCCCTACTGACAGATGAACATCCAGACTATGCTTCAAGACTTCCTTACAATGCTAGAGTTGGAAGGTACCCCCAAAGGTAATCCAGTTCAACCCTTTCTGCCAGGCAAAAAAACACAATCAAAGCCTTACCGACAGATGGACACCCAGAATCTACTTAAAGACTTCTTTAGAATGCGGGAGTTAGAAGGGACTGCCAAAAGTCATCCAGTTCAACCCCATTCAGCAATGCAGAAAGGTACAATCAAACCACTCCTGACAGAGGGACATTCAGACTCTACTTAAGGACTTAGAATCATAGAATCATAGAGTTGGAAGAGACCTCATGGGCCATCCAGTCCAAGAAGCAGGAATATTGCATTCAAATCACCCCCGACAGATGGCCATCCAGCCTCTGTTTTAAAGCTTCCAAAGAAGGAGCCTCCATTACACTCTGGGGCAGAGAGTTCCATTGCTGAACGGCTCTCACAGTCAGGAAGTTCTTCCCAATGTTCAGATGGAATCTCCTTTGTTGTAGTTTGAAGCCATTGTTTCGTGTCCTAGTCTCCAGGGGAAGCAGAAAACAAGCTTGCTCCCTCCTCCCTGTGACTTCCCCTCACATATTTATATCGTCTTTAGAATTCGAGAGTTGGAAGGGACCGCCAAAGATCATCCAGTCCAACCCCATTCAGCAATGCAAGAAGGCACAATCAAACCACTCCTGACAGATGGACATCCAGACTCCACTTAAAGACGTATTTAGAATGCAAGAGTTGGAAGGGTCGCCAAAGGTCATCCAGTCCAGCCCCATTCAGCAATGCAGGAAGGCACAATCAAACCATTCCTGACAGATGGACATTCAGACTCTACTTAAAGACTTCTTTAGAATGCGAGAGTCGGAAGGGTCACCAAAGGTCATCCAGTCCAACCCCATTCAGCAATGCAGGAGGGCACAATCAAACCACTCCCGACAGATGGACATTTGGCCTCTGCTTGAATAACTCAAAAGATGGGGGCTCCATTGGACTCTCAGGAAACATATTAAACTGTCCAACAAACCTAGCATTATATTTTTTTCTGCCTACAAGTAGCATGATGCATAACCTGGCCTTACTTCGGCGCATAGATGCATCCAGAAAGGGCCGCATTCGACCTGGTGCAATTGAGCTAAAGCTTAGAGCCGATTTATCACTAAGGCCGTTCTTCCTCCCATAAAAGTGTTGTAAAAACCTAGAAACTTCCTCTTATTCTCCATGTCTGGAGATGCTTTTCTGAAAAGCAATTGGGACCAGGTTTGGAAATGGCTGGGAGGAAGCGCATGAGCTTGGCATGTTCTGATGTGCCAGGTTTAGCTTCCCCCTCTGCACACATCTACAGAGAAGGAAGGAAGGCAGGAAGAAAAGAAGGAAGGAGCATTGGCTGTGCATGACCCACGCCCATCCCACTTCTGGAAGAAAAGGTCAGGAGGGAAAGAAGTCTGCCACATTTGCAGGTATGACATTTGCACAGCACATGCATTCGCACCATCTCTCTCTCTCTCTGGGAGTCTCTCGGTCCTTTAGTGCAACTCTGTGGGCAAGATTTGCTAGGCTTCTTCTTCTTCCTTCTTGTCACCTTCCTTTTCTTCTTCACCTCCTCTTCTTCCTCTTCCTCTTTCCTCCTCTTCCATCTCTTCTTTATCTCCTTTTCCTTTATCTTCATTATTTATTTATTTATTTATTTCATTTACTTATACCCCGCCCTTCTCACCCCGGGGGGGACTCAGGGCGGCTTACAGAGGAGGCATAATTAAATGCCTAACAATTGACAGTAATACAAATACAAAAAGCAGTTCAACAATTAGAATTAAAAACATCAACGCATAATAAAATATTAAGACAGTCTCATGCTCGGGTTCAGAGTCCATATATCCATTCCATTCCGTTGTCCTTGTCTGTCGTCAGATCCTTAATTTAACTGCCAGCGTGTCCAAAGGCTTGGTCCCAAACCCAGGTCTTTAGTTTTTTCCTGAATGCCAGGAGGGAGGTCGCCGATCTAATCTCCCCGGGGAGTGAGTTCCACAGGTGGGGGGCCACCACCGAGAAGGCCCTGCTCCTCGTCCCCGCCAACCTCACTTGTGAGAGGCGGGGTCGAGAGCAGGGCCTCCCCAGAAGATCTTAAGCTCTGAGGTGGGACGTAGAGGGAGATCCGTTCGGACAGATACACTGGGCCGGAACCGTATAGGGTTTTGTAGGTCAAAACCAGCACTTTGAATTGTGCTCGGAATTGGATCGGCAGCCAGTGGAGCTGACATAACAGGGGGGTGGTATGCTCCCTGTATGACGCTCCGGTGAGTAATCTTGCTTCTCGCTGGACTAGTTGAAGTTTCCGAACAGTCTTCAAAGGCAACCCCACGTAGAGTGCGTTGCAGTAATCCAGGGATGTAACAAGAGCGTGGACCACCGTGGCCAGATCTGACTTCCCAAGGTACGGGCGCAGCTGGTGCACAAGTTTTAATTGCGCGAAAGCTCTCCCAGCCACCACTGAGACCTGGGGTTCCAGGCTCAGCGATGAGTCCAGGATCACTCCCAAGCTGCGAACCTGTGTCTTCAGGGGGAGTGTAACCCCGTCTAACACAGGCTGTAACCCTATACCCTGTTCGGCCTTACGACTGACCAGTAGGACCTCTGTCTTGTCTGGATTCAGTTTCAATTTGTTAGCTCTCATCCAGTCCGATACAGCGGCTAAACACCGGTTCAAGGTCTGGACAGCCTCCTTGGTGACAGGTGGAAGGAGTGACAGATTTGGACATCATCTGCATAGAGATAACATCTCATTCCGAAACTCCGAATGATCTCTCCCAGCGGTTTCATGTAGATGTTAAATAACATCGGGGACAAGATTGAACCCTGTGGGACTCCACACAACAACGGTTGTGGGGCCGAACAGGTGTCACCCAATAACACCTTCTGGGACCGTCCCTCAAGGAAGGATCGGAGCCACTGCAAAGCAGTGCCCCCGAGCCCCATATCCATGAGGCGCCCCAGAAGGATACCATGATCGACGGTATCGAAGGCCTCTGAGAGGTCAGGAGAACCACAGGGACACACTCCCCCTGTCTAGTTCCCTGCGTAGATCATCTACCAAGGCGACCAAGGCTGTCTCAGTTCCATGTCCCGGCCTAAAGCCAGACTGTGCCGGGTCTAGATAATCAGTGTCTACCAGAAACCCCTGGAGTTGTGTTGCCACCACACGTTCCATGACTTTGTCCAAATAGGGGAGATTGGAAACTGGCCGATAGTTTCTTTTCTTTTCTTTTCTTTTCTTTTCTTTTCTTTTCTTTTCTTTTCTTTTCTTTTCTTTTCTTTTCTTCGTCATCATCTTCTTCATCTTCTTCATTTCGTCCACTTCTTCCTTCTCTTCATCTCCTCCTCCTCTTCTCTTTCCTTCTTCCTCTTCTTTTCTCCTTCTTTCTTCTTTTTCTCCTCCTCTCCTTCATCTCCTCCTTCACCTTCTTTTTCCTGCTCTTCTTCCTTCCCTTCCCGTCACCTTTTACTCTTCTTTCTCTTCCTCTCCTCCTCCTCCTCCTCCTCCTCTTTTTCTTCCTTTTCTTCCTACTCCTTCATTTCCTCCTCTTCCTCTTTTTTCATCTCCACCTATCAACAAAGGATCCCCCAGGCAGCAACCAGCTAGGCTTTGAAGCTGCAAGGCCATTAAATGCCAGCCAATTGCAACATTCACACCTGCCTCACGCAGACAAGAATTATTTCTCCCACCTTCTTTATTTACTGTTCCGTATTTACTGCTCTTTATTTACTTAATATATTTATTTAGTTAGTTTATTTATTGATGTCATTACTGTTCTTTATTTACTGTCCACAGTATTAAAAACTCTAAAATCATAATAGTAAATAAAGAACGACACTCAAAAAGAGGGGAATTCCAGGCAGGAAACAATCAGGGCCAGCTAACACCTGCCAACAAAGGATTCCGCCAGGCAGGAAGCAGCCAGACATTGAAGATTGAAGGCCACTTAATGCTAATCAAGGTGGCCAATTGTAACATTCCCACTTGTCCCTAACAGACAAGAGTTCTTTCTCCCATCCTGGATATTCCACAGATATATAAACCCCATTTTCCTATTTTCCAACAGACTTCACAAACTCTGAGGTTGCCTGCCATAGATGTGGATGAAACGTCAGGAGAGAATGCTTCTGGGACATGGCGAAATAGCCCGGAAAACTCACAACAACCTATTATTATTATTATTATTATTATTATTATTATTATTATTATTATTTGACTGACACAAAAACACAGTATGTCACAGCAAATGAGGTCTATATGTTGGATTTCGTATCACAAAATCACAAATCACAAGTCAAACATTTCCCAAGCGTCTAGGACTGGGTGATGTATTTTCGAATGATGCATGCAGATCAAAGTAAGGTGGCCTTTTATTATTATTATTATTATTATTATTATTATTATTATTATTATTATTATTATGCTCTCTTCTCCCAAAGAGACTCAAAGCAGCTCACAATATTAAAAGTAGTATATATTTTCTATATTAAATATAATTTAATGTTCATATGCTTTAGGTTTTTATTTTCACATTATTAGGGTTTTTAGTGTTAGCTGCTTTCAGTATCATTTGAGAGAGATAAAGCAGGAATTAAATACATAATAATAATAATAATAATAATAATAATAATAATACTGTACGTCATAATCATCATCCTGCTTTTCTCTCTCAATGAGATTCAAAGTGGCTCAGAACATTAAATATGTACATATTTTGGGGACTTGAAGGGAAGAACCCTTAACTGGACATTTTTTGCAAAACCCAATGGCAGTGGGTTTTGGGTATCAATGATGTTTTTTTGTGGAACAGGTGCAACGGACCCGACGCTTATGAATAATGAAAAGCCTGCAGAAAACAAAAGGGGAGACGCACTGCATTATTGATGCACAGCGGGCGAAAGAACCAGGGAGAAAGCATGTCATAGAAGACAATGTCTCTTTACAGAATTGTACACTTTAGCAACTTGGGAAGGTCTAAAGGCCACATACATGCATATGTTCCCAATTGGGCACCTGCATTTTGGTTCAAATTTGGGTATGAATGTGCAATGGACACAGAGCATGAATATGCACATGAATTGCCATTGATTGTGCATTGTAGTCCTGCAATTTAGGTATGAATGTGCAATGGACATGGAAGATGAAAATGTGTATGGATTGCTATTGGTTGTGCTTTGCACTTCTGCAGTTTGGATGTGAAAGTGCACAGAGCATGAGCATGCACATGCTTTGCCATTGGTTGTGCATTGTAGTTCTGCAATTTGGGTATGAATGTGCAATGGATAGAGAGCATGAGAGCGCACATGGATTGCTATTGGTTGTGCATTGCAGTTCTGCAATTTGGGTGTGAAAGTGCAATGGACACAGAGCATGATCATGCACATGCTTTGCCATTGGGTATGAATATACAGTTGGCACACAGCATCATTATACACAAACTGCCATTGGTTGTGCATTGCAGTCCTGCAATTTAGATATGGATGTGCAGTGGACATGGAGCATGACTATGCACATATGTTGCCATTGGTTGTGCATTGCAGTTCTGTAGTTTGGGTATGAATATGCCATGGGCACAGAGCATGAGTGTGTGTATGCATTGTCATTGGTTGTGCATTGCAGTTCTACAATATATGTGTAAATGTGCAATGGGAACAGAGTATGAGTATGTGCATGGATTGCCATTGGTTGTGCATTGGGTATGACTTTGAAATGGACATTGAGTAAGAGTATGCACATGCATTGCCATTGGTTGTGCTTTGTAGTTCTGCAACTTGGGTATGAATGTACAATGGGCATGGAGCATGAATGTGCACATGCATTGCTATTGGTTGTGCATTGCAGTTCTATAATTTGGATATAAATGTGTAATGGCAAGAGAGCATGAGAATGTATATGGATTGCCATTGGTTGTGCATTGCAGTTTGGCAATTTGATATGAATTTGCAGTGGACATGGAGCATGAGTGTGCACATATGTTGCCATTGGTTGTGTATTGCAGTTCTGCAATTTGAGTATGGATATACAATGTCTAGAGAGCATGAGAGTGCACACGGATTGCTATTGGTTGTGCATTGTAGTTCTGCAATTTGGGTATGAATGTGCAATGGATAGAGAGCATGAGAGTGCACATGGATTGCTATTGGTTATGCATTGGAGTTCTAGAATTTGGGTATGAATGTGTAATTGATAGAAAGCATGAGAAGGTACATGGAGCATGAGTATGTACATAGGTTGCCATTCGTTGTGCATTGTGGTTCTGCAATTTGGGTATGAATGTGTAATGGATAGAGAGCATGAGAGTGCACATGGATTGCTGTTGGTTGTGCACTGTAGTTCTGCAATTTGGGTATGGATGTACAATGTCCAGAGAGCATGAGCATCCACATAGGTTGCTATTGGCTGTGCATTGCAGTTCTGCAATTTGGGTATGAATGTGAAATGGGCATGGAGCATGAGTATGCACATGTATTGTCATTAGTTGTGTATTGCACTTTTGCAATTTAGTTGTGAATGTGCAATGAACATTGAGCATGATTATACATATATGTTACCATTGGTTGTGCATTGCAGTTCTGCAATTTGGGTATGAATATGTAATGAACGTGGAACACAAGTATGCACATACATTGCCACTGGTTGTGCATTGCTTTCCCATTCCCTTGAGTGTGACTTGCCCAAGGGATCTCCATAGTTGGGCATGTATTTGTACTTTGGACAACCAAGTCCTAATCCAATGCTCCGACCAGCAATTACACATGGAAAAAATATATATCCCACAATTCTGTGGAGTAAGAGAGCTAACTGAGGTGAATCTAAATTTAAAGTGGATGAATGCACCAGCTAAAAATGAAATGAAACAATAAAAGAAAGGCATAAATGTCAAAAATGGAGCTACTGCATCCCCTGCGCCCTTCTGCCAGATAAGCGTGTGCTCTCCGCTCTCTGAAAAGTCCCTTCCACTGAATGCAAAGCATTTCTGAATCATTCATCCAAGCCTCCGCACGCGAGAATCCAGGGCACGCCGGGCACACAATGTAGCCTAGTTTTGAGCCAAATGCAGGAAAAAGGAGCGAGAGAAAAGGCATTGGGATGGAATGCGATTCATTATTGGAAGTTTGTCCCAATTCTATTGTTGGTGGGGTTCAGAATGCTCTTTGATTGTAGGTGAACTATAAATCCCAGCAACTACAACTCCCAAATGTCAAGGTCTATTTTCCCCAAACTCCACCAGTGTTCACAACTGGGCATATTGAGTATTTGTGCCAAACTTGATTCAGATCCTTCATTGTTTGAGTCCACAGTGCTCTCTGGATGTAGGTGAACTACAACCCCAAAACTCAAGGTCAATGCTCATCAAACCCTTCCAGTATTTTCTGTTGGTCATGGGAGTTCTCTATGCCAAGCTTGGTTCAGTTCCATCATTGGTGGAATTCAGAATGCTCTTTGACTCTAGATGAACTATAAATCCCAGCAACTATAACTCCCAAATGACAAAATCAAGAGGTATATAGATTAATTTCTGATAGCACACCCGATTGTTCTGGGAATGCTTTTACTTCATCATAGTGTTGTTGTTTATATCCAAAGTGTTTCTTGCTTTAAGTTTTAATCATACCGAAGTTTACTCGGTTTTTAACTCTGCAGGAGCTAGTTCATATATTATTTTCTGTAGTATTTTAAAGGCACATCTCATCATTGATTTATGTGGCATTTTAATGGTTTATGTAGTATTTTAATGGTTTATTTCGTATTGTATTTAATAATCTGTTTTTTATGTATTTACTAACTCAGGTATCCGATGTTGTCCAGGTTATTTGAAAAACTCAGTTTTTCAGTTGTCCAAAATGCATAAGGTTGGGTGTGAACTACAACTCTGAAAAACTCCATCAGTACTAAAAAGTTTGTTATGTTGGGTGGCTTTGCTCTAGAGCACTGGTTGTCAAACTCAGATGTTTTGGCCTTCAACTTCCAGAAATCTTAACAGCTGGTAAACCGGCTGGGATTTCAGGGAGTTGTAGGCCAAAACACCTGCGGACCCACAGGCTGAGAACCACTGCTCTAGATGCATCATCAATGGGGTTCAGTGTGCTCTCTGGCTGCAGAGTAAACTACAACTCCCACTATGGGGAGTGAGTCTCCTCTAAGCCTCCAATAAGTTGAGTTAGTCATGTGTGCCAAGTTTGGTCCAGGTCCATCATCGGTGGAGGCCACCATTTCTGTGGTTGTAGGTGAACTAGAACTTCCAGAAAATAAGGTCAGTTCCCCCCAAACTCCTCCAGTTATCAAATTTCAGCATATCAGGTATGTGTGCCAAGTTTGGTCCAGATCCATCGGTGTTTGGGTTCATAGTGCTCTTGGATATAGGTGAACTACAACTCCCCCAAATCAAGGTGAATTTCCCCTAAAGACCTCCCATATTTTTTGCTGGTCATGGGGGGGGGGGGCGGCTGTGTGCCAAGTGTGGTCCCGGTTCATTTTCAGTGGGGGTCACAGTATCACTGGATGTAGGTGAACTACAACTCCCAAAATCAAGATCCATTCCTACAAACGCCTGCAGTATGTTCAGTTGTTGCTGATCAATTTCTGCTCACTGTGTGCCATAGGAATGGATAGGAAAGGGTTAAGTGAGAGGCAGTGGGTGGGGACATGCAAATTTAGAGAGAGAAAGGAACCCTAGGATGTCCATTTTGGAGGAAAAAAAGAACATCTAGGAATAAATTGTCCCCGAATGAAAGCATTCTTTGGGTGGTGGGCAGTATGATGTTTGGGGAGGGCATTGGCAGGGATTGGGCTATGTGTTCATGGCGCTCACTATAACCTGCAATGTCAGTGGTTGGGGTTGGGCGACATTTCATGGCACCCACTGTAACCTGGAATGTGCTTGGAGGGAGGGCTTTTGGTGGCTGTTTGTGGAGGCCAGAGTCTGACTACGTAAGTGTACACATCTGCCACGTACACGCATTCACATTTTCACTCTATCTATGTGTTTAGCTAGATTTGCCTGTCCTGTATGTGAAAGACCTATGTTCTAAGCATTAAATAAACCCCTATAGGCTCAGCACCTTTGAAACCATCCAAATGGATGCAGTGCTTTGACGGGTGCGTCTGCACAGTAGAGTTAATGTAGTTTGGCACCACTTGAACACCACTTGAACTCTCACGACCCAGTGCAATGCAATCCTGGTAGTTGTTTTATAAGTTATTAGCTGTCCCCTGCCACGCGTTGCTGTGGCCCAGTCTGTTGATCCGGAAAATAAATTAATGGGAAAGTGTTGGTTTCTAATATATGTAATGTCTTTCTGCTTGTGGGTAAACAGTATTTCTTGCTGTTTCTTTGTCAGTGTTGATGTGGAGAGTGCCTGGTTTGCCTACTCTGGAACATGCAACATATCATTGTCCTTTTTTAAGGGTCCCTTTCAAGTCTAGGATACTCTATCTGTGTGTGTGTGTGAATTCTATCTGTCCGTCCGTCCATCCGTCCATCCATCCATCCATCTCTATCTATGGCTGGATGGCTCTTTGTCAGGAGGACTTTGATTACGTTTTCTTGCCCTCATGAAGGGAGTTGGACTAGATGGCCTTAAGTATTTTCTGTTGGTCATGGGGGTTCTGTGTGCAAAGTTTGCCCTGACTCTGTCGTTCGTGGGATTCAGAATGCTCTTCGATTGTAGGTGAACTGTGAATCCCAGTGACTACAACTCCCAAATGTCAAGGTCTATTTCCCTCAAACTCCACCTATGTTCATATTTGGGCGTATTGAGTGCTTGTGCCAAGTTTGGTCCAGATCCATCATTGTTTGAGTCCACAGTGCTCTCTGGATGTAGGTGAACTACAACTCCCAAACTCAAGGTCAATGCCCACCAAACCCTTCCAGTATTTTTTGTTGGTCATGGGAGTTCTGTGTGTCATGTTTTGTTTAGTTCCATCGTTGATGGAGTTCAGAATGCTCTTTGGTTGTAGGTGAACTATAAATCCCAGCAACTACAACTCCCAAATGTCAAAATCATAATTTTTTGAGTGATGGTCAGTCCTTGTGTTGTGAGACATTTTGTTACCAAATTTGGTGTGAGTCACCCCTGGGCTGAGAACTGCGGTATATAAGCGAAGTAAATAAATAAATAAATAAATTTCGTTCATTGGTTCTTTTGTTTTTAAGGTACTTATTATGCACAGAGCATTTATATATATATAGATTTTCTATCAAATATCCCTTGAAGTCTCAGCAAACCTTGCAAAAACCATCTTCTTCATATTCCTTGCCTAAGGAAACCCATGGGGTTGCCATAAGCCACTTGCCCGATCATGGAAGCTAAGCAGGGTCAGCCTTGATTAGGGCTTGGATAGGAGTCCACCAATGAATCTGTTTATGTTCTTGTGTAGGAAGAGAGTAAGGAGACGGACGGCAGCCTTTTGGGGGACCCCGGCCAGACGCCCCCCGGCAGGAAAGAGGACGCCAAATGGCAACGGCCACGCTTGACCCGCAAAGCATTGATGAAATGCTGCCTGGTGAAGTGGATCCTCTCCAGCGCGGCTCCTCAAGGATCAGGTAAGGAGGAAAGAGGTCTCCACTGAAACTTTATGTTGCACTCTAGCACTGAAACACATTTTCACCCAGCACCACACAAGAGTCCAGTAGTTAATATCTCAAAATGTTAATTAGGGAAAGCAGGGAAAAGGGGAAAATGACATTCCAAAAGAGTCAGTAGAATAGAAAATACAAAATAGCAGTAATCCAAAAATGACAAGGTATGAGGGAGAGGGCCTTCTCAGTGGTGGCTCCCCAGCTCTGGAATGCTCTTCCCAAAGAAATTAGACAGGCCTCCTCTCTAGCCACCTTTAGGAAAGAACTAAAAACATGGTCATGGAAGAAGGCGTCCTGAAATTATTAATTATAACTGTTGCATTCTAAGGCTGGAAAACCACCTCTGTACTTAACACACACCCCAGACCAAGGTGAAATAGCAAAGCAGTTTATTGAAGAATATATATGAATAGCAATTCAGGAAAAAGTATAAAAAAATCGTAGTCCAAATATCAAGCATAATCCACAGAAATCACAGTACAGGAATACTATCAAAAACCTTGCTACTTCGCGGTTCACTTTTCGCAGACTCGCTGTTTGGCGATTTTTCTTTAAAAAAATATTAATTTTAAATTCCACAAGTAGTGAGGGAACATTGTATACCCATGATCAAAGTACGTTGTTTCACCATCATAGATGCTGCCACAGACTTGAGTTGCACAGAGTGGAAGAACGGCTCTTGCGCTGGCCTGGTTGGGGGGGGGGGGGAGAGCCAGGAATCCCTTGGTGGTGATGTAGGCACATGGGAAGTGACGTTTATATGCTTCCTGGAAGTTGGAAGCATTGCCCTGGCTGGCGGGGGAAGGTGTGTGTGTGGCTGTAAGACTGTAGGGTTTTATAGCAATATTAAATAATCACTCACAGGCTGGTTTTGATTGGAAATGAATATATATTGCTTGTTTCTCTGCAGCAAAGAAAGACACTACTGACTTTGTCCCACCACCACTTCCTTTTATACACCTTTCCTGCCCACCTCCCCTCCTTCTCAGTTTCCTTATTAGAGCTTGTTGCTTCACAAGTTCCAATACAAGGTTTCCAGCACCCTCTGCTGGCTTCAAAATGTCAAAACGTCAAAGAGAGAAAACTGAGGCAGCCAGGATGATCCAGTCAGGATGTCACGGAGGGAATTTATGATGTCTTCATGCCGTCAGAAATTGACTCCTGACAGTGGCTGGCGAAGAGCCCCGTCCTTCTCGGAGCCTAGCCAAAGTGGCACCGGTGAGGGCTGCGGAGAGGGCCACTAAGGCAGCTTCTGCCGGGGCTTCTTCCTCGAGCGACCGAGAGAGAGCCCCAGGCCAGTGGAGAAGCAGGGAGGGAGGGAGAATGGCGGCTCTAATAAGGGGAGAGGGGAGGGAGGAAGGGAGGAAGTGGAGAGGAAAGAGAAGGCAAAGGAATTGAGTCAGTGAGAGGGGGAAGGGGAGTGTGGAGTGGATGGAGTGTTCTACTTTGCGGATTTTCACTTATCTTAGGTGGTCCTGGAATGTAACACCCGCGATAAGTGAGGGAACACTGTAAATCTAAAACATGAAATTCAGGAACAGTTCTCAAAACTTGGAATCTCAAACACCAGTTGCCTGGACTAAAGAAAATAATGCCTTCTCCCCTGGGAATCTGACTAATAGGCATTTCGACTTTCGTAAACTTTCCTGAGAAGTTCTATGTTGATGGAACATAAATCTCCTATCTAACTGTTCATTCGTGTTGGGGTTCAGCCTGGGTGTGAACCTGAACCTGATTCTCTGATTGTATTTCCTGATGCTACTCATGCTACTGAAAATGTATTTTCTGATGCTAATGAAAATGTTGATTCTGAGGTCAGTGTAGAAGAAACTCCTGCAGGCTTGGAAGGCTTGGAACGTGAAAGAACACATTCTCATGAGAATGTTTCAGAGCCAAGCGGTGATAGCTCTCCAGAGAAGCTAACACCTGGGATCCTTAATGAGGATAGAAGAGGACAGATTTGGAAAAACAGGAGTGAATCGCAGAGCCTGCGAAGGTCAACCAGATTAAAAGAAAAAGAAACAAGGGCTTCAAAGCCCAGAGGCGTGTCACGAAACAGTTTCCTCGGCTTTAAGTGCCTCCCGCCGGGTTGACTCTTTAGATCAGGCATCGTTTTAGACTGAGGCATTACCATGGCAGATCTCCTGTTTCCCGTGGCCTTCATCTCAAGAGGCTTCTAGTGCTCCAAGTATGGTTAGTGGATTGCTAACAGGTTCCAGGATTTTACAGTGTTGCTTTTGGTTTTTGATCTAATTCATGGATTTCTGATTGCTGATTTTTACTGTGGCTTCTTGACTTTGCATTATTCTCTATTTTGTAACCATTTTTCATCAATAAAAAGGGATTTTTTTTCTCACAGTCAAGTGTGGTGGATTGGGGTCTTAGGGTCTCGTTTCCTGCTCTGGGTTGCAACAATTTGTCTGTCTACCTGGACTTTCAGTTTCCTCCTCTGAACTCTGATCTGTTTCTGGCCTTGCTTCCCGAGTGAACTGCCTTTCAGGAATGTGGCCTTCAGACACAAACTTCTCCTTTTCAGGGCTCAAAATCTCTTGCTGGTTCTCCTGCAGACTTGCAAACCCAGAATCCCCAGTCTCATCAGAATGACTAGCAGGCCCAGAATCCCCAGAGAGATCAGGTGCAGTCTTAATCAAAAGCTGAACTACATCAATAATGTATCATGATGGTGAACTGGCTGGAACTGGGTTTTACCCTGATGCATAATATTATTCAGCAATTTTTTTAAAATTATGTATTTTATTATTAAATTATGTATTTTATTATGATATTGTTATTTTTAGTTCTTTGCTTTGTTTTTGATTTTATTGTTTATGTATTTATTCTATTTTTGTCTGTCTGTCCGTCCATCCATCATCTATCTTGTCTGTCTGTCTATCTCTCTATCCATCCCTCTCTCTGTCTGTCCATCCATCTATCCATCTATCCCTCCCTCCCTCCCTCCCTCCCTCCATCCATCATCGATCTTGTCTGTCTGTCTGACTATCTATCTGTCCATACCTCTATCTGTCTATCCATCCATACCTCTATCTAGCCACCCCTCCATCCATCCATCATCTATCTTGTCTATCTGTCTGTCAGTCTATCTATCTGGGTATCCACCCCTCTATCTATCTATCTATCTATCTATCTATCTATCTATCTATCTATCTATCCATCCATCCATCTATCCCTCCCTCCCTCCCTCCCTCCATCCATCCATCCATCCATCCATCCATCCATCTATCCCTCCATCATCTATCTTGTATGTCTCTTTGTCTATCTCTCTGTCTATCCATCCGTCTGTCTGTCCATCCATCTATCCATCCATCCATCCCTCCCTCCGTCCGTCCATCCATCCATCCATCTTGTATGTCCGTCCGTCCGTCCGTCCGTCCGTCCGTCCATCCATCCATCCATCCATCCATCCATCATCGATCTTGTATGTCTGTCTGTCTATCTGTCAATCCCTCTGTCTGTCTATCCATCCATACCTCTATCTAGCCACCCCTCCATCCATCATGTATCTTGTCTGTCTGTCTATCTTGTTATCCATCTCTCTATCTATCCATTCATCATCAATCTTGTATGTCTGCCTGTCAATCTATCCACCCCTCTATCTAGCCATCCCTCCATCCATCCATCATCTATCTTGTATGTCTCTTTGTCTATCTCTCTGTCTATCCATCCCTCTATCTATGTATATCTCTATCCATCCATCCATCCATCCATCCATCAATCCTTCAATCCATCAATCCATCCATCATCTGTCTTGTATGTCTGTCTGTCTATCCATCCCTCTATCTGTCTGTCTGTCCATCCCTCCGTCTGTCTGTCTATCCTCTCACTTTCCTTGTTCTTCCCCTCCTTCCCTGTAGAATGAATGCAGGTTGGTCCCACTTGAACATGGCTCAATGCTATGGGGTCCTGGGATTTGAAGTTTGGCAAGGCAGCAGCATTCTTTGGCACAGAAGGTTCCACTGACTTTGTAAAACTACAAATCCCAAGATATCCTAGCAGTTCAACCTGCATTCATTCTATCATGTAAATGCACCCTGAATTGCTCTTTTTTAAAAGCTTGGGGCCCTATAGATGTGTTGGACTACAGCTTCCAGAAGTGCTGTAAGGCTTTCAGGACAGGATAGTTTTGTTCCAACAAAACAGTGGATTGGAAACAGTTTTCCCACCATTATTCTTAGGAAACTGGCTCCATCGCGTGGTCAGCGGTTGGCATGACTGTTGCGATCCCTTTACCCAAAATAGAATTGCTTTCTTAGCAAAGTCATTTGCAAGCTTCCTGCAACCAAAGGCATCTAAGCTAGGATGCATCTAACACAGGCATGGGCAAACTCTGGTCCTCCGGGTGTTTTGGACTCCAACTCCACAATTCCTTACAGCCAATTTAGGAATTGTGGGAGTCGAAGTCCAAAACACCCGGAAGGGTCAGAGTTTGCCCATGCCATTCTAACACCATCGAATGAGTGCAGTTTGGCCCCATTTGAACTGCAGTGGCTCATTGCTCTGAAATTTTAGGAGTTGTAGTTTTGGGAGATGCGCCAGCACTTGACTACTTTTTTCCACCCAAAGACAAGTATCTGCCATCAGTAATGGAAGGCAAACAAATGGAGAGTCAAGACAAACAAGACAGAGGTACTCACAGGGCAATAGCAACAAGATCTTGCAAAACTACAACTCTCTTCTTTGGAGGAATGCAAATATTGCTATGTAGCAAAAAAATTGGAAAAAAAGTACTATTCCTGGTTTGAAAGTGTTATTTCCTGTTCAGTTGTGTCGGATTTACTTCGAAAGGTGTTGTTATAATCCAGAACCATTGTTTTTGGTGCTGCCACAAACTAAGTTGAATTGTTTGAGACTCGGTGAGAAAAACAACTGAAAAATGAGCAGCGGGATGACCAGCAAAGACAATGTTTTGGCAGTGTAACAAACGTTTCCCATATTTTTATGATAAGACCAATTTGGAAATGACATTTATCATTCATGTTAACATAGTGATATTCCCAGTTTCAGTTCCTTAAAGCAGTGCTTCTCAACTTGGGGATTGGGACCCGGGGGGGGGGGGGTTGTGAGGGGGTTTTGGGGTGTGTGTGTGCCAGAGACCATCAGAAAACAGATATAACCCCTTTGGCAGAGAAGGCTGACGATCTCTCCACTTATCCTTCTCTTCCTTTTTGGAAACAGATGCCCTCCTCCGCTGTGATTGGCTATTTCTGTGACTCCAAGTGGGGAGGGGAGAGCAGGCGTGCTCGACGCATGGCAGCGTAGTGCACATGTGCGGGGTGAGGGAGAGCATGTGAGGCTGGAGGGAGGCTCATGGCAGCAAGTCCCTTCAAGGCATGGGTGTTCTGTGTGGGAAGTTTGGCCCAATTCTATCATTGGCGGGGTTCAGAATGCTCTTTCATTGCAGCTGGACTATAATCCCAGCAACTGCAACTCCCCAACGTCAAGGTCTGTTTTCCCCAAACTATACCAGTGTACACATTTGGGCATACTGTGTATACATGCCAAGTTTGATCCAGATCCATCATTGTTTGAGTCCACGGTGCTCTCTGTGTATCATGGGAGTTCTTTGAGCAAAGTGTGGTTCAATTCCATCATTGGTAGAGTTCAGAATGCTCTTTGATTGTAGGTGAACTATAAATCCCTGGGATTTATAGTAATCAAAGAAGGGCGACCGGAGCGGTCCTCATCATGGACGTTGTCACGGCCGCTCCGGTCGCCCTTCTTTGATTACAGTGGACTCTTGGTTATCGGAGCAGGTGGCAAGTTTTTATGAAGAGGGTATTTTAAAATTGGTTTAGAGGTATGATAAGTGTTTGAACAAACTTGGCAACTATGTCAAAAAATAGAGTGAAGTATGTACTTTCTGAAAATAAATTTACTTTTTTGAAATAAACTTTCGTTGTGTACTTATGTTCAAACGGACTTTACTTAAAAAATACCCCTCGTAGATGGGATTGAATCTAACTAGAAGTTAGTGGCTACCAAAAGTCTGGAGATACCCATCAGAGGAGGAGGTGGTACCTAACTGCGAAGACCTGATCAGCACGTGTCGTCTCAATGCAAAGTGAAGGTGAATGCAGGAAAGCAACCGTGTCTGCCGACAGGGTTAAAGCTATATGGAGAGTCTTCCCTTCCGCACCTCTTCTCCCCGGAGACCCACAGGGCTTGAGTTGAAGTTACTTAGTAAGCAGTTCTTCCTGGCAGGAACAGAAGTGTCTTCTGGTTTGCTGAGACTACGGACGGGCACTTTGGATCACTGGTCACTGTGAAAGCCCACTTTGGACACTCTTGGGTCTTTGGACATCCCTGGAGGAGCTGAGCACAAAGGCAGCCCATTTGGGATACATCTGGAGCTTCTGGGCACCAAGGAAGACCACCCTGAGAAGCTCTGGAGTCCCCGGGAACAAAGGAAATCTGCTGAGAATAAAAGGAGCCCACCTTGGACATTTTGGAGAGAGTCCATCGGAACAAAGGAAAACCTCCTTTGGTACTGCTGGAGTCCCTAGGCACCAAGGAAGCCCATCTTGGGCTCTTGGAGAGAGAACCCTGGGCACAAAGGAAATCCACTGTGGATACTTTTGTAGGGCCTGGGCACAAAGGGATCCCGCTTTGGACATCACTGGAGTCCCTAGGCAAAAAAGAAGCCTACCTTGGATAGTTGGAGAGCGTACCTGGTCACCAACACAGCCTTCCTTGGATACTCCTGAAATCCCAGGATACAAAGAAAGTCTGCTTTAGACACTCCTGTCATCCTTGGGCACCAAGTAAACCCACTTTGGATACTCTTGAAGTCCTAGGATACAAAGGAAGTCAACTTTAGACACTCCTGGGGTTCTTGGGCACGGAGGAAGCTCACTTTGGACATCGCTGGAGAGCCTGGGCACAAAGGAAGCCCACCTTGGTTACTTCTGGAGTCCCTGGATGCAAAAGGAAGTTAGTTTAGACACTCCTAGGCTACTTGGGCACGTCTTGGATACCCTCTGGAGCTCCCAGGCATAAGGACGCCCACAGTGGACACTTCTAGCATCCCCGAACATCAAGGAAGCGCACTTTGGATACTCCTGAAGTCCCTGGATGTAAAGGCATCCCACTTTGTACATCACTAGAGTTCTTGGACAAAAAGGAAGCCTACTTTGGACACTTGGAGAGAGTTCCTGGGCACCAAGGAAACTCATTTTGGACACTTCTGGAGTCCCAGGGCACTTCTTGGATACCCTTTGAAGCTCCTGGGCATAAAGAACACCCACCTTGGAGACGTTTAGCATCCCTGGACACCAAGGAAACCAACTTTGGATACCTCCAGAGCCTCTGAATATCAAGAAAAGCCCACTTATCTAGACATTATCTAGAGCCTTTGGACACCAAGGGAGCCCACCTTGGACACAGAGAGTCTCTGGGCACCAAGGAAACCCGCTTTGGATACTTCTGAAATCCCTGGATGCAAAGGAAGTTATTTTAGACACTCCTGGAGTCCTTGAGCACCTCTTGAATACTCTCTGAAGGTCTTGGGCATAAAGAACATCCACCTTGGAGACATCTAGCATCCCTGGGCATCAAGGAAAGCCCTTTTGGTTACCTCTGAAGCCTCTGAACATCAAGGAAGCCCACTTTGGATACCTCTGGAATCTTGGGACACCAAGGGAGCCCACTTTGGACACACAGAGTTTTTTTGAGCACCAAAGAAAATCTGCTCTGGATAACTCCTGGAGCCCCAGGGCAATCTGTTTTGGGCAACGCTGCAATCGCTGGGCATGAAAGCATCCCAAGTTGGACACCTCTAAAGCTCCCGGGCCCCACGGAAAGCCCATTTTAGACACAGAGAGAGTTCCTGAGCACCAAGAGCAGACTACTTTGGGCACTGCTACAATCGCTGGGCACAAAAGCATCCCAAGTTTGACACCTCTAGAGCTTCTGGGCATCACGGAAAGCCCATTTTAGACACAGAGAGAGTTCCTGGGCACCAAGAGCAGACTATTTTGGGCATCGCTGCAATCAATGGGCACAAAGCATTCCAAGTTGGACACCTCTAGAGCTTCTGGGCTTCACGAAAAGTCCACATTGGAGACTTCTAGCATCCCTGGGCATCAAAGAAGCCAAGTTTGGATACCTCTGGGGGCCCTGAACATCTAGAAAAGGTCACTTTAGACATCTCTGGAGTTTTGGGATACCAAGGGAGCCCACTTTGGACACAGAGAGCCAAGTTTTGCACCCCTCTAAAGCTTTAGGGCATCTAGGAAAGCCCACCTTAGGCACTTCTAGTCTGCGGAGGCCATCGCGTGGCCCGATGGAGAGCAGCCAGCCGAAGAAAACCCAAGTTTGGGAGCAACCTGGGCTGAGAGGGAAGGAGACCCGAGGAGGCAGCCAAGCGGAGCGGAAGCGTCGGCAGGTGGAGGGAGAAAGAAGGTCAGTGCCGCCGTGCCAGGCAGACGCAAAGCTTCTTCTCCGGAAAGCCACAGCTCCAGGAGGGCAGCAAGGAAGGCCTGTGGGCCCTGAGGAGGAGGGCGCCGGGATGTCCCGGGACAATGGAGAGGCGAAGCCCCCCGGGAAGCCCCCCCTGCGCTACCTGGAAGTACGGCTCCAGATCCGGGACTACCGCCACACCTGCAAGAAGCAGCTCTACCAGCTCCTCAGCTGCTTCGTGCGCGTCCTCTCTGGGAATCTCTCTTCTGAAGGTAAGGCAGTGGCACTTGCTTTCCATCATGGGCTATTTTAAGTAGCACATGATGTCCATCTCTGGCTTTGGTCCATCATCCGTCTGCGTTCCCTCGCAGGCCAGAAATATTTGGAATAAGTTTTGCAGGGGGGCTCAACGGAGCCATGGGTTCAAATTGCAGGAAAAAAGCTTCTACCTAAACATTGGGAAGAACTTCATCGCAGTTAGAGCGGTTCGTCAGTGGAATTGGCTGCCTAGGAGTCCAGTGGGATCTCATTCCTTGGAAGGTTTCAAGCAGAGGCTGGATGGCCATCTGTTGGGAGGCTTTTGATTGTGTCCTTGCCAAGCAGAAAGGGGTTGGATTATATGGTCGTCGAGGACTCTTCCAAGTCTATGATTCTATATTGTTGTTGTTGTTGTTGTTGTTGTTGTTAAGCAGAGGCTGCATGGCCATCTGTCAGGAGGGTTTTGATTTTGCTCTTGCTAAGCAGAAGGATGTTGGATTATATGGCACTTTAGGACTCTTCCAATGATATGATTCTATATTATTGTTGTTGTTGTTAAGCAGAGGCTGGATGGCCATCTGTCAGGAAGGTTTTGATTGTGTCGCCTTCGGGCTGAGAACAGCAGTATATAAGTAAAGTAAAGTGAAGTAAATGTGTCCTTGCCAAGTAGAAGGAGGTTGAATTATATGGCCCTTGAGTACTCTTCCAAGTCTATGATCCTTTATTATTATTATTATTATTATTATTATTATTAAGAAAGACTGAATGGCCATTTGTTGGGAGGGCTTTGATTGTATCTTCTTGCCAGGCGGAAGGTTGTTGGACTTTGGGATCCTCTTCCAACTCTATGATTCTATCTTGTTATTGTTGTTGCTGCTGCTGCTATTAAGCAGAGGCTGGATGGCCATGTATCAGGAGGGCTTTGATTGTGTCTTCTTGCCAGGCAGAAGGGGGTTGGATTATATGGCCCTTGAGAACTCGTCCAACTGAATGATTCCATATTATGTTATTATTATTAAGTAGTGGCTGCATGGCCATCTATCAGGAAGGTTTTGATTGTGTCTTCGTACTGGCAAAAGGGGGTTGGATTACATGGACTTTGAGGACTCTTCCTACTCTGTTGTTGTTGTTGTTGTTGTTCAGAGGTTGGATGGCCAACTGCCAGGAGGGCTTTGATTGTGTCTTCTTGCCAGACAGAAGGGGGTTGGACTGGATGGTCTTTGGGGTCCTCTTCTACTTCTATGATTCTATGTTATTGTTGTTGTTGTGGCTATTAAGCAGAGGCTAGATGGCCATCTGTCATGAGGGCTTTGATTGTGTCTTCTTGCCAGGCAGAAGGGGTTTAGACTGGATGGTCTTTTGGGTCCTCTTCTACTTCTATGATTCTATGTTATTGTTGTTGTTGCGGCTATTAAGCAGAGGCTGGATAGCCATGTGTCAGGAGGGCCTTGATTGTGTCTTCTTGCCAGGCAGAAGGGGGTTGGACTGGATGGTCCTTGGGGTCCTCTTCTACTATGTTATTGTTATATAACTATGTTATTGTTGTTGTTGTTGCTGCTGCTATTAAGTGGAGGCTGGATGGCCATCTGTCAGGAGGGCTTTGATTGTGTATTCTTGCCAGGCAGAAGGGGGTTGGATCACATTGCCATTGAGGACTCTTCCTACTCTACGATTATTTATTATTGTTATTATTATTATTATTATTACTATTATTGGGCCCCCTGGTGGTGCAGCGGGTTAAATCGCTGAGCTGCAGAACTTGCTGACCGAAAGGTAGGCGATTCAGATTCGGGGAGCAGGATGAGTTGCCTCTGTTAGCCCTAGCTTCTGCCAACCTAGCAGTTCGAAAACATGAAAATGTAAGTAGATTAATAGGTACCGCTTCTGCGGAAAGGTAACGGTGTTCCATGCAGTCATGCTGGCCACATGACCTTGGAGGTTTCTATGGACAACGCCGACTCTTCCGGTCAGAGATGGGCACCACCCCCCCTCGAGTTGGTCTCGACTAGACTTAACGTCAGGGGGAAACCTTTACCTTTTCCATTATTGTTGTTGTTGTTGTTGTTGTTATTATTATTCGGAGGCTAGATGGCCATCTGCCAGGAGGGCTTTGATTGTGTCTTCTTGCCAAGCAGAAGGGGGTTGGACTGGATGGCCATTGGGTTCATCTTTAAACTTCTGTGATCTATAATGTTCCTTTACTTGCAGACTCCGTTGTGCGTCCTTCAATTGATGTGCGAAGGTTGCTGCTCTCATCCAAAAGCACATTTCTGTGCAGGATGGAAGGCCTTGGTTACACAGCCACGTTTCCTTTGTCAGTTTGCACCTTGTCAGGATTTTGGAGACTCCTTTGCATCCGGCTGAGTCATTTCCAAAGGCGATGTTTTGCATTAAATGGGTAACCAAAAAAAGCACAGTAGCATTGGCTTCAGGAGCATCCCTAAAACCATCTGCACTCCAGAATTAATGCAGTTTGACCCCACTTTAACCACCATGGCTCAGTGCTATGGAATCTTGACAGCAGCCAAAGAGTGTTGGTGCCTCGCCAAACTACAAATCCCCAGTTTAATGGCATCTTTGAGCTGATATGTGTTGCCAAATTCTGCAAAATAGGTTGTTTTGATCTACATGGCATACTTTTCGAAGTGCATCTTGGGGGGAAAAGTGCATTTGTTGGGGAAAGGGTCTTTTTAAAAAATCACATTTTAGGATAAGGTAAAAAATTTGCATTATTTAGCATAGAAAAGTGCGGTCCAAATGCATATTTAAAGAAGTATTTTAATTAGAAGTTTTAATTAGAAGCTTTTAAACATGGGAGGAGGTGCAAAGACACGCGGAAAGAGGAGAAAACGAATGAGTAGGTGCAGGACTTGCATGGGATGTCTACACTGTCGAAGGAATGCAGTTTGACACCGCTTTAACCACCTTGGCTCAATGCTATGGGATTCTGGAAGTTGTAGTTTTGCAAAGTCTTGAGCCTTTCCTGCCAAAGTCTGGTGGTGCTTTGCCATGATGATGATGATGATGATGATGATGATGATGATGATGATGATGATGATGATGATTATTATTATTATTATTATTAGAAACACAACAAGATGAGTCCACAGCAGACAAGATCACTCTGCTGGCTGTTGTTATTGTTATTGTTATTATTAATAATTATTATTATTAGAAACACAACAAGATGAGTCCACAGCTTATTATTATTATTATTATTATTATTATTATTATTATTATTTGAAACACAACAAGATGAGTCCACAGCAGACAAGATCACTCTGCTGGCTGTGGTATTGGATCACACGTCGGACACTTCCCAAGTGTCTAGGACTGTGTAATGTATTGAACTGCCTTGAGTCCCTTTGGGGATAGAGGGTGGTCTAGAAATTTTTTATTATTATTATTATTATTATTATTATTATTAGAAACACAACAAGATGAGTCCACAGCAGACAAGATCTCTCTGCTATTATTATTATTATTATTATTATTATTATTATTATTGTTATTATTATTATTATTAGAAACACAACAAGATGAGTCCACAGCAGACAAGATCACTCTGCTGGTTGTTGTTGTTGTGATTATTAATATTATTTGAAACACAACAAGATGAGTCCACAGCAGACAAGATGACTCTGCTGGCTGTTATTATTATTATTATTATTATTATTATTATTATTATTATTATTATTATTATTAGGAACACAACAAGATGAGTCCACAGCAGACAAGATAACTCTGCTGGCTGTTATTATTATTATTATTATTATTATTATTATTATTATTATTGCTATTGCTATTGTTGTTATCATCATTATTAGTAACCCCCTTTTCTCTCTGGACCGCAAAGATGTCTCAATGCATTACCTTGGGATGCAGTTCTAAAGTTCAAACTTAAGGAATTGTTATTGTTGTTGTTATCATTATTATAGCAAATTTTAAAGCAGTTATAATGAAAGACTGAAAGGCTTTGTGGCTTTTAGTCCGAACTTTCAAGGCACTGTCCTAGTTTCTCAATGCATTACTTTGGGGAGTTACTCAAAAGTTTGGACTAAAACCCGGACTCAGTTCCGACTGATGTTTAATACTGTTTTACTCCTTATATTTTTGCATATTTTAAGTTGTTTTGCAATGCTTTTAGTGGTGAGCCGTTTTGAGTCTCCGTATGGAGAGAAAAAGCGGGATATAAATACACATAATAATAATAATAATAATAATAATAATAATAATAATAATAATAATAAATCACACAGTCCTAGACACTTGAGAAGTGTTCAACTTGTGATTTTATGATACAAAATCCAGCATATATATCTTGTTTGCTGTGAAATACTGTGTTTTTGTGTCAGTCAAATAATAAGTGTGCATTAAACAATAATATTAATAGGAATAATTATTGCAATTTAATGCTAATTAATATTAATAATAACTTCAAAGGCTTCAGAGCACAATGCATTACTGAGCCCAAAATTTTCTCAATGCATCATCTTCAGGCGTTGTTTTAAAGGTCAAACTAAAACCCAGACTCACTTCCAACCTGAAGGGCCTCAGAGCACAAGGCATTACTGAGACAGCATTATTTTAAAGTTCGGACTAAAACCCAGACTCCATTTTAACCCCAGAGGCTTCAGAACACAATGCATTGCTGAGACAGCATCATTTTAAATTTAGGACTAAAATCCAGACTGAACTCCAATCTCAAAGTCTTCAAATGCATTGCTGAAACCAAAGCTTTCTCAATGCATTATGTTCAGGTGCTTTTAAGGTTCGGACTAAAACCCAGACTCAGTTCCAATCTCAAAGGCTGCAGAACACAATGCATTACTAAGACAGAAATATTTTAAAGTTCAGACTAAAACCCAGACTCCGTTCCAACCTCAAGGATTTCAAAGTACAATGCATTACTGAGACAGCATAATTTTAAAGTTTGGACTAAAACACGGATTCAACTCCAACCTCAAAGGCTTCAGATGTATTGCGGAAACCAAAGCTTTCTCAGTGAAACACATTCAGGCACCTTTAAAGTTCAGACTAAAAGCCGGACTCAGTTCCAACCTCAAAGGCTTCAGAACACAATGCATTACTTTTTTTTTTGTCGTGTCAGGAGCGACTTGAGAAACTGCAAGTCGCTTCTGGTTGTGAGAGAATTGGCCGTCTACAAGGACGTTGCCCAGGGGACGCCCGGATGTTTTGATATTTTATCATCCTTGTGGGAGGCTTCTCTCATGTCCCCGTATGAGGAGCTGGAGCTAATAAGGGAGCTCATCCGTGCTCTCCCCGGATTCGAACCTGCCGGCCCAGGGGTTTAATCCACTGTGCCACCGGGGGCTCCTTTACATTACTAAGATAGCACTATTTTAAAGTTCGGACTAAAACCCAGACTCAATTCCAACCCCAAAGGCTTCAGAACACAATGTTTTACTAAGACAGCACTATATTAAAGTTTGAACTAAAACCCAGACTCAATTCTAATTCCAAAGGCTTCAGAACACAATGCATTACTTTTTTTTTTGTCGTGTCAGGAGCGACTTGAGAAACTGCAAGTCGCTTCTGGTGTGAGAGAACTGGCCGTCTGCAAGGGCGTTGCCCAGAGGACGGCCAGATGTTTTGATGTTTTATCATCCTTGTGGGAGGCTTCTCTCATGTCCCCATATGAGGAGCTGGAGCTGATAGAGGGAGCTCATCCGTGCTCTCCCCGGATTCGAACCTGCGACCTGTCCTGCCGGCACAGGGGTTTAACCCACTGCGCCACCGGGGGCTCCTTTACATTACTAAGACAGCACTATTTTAAAGTTCGGACTAAAACCCAGACCCAGTTCCAACCCCAAAGGCTTCAGAACACAATGTATTACTAAGACAGCACTATATTAAAATTTGGACTAAAACCCAGACTCAGTTCCAATTCCAAAGGCTTCAGAACACAATGCATTACTAAGACAGCACTATATTAAAGTTCAGACTAAAACCCGGACTCAATTCCAAGCCGAAAGGCTTCAGAACACAATGCATTACTAAGACAGCACTATTTTAAAGTTCGGACTAAAACCAGGACTCAATTCCAACCCCAAAGGCTTCAGAACACAATGTGTTACTAAGACAACACTATATTAAAATTTGGACTAAAACCCAGACTCAACTCCTACCTCAAAGGCTTCAGATGCATTACTGAAACCAAAGCTTTCTCAATGCATTATGTTCAGGTGCTTCTAACGTTCGGACTAAAACCTGGTCTCAATTCCAACCCCAAAGGCTTTAGAACACAATGCATTACTAAAACAGCACTATTTTAAAGTTCAGACTAAAACCCATATGCAGTTCATGGTCACCCTGTCTTTCTCCTGTCTCTCTATACATTGAATTGTGAGTTTTCGGTTCATGTCCCTGACTTTTATTCTTGAGTTATTGCTATGACGCGAAGGCATTTTGTAGAGAGGAAAGGAATTGGAGTAAAAGACTGCAAAGGCGTGCAAAAAGGTCTCAGCCGATGCCCAATGGCCTCTTCATTGCTTCGGAGGCACCTTGACCTGGCTTGCCACCCTTTTTGTGAACTGCGGCAAAGAGTTAGACGAGCAAAGGCGCATTTGTGCCGGTCGGCGGAGCCGTTGGCTTCGCAGCGTTGCAAAAAACCCATGAGTCACTGGGCAAAAGCAGGGCAGGAGGAAGGAAAATGCCTCTCCCTAAGGATGGTACTTTCCAATGCAGGTGGAGCCATGCTGCAAAAAGATACGGCTGGAAGGTGCCAAGAGTATGATACTGCAGCAGAAAAGGCCAACGCAATGCCAGGCAGCATCAATAGGAAGGTGTCCAGAGAAGGGCAACTGAAGTGATATAAGGATGGAGGGTACCTGGCTTGAAAGCAGTTTGTGTCAAAAGTGATAGACTTTGACAACTCTGGGCATGAGTCAATGGTGTGATGCTGCAGCAGAAAAGGTCAACACGATCCCAGGCAGCATCAATAGGAAGGTGTCCAGTGATGGGCGACAGGTTTGGTGGGGACAAGAGACAGGGCCTTCTCAGTGGTGGCCCCTCAGCTATGGAACACCCTTCCTGGGGACATTAGATCGGCCCCTCCCTCTTAATATTTAGGAAAAGAGTCAATATTTGGTTGTTTGAACAAGTGTTTGAAAATGCAAGGTAAATGACATAGGAATTGGAATGACTGGACGACGAGATTGGACAACGTTTTTATTAGAAGACGTAATTGATGTATGTTTTTAATACTACTGTTATGGTTTTATATTACACTAGCCGTCCCCTGCCACGCGTTGCTGCGGCCCAGTCTGTGTATATGTATTTTGTGTGTGTACATGTGTGTATATGTTTGTGTATATGTGTATATATGTGTGTTTGTGTATATATGTGGTTCTGTGCATGTGTTCTAATGTATTTTTTGTTGTTTTTTTGTTTTTAGAGTTTCTTCTGCTGTGTTTTTCAGTGTTTTTATGAGTGATGGTCACTTGTTGGCCTGAGAGGTGTCTTGTGCCCAAATTTGGTGTCAATTCATGCAGTGGTGTTTGAGTTATGTTCATCCCACAAATCAACATTACATTTTTATTTATATAGACTAGCTGTCCCATGCCATGCGTTGCTGTGGCCTAGTCTGTGTATGTGTGTTTTGTGTGTATATATGCGTATATGTGTGTATATATATTTGTTTATATGTGTGTTTGTGTATATATGTGGTTTTGCGCATGCGTTGTAATGTATTTTTTTTGTTTTTTAGCTTTTTAAGTCACGTTCACTGTATTTTTCAATGTTTTTATGAGTGATGGTCACTTGTTGGCCTGAGAGGTGTTTTGTGTCCAAATTCATGCAGTGGTTTTTGAGTTATGTTCATCCCACACACGAACATTACATTTTTATTTATATAGATGTTCATGCTTTTAAATGTTTTATGGTGTATTGGGCATCTGAAAACTTCCCTGAGTTGCCTGAGGGCTGAGAAGGGCATTATACAAACACAATAAATAAATAAATAAACAAACAAACATGGCACACAGAACTCCCACGACTAACAGAAAATACTGGAAGGGTTTAGTGGGCATTGACCTTGAGTTTTGGAGTTGTAGTTCACCTACATCCAGAGGGCACTGTGGACTCAAACAATGATGGATCTGGACCAGACTCAATATGTCCAAATTTGAACACTGATGGAATTTGGGGGAAATAAACCTTAACATTTGGGAATTGTAGTTGCTGGGATTTATAGCTCACCTACAATCAAAGAGCATTCTTTTTTCGATAGAGTTACAAGCTGGATAGATGCTGGGAATGCCGTGGATGTAGCGTACCCGGATTTCAGTAAGGCCTTCGACAAGGTCCCCCATGACCTTCTGGAAAGGAAACTAGTCCAATGTGGACTAGGCAAAACTACGGTGAGGTGGATCTGTAATTGGTTAAATGGATGAACCCAGAGGGTGATTCTCCCCAATGCTTCCTCCTCTTCATCCTGGAAAGAAGTGACGAGCAGAGTGCCATCAGCAGGGTTCCGTCCTGGGCCCGGTCCTGTTCAACATCTTTATTAATGACTTAGATGAAGGGCTAGAAGGCAGGATCATCAAGTTTGTAGACGACACCAAATTGGGAGGGATAGCCAATACTCCAGAGGACAGGAGCAGGATTCAAAACGATCTTGACAGATTAGAGAGATGGGCCAAAACTAACAAAATGAAGTTCAACTGTGACAAATGCAAGATACTCCACTTAGGCAGAAAAAAACAAAAGGCAAAGATACAGAATGGGGGACAATGCGTGGCTCGAGAGCAGTACATATGAAAAAGATCTTGGAGTCCTTGTGGACAACAAGTTAAACATGAGACAACAATGTGCTGTGGCGGCAAAAAAAGCCAATGGGATTTTGGCCTGCATCAATAGGAGCATAGTCTCTAGATCTAGGGAAGACATGCTACTCCTCTATTCTGCCTTGGTTAGACCACACCTGGAATATTGTGTCCAATTCTGGGCACCACAACTGAAGAGAGATGTTGACAAGCTGGAATGTGTCCAGAGGAGGGCGACTAAAATGATCAAGGGTCTGGAGAACAAGCCCTATGAGGAGCGGCTTAAGGAGCTGGGCATGTTTAGCCTGAAGAAGAGAAGGCTGAGAGGAGATATGATAGCCATGTATAAATATGTGAGAAGAAGCCACAGGGAGGAGGGAGGCTCCTTTTTGGAAGCTTTTAAACAGAGGCTGGATGGCCATCTGTCAGGGGTGCTTTGAATGCAATATTCCTGCTTCTTGGCAGGGGGTTGGACTGGATGGCCCATGAGGTCTCTTCCAACTCTTTGATTCTATGATTCTGAACTCCACCAACAATTGAATTGAACCAATCCTGGCACACAAAACTCCCATGACCAAGAGAAAAATACTGGAAGGGTCTGGTGGGCATTGGCTCTGAGTTTTGGAGTTGTAGTTCACCTACATCCAGAGTACAGGAGGAGGGCTTTTTGTGGGAGGATTTGCCGTCTGTTTCCAAAAAGGAAGAGAAGGACAGGTGGAGAGATCTTCAGCCTTCTCTGCCAAAGGGGTTCCTAAGACCATCAGAAATATATGTTTTCTGATGGTCTCTGGAACCCCCTCGTGCACCCCTCCCCCCAGTCCTGACCCCCAGGTTGAGAAACACTGACCTAAACCTTAGGAAGAACTGTTTGAGAGTGGAATATGTTCCTACAATGGAATGTGATAGAATCTCCTTCTTTGTAGTTTTCTAAGCCAAGGCTGGATGGCCATCTCTCGGGAAGGATCGGATGGTGCCTTCCTGCCTGGCAGAAAGAAGGGGGTTGGACTGGATGACCTTTAGGGAACCTCTTCCAATCTTAAGAGTCTTATAATGCTCTTCTGTGACTCTCAGGCGGAGCTAATTTGCCAAATGACCCTGGATAATTCACTCCTTTGGGAAGGACAAAACTCACAGGGCCTTGGTTGTCACAGAGGGAAATGCACTGACCCGGATGCGGGAAATGCGCTGCTCCATTGGGATGGAAAAAGTGCAAGGTCAGCAGGAATGCTCTCTTGGTGCCCTTCTAAAGTTAGCTCTTTGTAAGAGCGATCTGCTTCCCTTCTTCCTTGCTTATTCCAAAACCTGCTTTGGATTTGCAACCCTCGTATTGCAAAAGCAAATTACTATCCGTGCCCATTGATTCTTAATTGTCCCTTCCTAAATACATATTCGCTGGCTCTTCTCCTCATCCAACCAGAACCCGTTCATTTACTGCGATATCCAAATCCCAACGTTTGATGAACCATCCTTCTGCTATTAAGGCTTTGGATCTGAAACAAAGCATATATTAATCTTGGCATTGGGACAGAAGGTTAGGCTTAGCATCCCAGCCGAATCAAGTGAGAGATTATCTCCAGCCAACAATTAGAGAGGTTTTAGTAATATCTACTAGTGCACGATTCCATTTAATTTTGTTTTATTATTTATTATTTTTATTTATTTATTTATTTATACTTTGTTAATTATTGTCTTTTTTTGTATTATACACACACACACACACACATTTTCTTTTTATTTAATGTAATTTCTAATATTTATTATGTATTTTATATAATTTATTTGACATTTTATTTGATTTATTATTGTATTTAAATTGTATTTGAATTTAATTTTTGAGTTGTTATAAGTTTTTCGGGCTATATGGCCATGTTCTAGAAGCATTCTCTCCTGACGTTTCGCCTGCATCTATGGCAGGCATCCTCAGAGGTAGTGAGGTCTGTTGGAGCTAGGAAAATTGTGGTTATATATCTGTAGAATGTCCAGGGTGGGACAAAGAACTCTTGTCTGTTGGAGCTAGGTGTGAGTCAGCCATGAACGCCTTCAACAATACAATTTAATTTTTTAAATTTTAATATTAATATTTGTTATTATTTGTTTTTAATTTTGTATGCTTTATGTTTTAATATAATTTTTATCTAATTTTATATTTTATTTTCTATTTCATTATTTATTTATGTTTTATTATTGTATTTTCCTTGTATTATTTTATTTTCTATTTCTATATTTCTATATATCATTTTATTTTTATATAATGCAATTTTTATTTTTTATTATATATTTTATATTATTCGTTTATTTTACCTTTTATTTTACTTATTGTATTTTAATTGCATTTGATTTTTTGTTTTATTTTAATATTAATATTTGTTATTATTTTTTATTTATTTTTCTGTTTTAGGTGTTAATTCAATTTTTATCTGATCTTATATTTTATTTTCTATTTCATTATTTATTTATATTTTATTAATTATTGTGTTTTTCTTGTATTATTTTATTTTCTATTTATAGATTGCTATATATTATTTTATTTGTAATGTAATTTCTATTATATATTATATATTTATTTATTTTATATTTATTTTATGTATTATTGTATTATTTATATATTGCTATATATTCTTTTATTTTTAATGTAATTTTTATTATATATTATATATTTTATTTTACGTATTATTGTATTTTAATTGTATTTTAATTCAATTTAATTTTTAATTTAATTGATTTTAATATCAATTTATATTGGATTTTATTTCGATTTCTTTTTATGCTTGGGTTTATTTTTATCTAATTTTATATTTTATTGTTTTATTATTTTATTGATTTATATTATTTATTTATTTATTATTTAAATATGTATTATCAAATATATCTGCATATTATTTGCAATTTCTCTTCTTTGACTGTTTCCCAATACATGGAAGACTCATTTCCTTCTAGTAATGTAAGAAATATTAATAGGGGAGCATTTTAGTTATGGTTGCCGCCACTAGGGGGCGAACTTGCAAAGCTATCTATGACTGATTGCATTTTTTATTTACAGTATATTCTGGCGTATAAGACTACTTTTTAACCCAAGAAAATCTTCTCAAAAGTCAGGGGTCGTCTTATATGTGGGTGTAGTCTTATGCATGGGAGTTGTCTTAACTCTATATTTTAACTGGAAAAGTTGGGGGTCGTCTTATACGCCCAGTCGTCTTATATGCCGGAATATACGGTATTTTCTTTGGAATTTAAATTCTGTGTGCAAGTACAAGACAACAAGGACAAAATTATTCACAGTTTATTCAGGTTTAGATTACCAACGTTCCTTTCTGATATAATTTTATATGATATATTATTGTTATAATTATTATTTTATTTATCGTGTCAGAAGCAAGTTGAGGGTACAATTAAAATGCATTTCAAAACACAAACAAAGTTTTTAAAAACTTGGCATGATGCTAAATGTCAATTGACCAGAAGCTGGCCACTTGGAGTGCATCTGGTGTCACTGTGAGAAGGTCCTCCATTGTGCATGTGACAGAGCTCAGGATGCATTGTAGTAGGTGGTCTGTGGTTTGCTCTTCTCCGCAGTCGCATCTCGCAGACTCCACTTTGTGGCCCCATTTCTTAAGATTCACCCTGCATCTCATGGTGCCAGAGCTCAGTCCGTTCAGCACCTTCCAGGTTGCCTGATCTTCTGCGTTCCCAGGAGGGAGTTACTCATCTGGCCATTCGCAGCTTGGGAATGATTCTGGACTCATCGCTGAGCCTGGAACCCCAGGTCTCGGCGGTGGCCGGGAGAGCTTTTTCACAATTAAAACTTGTGCGCCAGTTGCACCTGTACCTTGGGAAGTCTGATCTGGCCACAGTGGTCCACGCTCTTGTTACATCCCAAATAGATTACTGCAACACGCTCTACGTGGGGTTGCCTTTGAAGACTGTTCGGAAACTTCAATTAGTCCAGCGGCGGCAGCCAGATTACTCACCGGAGCATCATACAGGGAGCATACCACCCCTCTGTTATGTCAGCTCCACTGGCTGCCGATCCAGTTCCGAGCACAATTCAAAGTGCTGGTTTTGACCTACAAAACCCTATACGGTTCCGGCCCAGCGTATCTGTCCGAATGCATCTCCTTCTACGTCCCACCTCGGAGTTTAAGATCTTCTGGGGAGGCCCTGCTCTCGGCCCCGCCTCTATCACAAGTGAGGTTGGCGGGGACGAGGAGCAGGGCCTTCTCGGTGGTGGCCCCTCACCTGTGGAATTCACTCCCCGGGGAAATTAGGTCATCAACATCCCTCCTCTCATTTAGAAGGAAATTGAAAACTTGGATCTGGGACCAGGCTTTCGGGGAATCTGGCAAATAAAAGGACAAACAACGACTAGAACTGATGGATTCGACAATGTGGAATTGAATTTATTGACTCTGAGTTGGTAAACGTTGAGCATTAGATTGGTTTTTTAGGGACTGTGATGTATAAGTGGATTGTTTTTAATTGTTTTGACTTAATTGCTGTTTATATATGTTTTATTTCTTACTTTGTTGTTGTGCTGGCATCAAATTGTGCCTTTTTGTAAGCCGCCCTGAGTCCCCCCTTGGGGGTTGAGAAGGGCGGGGTAGAAGTGCAAGAAATAAATAAATAATAAATAAATAGAGTAGCAAAGCACAAGGGCAGATGTCTTCACTGTGTCTGGTTGTGATCCCCAGGATGCCGCAATCAGCTTTCATATGATATCGTTTCTAGTACCCACTTTTTGCTTGATATTCAAGCAGTGTTTCATATAAGTCAGAGCGCAGTCCAGGGTAACTCCCAGGTATTTGTGTGTGCTGCAATGCTCCAGTGGGATTCCTTCCCAGCACATCCTCAGACCTCGAGATGCTTTTGTGTTCTTAAGCAGGAAAGCACATGTCTGTGTTTTAGATCAATTGGAATCAGCTGGTTTTCCCTGTAATAGGCAGTAAGAGCACCCAAACTTCAAAGAGCTTCTGTTTAATTATTTCAAAGCTCCCTGCTTGGGTGGTGATGGCACGATCGTCAGCATAGATGAAAGTTTCTGTCCCTTCTGGCAGTGGCTGGTCAGTTGGGTAAATGTTAAACATTGATGGAGCAAGCATGTTTCCTTGAGGCAGGCCTTTCTTCTTTTTCTGCCGTCTGCTTCTCTGGCCCTGGAACTCAACAAAAGAGCTCCTGTTTTGTAGCAGATTTCCTATGAAGCGGGTGAGGTGGTCATCCTTTGTGATATTATACATTTTTCTAGGAGAAGGTTATGATTTACAGTGTCATTTGGTGCTGATAGGTCTGTGAAGACAGCTCCTGATGATAATAATAATAATAATAATAATAATAATAATAATAATAATTAATAATTAATAATTATTTATATTTTATAATAAGCTACTTTATAATAAATAAACATTTTATAATAAACCATGTATTATTATTATTATTATTATTATTATTATTATTAAAGAAATTGTTTATTATAAAATGTTTATTCATTATAAAAAATACTTCGCTATAAAATATAAAATGACCATCAGGCTACATTGATGAAACATAAAGACATTTCATGTTTAGACAAGTCTCTTCTTTAAGATTATGTATAGGCAGATATTCCAAAATTAAATTCAAATATCGGATGCTTCTGGGCCCAAGCATTTTCAACAAGGGAGATTCAAATTCCATTGTAAACGTATTTGGGAAATATAAATCAATGGATAAAGTACTTGGATAGTTGGGATATGTAGTTTACTGAGGTCCAGGCACCTGAGTACTTAGGTAAAGGTAAAGGTTTCCCCTGACATTAGGTCTCATTGTATCCAACTCTGGGACTCGAAGAGCCGGTGTTGTCCATAGACACCTCTAAGGTCATGTGGCCACTGACATGACTTCACGGAGCGCCATTACCTTCTCTTTTTTGGGGGGTAAATAAGCCTGAGTACTTACAAAACTCCAAATCCCAAGCCTTTGCAGGAGGATATCAAAGTGCTGCAATTGCATAGCATGAAAGAGACCTTTCGAGCTGTCATTGGAGTCAATTGGACTTTAATTAGTGCTAGCGACTGACTTGGCCCATTGATTTCCCCAGTTCTCCTTGGAGGGCCACTCAGTCACACTCCAGTCTCTTTGCCTTATTTAATGGGAAGTTTTCCTGTCATTAGCTGCCCCTTTAATGAGGGAGGAATGGATGACAGAAAGGACAACGAGACCAGAGGGACTGGCCGCACGGCAAGTCTTGCCCTGTATTCATTCGTTCTTCCTTCCTTCCTTCCATCCATCCTTCCTTCCTTCCTTCCTTCCTTCCTTCCTTCCTTCCTTCCTTTCTTTTTTTCTTTCTCTGTCATTCTTTCATTCTTTCTTTCTTTCTCTCCTTCTCTGTCCGTCTGTTTTTTCCCCTTTCTCTCTCTCTTTCTATGTCTCTCTCTCTTTCTTTCTCTTTGTCTTTCTTTCTTCCTCTCTCTTTCTCTCTGAGTGTCCTCTCTCTCTTTCTCTCTGTCTTTATTTCTCTCTCTTCTTCTCTCTCTCTCTCTGTTTTGCTTTCTTCCTCTCTCTCTGAGTGTCCTTTTCTCTCTCTTTCTGTCTTTATTTCTCTCTTCTTTCTCTGTCTCTGTCTTGCTTTCTTCCTCTCTGAGTGTCCTTCTCTCTCTTTCTGTCTTTATTTCTCTCTTTTCTCTCTTTCCCTCTTTCTTTCTTTTTCTCTTCTCTCTCTTTCTCTGTCTTACTTTCTTTCTCTCTCTTTCTCTCTGAGTATCCTTCTCTCTCTCTCTCTCTGACTGTCTTTATTTCTCTCTCTTCTTTCTTTCTCCCTTTCTCTGTCATGCTTTCTCTCTGTTACTTTGTGTCTCTTTCTGTCTCTCTCCCTGTGTCTGTCTTTCTTTCTTTCTTTCTTTCTTTCTTTCTTTCTTTCTTTCTTTCTTTCTTTCTTTCTTTCTCTCTCTCTCTCTCTCTCTCTCTTTCTCTGTCTTGCTTGCTTTCTCTTTCTCCCTGTGTCTTTCTCTCTCTTTCTCTCTATCTTCCTTCCTCTCTCTGTCTTTTTCTTTCTTTCTTTCTTTCTTTCTTTCTTTCTTTCTTTCTTTCTTCCTTTCTTTCTATAATTATACACACATACAGATCTAAACTCATACACACACAGATATGCATATATACATACACACCCACATACATACACACTATATGCAGACTATATGCATACTATATACACACACACATACATACATACATACATACATACTTGGATGTGTTCATATGTATGTGTATATGTGTATGTGTAGGAATATACAGACAGACACATCCACCCATATATGTACACACTGTATAAACACACATCCACATACAAAAGACTATATATATATATATATATATATATATATATATACACACACACACACCACACACACACACACACACACACAAAATTTAGATATATACCCTTACAGTTAAAGATACACACACAGATATAAACTCATACACACACATATATGCATATATATATATATATGTGTGTGTGTGTGTCCATATACAGACACACCCGTATACATACAGACTATATACTGTGCATACTTGGATGTGTGTATATGTATATATATTGTATACATACACACACACATATATATAAATACATATATTGTATACACACACACATATTGAATACACATATAATATTGATAATATTGTAATGTAATACAATATAATACTACTAATAATACAATATAATGATTTTATGTTTCATATTACATGTAATATTACTAATAATATTACAGTGTAGTGGTATACCAATACCACTATAGTACAATATAGTAATATGTAATACTCATATTGTGCTGTGCTAATAATATAATGTATTGTACCTCACCCTTCGGGGTGAGAAGGGCGGGATATAAATGACACAAATAAATAAATAATGCGTGTGTAGGAATATCACACATACACACACACATATATGTTCATGCAGATGTGTGTGTGTGTAGGAATATAAAATATATATTCATGCAGATACATACTTGGATGTGTGCATAAGTGTGTGTGTGTTCATTCTATGATGTAAATGCACCCAGAGAAGGCCTAAGACCTTGGAAAACTACAACTCCCAGAATGCAGCAGGAGTTAAAGTGCATTAACTCTACAATGAAGATGCATCCATTGACAAGGTGACGAGAGCAGTTTTTTGGGGGAGAGGGAGGAAAACGACCCCGAACCCTTCTCGCCGAAGCCCCTGGGCACCATTTATGGGGCCAAACGCCGTGTTAAGTACATGCTTGGCAGGGTCCCAGGGACACGGCTAAACACACAGCCGTGAACACAAATAAATACCTGGGGCCATTAAAGCGGCCCGGAGAGGAGGGCCAGATTGATTGCCTTCGATTGCTTTTACCACCGTGGCAGAAGACCTGCTTACTCATGCCTTATTATTACAAAGGGCCTCTTCCCTTCTCTCTCGGCCCCTTAATAATTCATGCGCCTAATTGTGTCCATGCGCCAACTCTCAGGCTCTTCCCGTTTACTCGGGGGCCCATCCATCCATCGCACAGTCTTTTCCATTGGATCCCTTTCCTTGCATCAGAACGGAGAAGGAAAACTACAAAGCCTTTCCTGCAGTCGGTTTGGTGACCTCTCTGTGGAGAGGGAGAGCTATCCCAATGTTTTGAGAAATTTGGAATCATTTTAAGCCTTTGAGAGAGAGAAATCCTTGACGGCTTACTACAGATCATATCCCGGGACATCTAGAGTGCCCTTTCACTTCACTTGGGAGATCTAGATCTCCCAACCACCAGGCCCAGGAAAGCTAAAATTCCCATCCATCTAGCTTGGGTGATCTAGGGTTTCCATTCACTTAGCTTCAGAGATCACGTGCTCCCATCTACCTGGCTTGGGAGATCTAGTGATGCCATCCATCTAGTTGGGCGGGGGATGTCTAGAGCTCCCATCCACTTCGTCTGGGAAATCTAGATCTCTCAACCATCTAAAACCCAGGAGATCTAGAGTTCCCATCCATTTTGCTTGGGAGATCTAGAGCCCCCATCCCCATACTTTCCAAGATCTAAAGCTCACATCCACCTAGGCTTGGAGAGCTAGAGCTCCCATCCACTTAGCTTGGGAGATCTAGAGCTGCCATCCATTTAGCATGGGAGATCTAGAGTTCCCATCCACTTAGCTTCAGTAATCTAGAACTCCTATCCACCTAAAACCCAGGAAATTTAGAGTGCTCATTCAAATAGCTTGGGAGATCTAGAGCTCCTATCTCCTTAAAACCCATGTGATCTAGATCAATCCACCCACAGCTTGAGATATATAGATGTCTCATCCACCTATTCCAGAAGATCTAGGGTTTCTATTCACCCAATCTGGAAATCTAGAGCTTCTGTCCATTCAGCTTGGGAGACCTAGAGCTCTGATCCACTTAGTCTGAAAATCCAGAACTCCCATCCACCTAGAACCCAGATCTACAGCTCCCATCCACTAGAGTTCCAATCCATTTAGCTTGGAAGATCTAGGGTTCCCATTCATTTAGCTTGCGAAGTCTAGAGCCCCAATCCCCACAGCTTGGGAGATCTAGAGCTCCCATCCATCTAGCTTGGGAAATCTGGAGCTCTCATGCACCCAAAACCCAGGAGATTAGTGCTCTCATCCACCTAACCTGGGAGATCTAGAGCTGCCACCCATTTAGTGTGGAAGATCTAGTTCCCATCCACTTAGCTTGGGAGATCTAGAGCTCTCATCCATTTAGCATGGGAGATCTAGAGTTCCCATCCATTTAGCTTGACGGATCTAGAGCTGCCATCCATTTAACGTGGGAGATTTAGAGTTTCCATCCACTTAGCTTGGAAGATCTAGGGCTGCCATCCATTTAGCTTGGGAGACCTGGGGTTCCCACACACCTAGCTTGGGAGATCTAGAATGTCTCTCCACCTTGCCTGCCCAAAAACCAATGGTAACTCTGCTTGGGAGACCTGTTTTTGTTCCGCCAACAAAGGAGTTCTCCAAGGTGCTGAACTCTTTTGAGGACCCTGGGGAGCTCTCATGGCACCATGCATCATTTTTTAGGAGTTTCTCCACAAAACATGTACAAAGCATGGCATCGCATCCCATTTTGGGTTCTATGGGGACCCAAATAAGCTTTGTAAACAATGCCACCTCCTATTCAAACAGAGGAGAAAAAACAAAAGGCGAGATTTCAGCCGGAACTGGCTAAGACTCACAGCGAAAAGACCCAATCTTGGCTATATTTAGGATTCAACTGCCCTGACCATAAAGACAAGGTATTTTAGGAACATTTCCTGTGGTTACTTCTCTCTCTGCCCCCTTCTTAAATAGCTGGATGTGATCTTAAAGCCACCTTGCTGAAGCTTGGCAAACCAGCCAGAAATGATATCTTCAGACGTGTGTTGTGTGTGCTTTCTTCCATCATGGAACTAGAAACACGGGCTATCAATGCAACTGCAAATCCCATGTGGCTTACAATGCAAAAGAGGCAAGTGCCTTCTCCAAATAGCACACAGCTTCGGCCTCATTGGCAATTGTTTCTGACGCTTTAAGGCTGCATTTCTCAACCTGGGAGTTGGGATCCCTGGGGGGCTCGCGATGGGGTGTCAGAGGGGTCGCCAAAGACCATCAGGACACACAGTATTTTCTGTTGGTTGTAGGGGTTATGTGTGGGAATTTTGATCCAATTCCATCGTTGGTGGGGTTCAGAATGTTCTTTGATTGTAGGTGAACTATGAATCCCAGCAACTACAACTCCCAAATGTCAAGGTCTATTTTCTCCAACCTCCACCAGTGTTAACATTTGGACATATTGAGTATTCATGCCAAGTTTGGTCCAGATCCATCATTGTTTGAGTCCACAGTGCTCTATGGATGCAGGTGAACTACAACTCCAACAAAACTCAAGGTCAATGCCCACCAAACCCTTCCAGCATTTTCTGTTGGTCATGGGAGTTCTGTGTGGTTCAATTCCTTCGTTGGTGGAGTTCAGAATGCTCGTTGATTGCTGGTGAACTGTAAATCCCAACAACTACAACTCCCAAATGACAAATGACTATATTGCATCAATATGCCAAGTTTCATCCAGATCCAACATTAGTTAGGTTCAGTGCTGTCTGAAACTCTCAGATTCCCAGGGCAATCACCCCCAAACTTACAGTTGGGCATATTGGGTTTGTGTGCCATGTTTGATCCAGATCCATCATTGGTGGGTTCAGAGCGTTCTGGGTGCAGGGTAAACTACAGGTCCCATACGGGTAGGTCGGTCCCCCCACAAACACCTCCAGAGTTTCTGTTGGTCAACAGGGTTCTGTATGCTATGTTTGGTCCAGGCTCATCATTGATGGGGTTCAGAGTGCTCTGGGTGCAGGGTGAACTACAACTCCCGTGTGGGTGGGTTAGTCCCCCCCCCCCCAAACTCTTCCAGTATATTGTGTTGATCACCAGGGTTCTGTGTGTCATGTTTGGCCCAGATCTTTCATTGATAGGGTTCAGAGTGCTCTGGCTGCACGGTGAACTACAACTCCCATGCGGGTGGGTCAGTCCGTCCACAAACACCTCCAGTATGTTCTGTTGGTCACTAGGATTCTGTGTTCAAAGTTTGGTCCAGATCCATCATTGGTGGGTTGCAGTGTACTTTGGGTGCAGGGTGAACTGAACTACAACTCCATGCGGATGGGTCGGTCTTCCCACAAACACCTCCAGTATGTTCTATTGGTCAACGGGTTTCTGATTTGGAAGTGTGGTCCAGATTAGTCATTGATGAAGTCCCAAGTGCTCTGGATGCAGGGTGAACTACAACTCCCATGTGGGTAGGTCAGTCCCCCCACAGACACCTCCAGTATGTTCTGTTGGTCACCAGGGTTCTGTGTTCGAAGTGTGGTCTAGGCACATCATTGATGGGGTTCAGAGTGTTTTGAGTGCAGGGTGAACTATAACTCCCACGCGGGTTTGTCACTTCCCCAAATCTCTCCAGTATGTTCTGTTGTTCATAGGGGTTTTGTGAGCCAAGTTTGGTCCAGGCCCATCATTCGTGGTCATCACTTTGGTGTCAGGAAGTGAGTGGAGGTCCTGCAAATCCCATCATCTGTGGCAAATATGGTCCAGATTAATTGTTGGTTGGGTTCAAAGTGCTCTCTGGATGTAGGTGAACTACAACTCCTATAAATCAAGGTCAATTCCTCTCAAAGCTCGTGTTCAGTTGCTTATCATTTCCTGTTTGGTGTGTGCCATAGGAAAGGGTAGGAAAGGGTTAAGGGAGAGCCACTAGGTGAGGTCATGCAAACTTGGCGAGATAAAGGAACCCTGGGATGTCCATTCTGGAAATGCAGTGGGCAAGTTCCATAACCCTTTAACTTTTACCTTATAGATAGATAGATAGATAGATAGATAGATAGATAGATAGATAGATAGATAGATATGGATAAATTATCCTGAGTCTCAATATTGAGACAACTTGGGGACAAAAATACTGATAATAATACTTTCCAGCTTGGAGATGCCCAAACAATCAACAGTCCTGAGCTTTGGTTTTGTTGGATTGCAGACAGGAATGGAAACAGCACAATTGTGGTATAATACAATTTAAAATACTGTCGAACCATGCCATTTCCGTCCACGTCTGCATTCAGCAAAACCAAAGCTTAAGGACCGTTGATTTCTTGGGTTGCCTTTTCATATTTGGATTCAGTTTGATGGCATCCTTAAACCTGAACATTTCCCCATTGCACACTGCCCTATTTTGGATGCCTGCAGTGGCTTCCTTCCAAATATTTGCAAAAGGTTTTGACCTCTCTGGCCTCGAAACAGCACTCGCGCCTTTACCAAGTCCGTTCGAAAGACCACAAGAAGATGTACGAGCATCAGGCTAATGGGACGGAGCTCTGCGTGCCGTTTTTAGCACCAAAAATACTGAGAATAACTCAGTCAATGCTGAGTTGCCTTCTTTTCTTACTTGCACCTAACTCTGTTGAGGGTGCTTTGATTGTTCCTTTCCTGCATGGAAGAAGGAGGTTGGATTGTTTGCCCCTAGGTATAAGTTAAAGGTTTTCCCCTGACATTAAGTCCAGTCGTGTCCAACTCTGAGGGTTGGTGCTCATCTCCATTTCAAAGCCGAAGAGCCGGCGTTGTCCATAGACACCTCCAAGGTCATGTGGCCAGCATGACTGCATGGAGCACCATTACCTTCCCGCTGGAACAGTACCTATTGATCTACTCACATTTGCATGTTTTCAAACTCTTAGGTTAGCAGAAGCTGGGGCTAACAGTGGGAGCTCACACCTCTCTTCGGATTTGAATCTGCAACCTTTTGGTTGGCCCTTGGGTTGCTATTGTTGTTTTTGTTGTTGTTACCGCATATACTTGAGTATAAACTGAGTTTTTCAGCCCTTTTTTAAGGCTGAAAAGCCCCCCCTCAGCTTATACTCAAGTCAAAGTTATTTATTATTTTAATCTGTTATTATTATTATTATTATTACATTTATCATTTTACTCTATTTATTATCATTATTACATTTATATTATTTTACTCGATTATTATTATTATTATTTATTACTATTATTATTACATTTTTACTCTTTTTATTATTATTACATTTACATTCTTTTACTCTATTATTATTACATTTATTATTTTACTCTCTTTATTATTATTGGAAAGATATGTCAGGACACTGACATTGAAGAAGGTTAGAACTCCCACTGTTAGCCCCAGCTTCTGCTAACCTAAGAGTTTGAAAACATATATAGGATTGTTTAAGTGTTATGATGTTATTGTTTTTTACCGTGTACTGTATTTTTGCTGTTCTGTTGTTAACCGCTGTGAGTCGCCTGAGGGCTGAGAACAGCGGTATACAAATAAAGTAAAAAATAAAAAATAGAATAATGGTTTAATCAGACTTGGGCAGTCTTACCTTAAACTACAGTTTAATGTAAATATTCAAATACATTGAACCTCCGGATGCCTCAATTAATGTAATTTTATTGGTATCTATTTTTATTTTGAAATTTACCCATAGCTGCTGCATTTCCCACCCTCGGCTTAGACTCGAGTCAATACGGTTTCCTGGGTTTTTTGGGGGGTAAAATTAGGTGCCTCGGTTTATATTCAGGTTGGCTTATACTTGAGTATATACGGAATAATAATAATAATAATAATAATAATAATAATTATTATTATTATTATTATTATTATTATTTCAAAGACTGGATGGCCATCTGTTGTGTGCGCTTTGCTTGTATTTTTCCTGCATGTTTGAACTAGCATGACCTCTGGCTTTACGTTGCATTTGGAGTTAGAGGAAACATCATTTGAAAGAGTTTTTAGGGGCATCTTTTGAAGGTGTTTTGATAGGATTTGTTGTCTGGAGAGGCGCCATGACACTTGGGCAGAGAAACCAAAAGGCCTTGCTCCACTACAACTCCCAGCGTCCCATAGTATTGAGCCATGGCAGTTGACGCCATATCAAGCTGCTTTTATTCTGCAGTAGAAATGCCCCAGATTTCTGTTTTTCTTCCCAAAAGGAAGGGAGGAAGCGATTAAGCAAATTTTCAGAAAAATAATTCCTCCTCTATCCATTCTTCCCTTCCTCCCTCCTTTCTCATCTTTCTTTTTAGCCAAAGAAAAGGAAGTTTGGGGAGTGTAGATGAGGGAAATTAAAGGGGTTTCAATGGAAAGAAATTCTCCTTTTTTCCTTCCTTCCTTCTTGGGAAAAAATGGAGGAGGGAAAGTTAAGGGACTTCTATGCAAAGAATTCTTCCTCCCTCCCTTTTTTTCTTTCTTTCTTCTTTTCTTCCTTTCTTCCTTTTTGGGAAAAAAAAGGGTCTTCCATGCAAATAATCCTTCCTTTCTTCCTTTCTTCCTTCCTTCCTTCCTTCCTTCCTTCCTTCCTTCCTTCCTTCCTTCCTTCCTTCCTTCCTTCCTCCCCCTCCCTCCTTTCTTTTCTTTTCTTTTCTTTTCTTTTCTTTTCTCTTTTCTTTTCTTTTTCTTTTCTTTTCTTTCCTTTCTTTCTTTCTTTCTTTCTTTCTTTCTTTCTTCTTTCTTTCTTTCTTCCTTTCTTCCTTCCTTCCTTCCTTCCTTCCTTCCTTCCTTCCTTCCTTCCTTCCTTCCTTCCTTCCTTCCTTCCTCTTGGAGTCTATAAAGCACAAAAAGGGGTCTTTTTTTAAAAAAAACACACAGTCCATCCTCCCTCTTTCCTCCCTCCTTCCTCCTTCTTTTCTTTCTTTCTTTCTTTCTTTCTTTTTCTTTCTTTCTTTCTTTCTTTCTTCTTTCCTTCCTTTCTTCCTTCTTGGGAAAAAATGGAGGAGGGAAAATAAAGGGTCTTCCATGCAAATAATTCTTCCTTCCTCCCTTCCTTCTTTTCTTTCTTTTTTTCTTCTTTCCTTCCTTTCTTCCTTCTTGGGAAAAATGGCGGAGGGAAAATAAAGGGTCTTCCATGCAAATAATTCTACCTTCCTTCCTTTTTCCGTCCCTCCCTCTTTTCTTCCTTCCTTCTTTCTTTCCTTCCTTTCTTCCTTCTTGGGAAAAAATGGAGGAGGGAAAATAAAGGGTCTTCCATGCAAATAATTCCTTCTTCCCTCTCTCCCTCTTTTCTATCTTTCTTCTTTCCTTCCTGGCCAAGAAAAGGAAGTTTGGGGAGTGTAGAGGAGGGAAAGTAAAGAGTCTTCCATGCAAAGAATTCTTACTTTCTTTCCCTCTTTCCTTCCTTTCCTTCCTCCTTCCCTTCTTTCTTTTCTTTCTTTTTCTTTCCTTCCTTTTTTCCTCCTTGGGAAAAAAAATGGAGGAGGGAAAGTAAAGGGTCTTCCATGCAAAGAATTCTCCCTTCCTTCCTTCCTTCCTTCCTTCCTTCCTTCCTTCCTTCCTTCCTTCCTTCCTTCCTGCCTTCATTCTTTTTTTCTTCCTTCCTTCCTTCCTGGCCAAGAAAAGGAATTTTGGGAAGTGTAGAGGAGGGAAAGCAAAGGGGCTTCTATGCAAATAATTCCTCCTCTTTCCATCTTTCCTTCCTTCCTTCCTTCCTTCCTTTCTTCCTCCCTTCCCCTTCCTTCCTTCCTTTTTGGGAAGAAAAATTGAAATCTGGGGAGACCAGAGGAGGAATTAAAGGGGATTCCATCCAAAGAATTCCTCCTTTCCTTCTTCCTGGGCAGAAATCTGGGAAGTCCAGTCCTGGGAGGGAAAGTAAAGGGGCTTCAGGGCAAAGAATGCCTTCTTTTTTGACCCTTGCCTGCTCGCCTTACTTTCTTTTTGGGAAGAGAAATTGGAAGTTTAGTGAGCCCAGGTCTTCCAAAACTGCATTCTTCCCAAGGAAGGAGAGGAATGAGACTAGGAGACAAGAAGGGCCGCGTAGGCCTCTTCATCTTTGCAGGCTTTTGGGGAACAGTCGGAAGGTGACCCAGCGAAGGGGAGGAGGAGCAGGAGGCCTTGGAGCCGATTCAGCTCATTATGGGAGCTGTACACAGCCGGCCCAGGCTTCGCAGCTTGTTAATGATGCATAGACCGGGCGGCCGGTAAATCATCCCTTGCTCTGAAGGCAGCAAAGGGCAGAACCCAGAGGAAAGGAGAGTTTGTTGGGACACAGTTGGGGAACGGTGGGAGTTTCAATACAACACTGTGTCCATTCTGGCATCTAGTCTGAACTACAAAGGTGCTGGAAATGGTTTCGAACATGCCTGGGAATCCAGTGGAATCTGCTTCTCTAAGCTGGCCATCTGTTAGGAGGGCTTGGATAGTGTCTTCTTGCCTGGTTGAATAGGGTTGGTCTGGATAGCCTTTGGGGAGGGGGTCCCTTCCAACTTTAGGATTAAATAGTTTGTCATCACTTGAAATGCCATGGCTAAATGCTATGGAAATACTAGGAGTTGTAGTTTTACTAGGTCTTTTTGAGTCTTCTCTGCTCCAAAGACTATCAGAAAATACATTTCTGGTGGTCTTAGGAATCCTTTTGTCAGAAATGGCTGAAGATCTCTCCACCTGTCCTTCTCTTCCTTTTTGGAAACTGATAGTGAACCCTCCCTCTAAAAGCCCTCCTCCACTGTGATTGACTGTCCTCTCAACCAAGGGGAGGGATGTTTCTGAGACTCCAAGTGAGGAGGGGAGAGCAGGCGTGCTCTGGGCATGGAAACATGGTGTACATGCACAGATGAGGGGGAGTGTTCAAGGCTGGAGGGAGGCTCGTACCAGCAAGTCCCTTCAAGGCATGGGGGTTCTGTGTGGAAAGTTTGGCCCAATTCTATCATTTGTAGGGTTCAGAATGCTCTTTGATTGTTGGTGAACTATAAATCCCAGCAACCACAACTCCCAAATGTCAAGGTCTATTTCCCCCAAACTGCACTGGTGTTCACATTTGAACATATTGAGTATTCGTGCCAAGTTTGGTCCAGATCTATCATTGTTTGAGTCCACAGTGTTCTCAGAATGTAGGTGAACTACAACTCCAAAACTCAAGGTCAGTGCCCACCAAACCCTTCCAGTATTTTCTGTTGATCATGGGAGTTCTGTGTGCCATGCTTGGTTCAATTCTGTCGGTGGTGGAGCTCAGAATGCTCTTTGATTGTAGGTGAACTATAAATCCCAGCAACTACAACTCCCAAATGTTAAGGTTTATTTCCCCCAAATTCCATCAATGTTCAAATTTGGGCATATTGAGTTTGGTCCAGATCCATCATTGTTTGAGTCCACAATCCTCTCTGGATGTAGGTGAACTACAACTCCAAAACTCAAGACCAATGGCCACCAAACCTTTCCAATATTTTCTATTGGTCATGGGTGTTCTGTGTGCCAAGTTTGGCTCAATTCCATCGTTGGTGGAGTTCAGAATGCTTTTTGATTGTAGATGAGCTATAAATCCCAGCAACTACAACTCCCAAATGACAAAATCAACCCCCTCCCCCCAACACCACCAATATTCAAATGTGGGTGTATTGAGTATTTGTGCAAAATTTGGTGCAGTGAATGTAAATACATCCTGCATATCAGATATTTACATGACAATTCATAACAGTTATGAAGTGGCAATGAAAATAATGTTATGGTTGGGGGTCACCACAACAGGAGGAACTGTATTAAGGGGTCGCAGCATTAGGAAGGTTGGGAAACACTGCTCTACAGTATAGATCCCCCCGCCGCCCAGTTGTATATGGACACACAGACAAAATGAAATGCAACCAGAACTTGCAAAACTGCATTGAGAATATATGCAACCTGGAAAGGAATGCGACGGAGCTGAGAGCAGGCTTTATTGCAAAAGAACCCGACCTTGACTATCTATATATAAAGGGAGTCGGACTCGAAAGTCCATTGTCATCCCTTCCAAACTGAATCTATAATCTGCTGTCAAACTGGTTGAAATACAGCTCCGCTTTCGGGATAAAAAGAGAGACGTAGAAGCCAAAGGAAGCATTTGACATCGGAGGTCGAGCCTGATAAATAAGGGACTATATATTGTTCCTTTTTGCCTGTTTCTGAGCCATTTCAGTCTGTGGGCCGGAGTGAGCTCCCGCTGTTAGCCCCAGCTTCTTCCAACCTAGTCATTCGAAAACATGCGAATGTGAGTAGATCAATAGATACCGCTCCTGCAGGAAGGTAACGACGCTCCATGCAGTCATGCCAGCCACATGACTTTGGAGGTGTCTATGGACAACACGTGCTCTTCAATGTAGAAATGGAGGAGAAACCTTTATATGTATGTGTGTGTGTGTGTGTGTGTCTATCTATCTATCTATCTATCTATCTATCTATCTATAAATAAATAAATAATTTATAATATATGTGTGTGTGTGTATGCATGTATTTATAATAATAACAATAAAAGGAAGCATATATATTATGTCTGTATATATGTGTGTATATGTGTGTGTGTGTGTATATATATATAATTTATTATTGATAATAATAACAATATATATTATGTATGTGTATATGTGTATATATAATTTATATGTATCTCTATCTCTACCTCTATCTATCTATCCATCTATCTATATCTAAACAGTACCAGTCACCATGTAAAAGAAAGTATAGTTTTCCCTTATTCACATGTTCATCCATCCACGAATTCAATGGCCTTTTGAAGGCAGCCCTAATCAGTCTGATGTGGCCCTCAGTGAGCATGAGTCTGACAACCCTGGTGTAGAGTGGTCCTTCCAGCTCTTTTTGGAGTAGATGAACTACAGAGCCACACACAGAGAGCTTTCCTAAGCAATTGGCTGCCTCTTTGGGTCTGTGGGCAACGGGAGCCGCGTGCCAGCCTGACCTGTGGCCGCAACCTTGCGCCATTGCCAACACATTGTGGTGAAGGGGAAGCAGCCTTCGATGCCTGGGTTGAAGGAGGAGGAAGCTGTATCTTCTCAATGGCTTCCTCCTTGCAGGCTTTCCGCACTCGTTGTTGTGCAAAACTGAGTTGCTTCCGATCTCTCGGCCCATGCCATGGCTTTTGATATTTCCTTGGCTCAGTGCGATGAAAGCCCGGGAGATGTAGTTTTGCAAGATCTTTCCCCCTTCTCTTGCCAAAGATGACTGGGGCCTCACCCAACTGCATATCTATAATGTAGAAGGGAAGCAAACTAATCTTCTTGTGCAAACAAGAACTCCTGGGACTCCATGAGCCAAGGCATCTTCATTAGAGGATGGACATAGTTTGGCTCCACTTTAACTCCCCTGGCTCAATGCGATGGCATCCTGGGAGTTGTAGTATGGCAGGCCGAGACGGCTAAAGGGCATGAAAGACTACAACTCTCCAGATCCCATCAAGGCTAAAGACCTTGCAAAACTACAACTCCGAGGAACCCATGAAGACCTTGCAAAATGACAACTCTCAAGATCTCATCAAGGCTAAAGGCCTTGCTAAACTACAACTCTCCAAATGCCATGGAGGCTAAAGACCTTGCAAAACTACAACTCAGAGGACTCCATGAAAACTTTACAAAACTACAACTCTCAGGATCCCATAATGGCTAAAGGCCTTGCAAAACTACAACTCTCTGAATGCCATGGAGGTTAAAGACATTGCCAAACTACAACTCCGAGGATCCCATTAAGATCCTGCAAAACTACAACTCTCAGGATTCCATGAAGGCTAAAGACCTTGCAAAACTGCAACTCTCACGATCCCATGAAAGCTAAAGACCTTGCAAAATAACCCTCAGAATCCCATCAAAGCAAAAGACCTTACAAAACTACAACTCTCTGGATGCCATGGAGGCTAAAGGCCTTTCAAAACTACAACTCAGAGGACTCCATGAAGACTTTACAAAACTACAACTCTCTGGATCCCATAATGGCTAAAGGCCTTGCAAAACTACAACTCTCTGAATGCCATGGAGGTTAAAGACCTTGCCAAACTACAGCTCCAAGGATCCCATGAAGACCCTGCAAAACTACAACTCTCAGGATCCCATGATGGCTAAAGACCTTGCAAAACTGCAACTCTCGGGATTCCATGAAGGCTAAAGACCTTGCAGAACAACCCTCAGAATCCCATCAAAGCAAAAGACCTTGCAAAACTACAACTCTCTGGATGCCATGTAGGCTAAAGGCTTTCAAACGACAACTCTCGTTATCCCATGAAGACTTTGCAAAACTACAACTCTCCGGATCCCATAAAGGCTGAAGACCTTGCAATTTGCATCCATTTTACAGTGTAGACACACCCAAAGTCTAGTCGTTTCATATAAAGGGCCAATTGCACTGGGACCAAAAGTTATGTAACTTAATGGTGTTTGGTGGTATCCACTGGTTCGAATGGTAATGCATCCCTTGCAGATAATGTTTTACATTTTATCAAAACCTTCTTCTTCTTCTTCTTCTTCTTCTTCTTCTTCTTCTTCTTCTTATTATTATTATTATTATTATGGTAGGCTATGGGCACGTTGCCTTTAGGTTTGCCAAAACGGCATCCATTAAAACCCCATTGGCCATCCTCATCTAATGCACCAAGGGCTGGAACAAATAGAAACTGGCGTAAAGCTTTTATCCATTTAAAGGTCTTTAATATTTTACATTGAGAGAAATGAGGATCAATGCCTTGTTTATCCAGCAGTGGTTTATGGGGAAGCTTGGCTGAATCTTTTATTTCATCGTTCCAAGCAAAAGAAAAGCCTCAGAGGGACAAATGAGAAATATACAAAGAACATTATCCGCTTCATATGGAGTAGTAGCAGCACATACTAATAATAATAATAATAATAATAATAATAATAATAATAATAATAATAATAATATAGAATCCTAGAGTTGGGATTCCAAAATTGTTCGATATGCACCAATATTGCTTCATCCAAAAAACAATTTATAATCTATATAAATAAAAATGTAATGTTCGTTTGTGGGATTAACATAACTCAAAAACCACTGAGTGAATTGACACCAAATTTGGACACAAGACACCTCTCAGGCCAAGGAGTGACCATCACTCATAAAAACACTGAAAAACACAGCAGAATGGACTTAAAAAGCCAAAATTTTAAAAAAATACATTACAACACATGCACAAAACCACATATACACAAATATATATACACACAAAATACATATATACAGACTGGGCCACAGCAACGCATGGCAGGGGATGGCTAGTATTATATAATATTACATCCAGTATAGGTGCATCGTTGTGGTTGTTGTTGTTGTTGTTGTTGTTATGACTACTACTACTACTACTACTACTAATATTATTCAGTAGTCAGATTGTATTTGGAGACTTTTGGCATCATTGCTGTTGTTGTTGTTACTACTACTCCTGCTGCTACTACTACTACTACTAATATTATTCAGTAGTCAGATTGTACTCAGAGACTTGTGGCATAATTGCTGTTGTTGTTGTTGTTGTTACTACTACTACTACTATTCAGTAGTCAGATAGTACTTGGAGACCTTTGGCATAATTGCTGCTGCTGCTGCTGTTGTTGTTGTTGTTGTTGTTATTATTATTAGATACACAGCAAGATTAGTACACAGCGAACAAGGTCACTCTGCTGGCTTTTGTATTGGATCGCACGTTGGACACTTCCCAAGTGCCTAGGACTGTGTGATGTATTGGCGAATAATGCGTGCAGATCTGAGTAGGGTGGCCTTTTGTAGCTCACAGGTGGTAATTTTGTCAGTGCTGATTGTTTTTAAGTGCAGGCCAAGGTCTTTAGGCACGGCACCCAGTGTGCCGATCACCACTGGACCCCTTTGACTGGCTTGTGCCAGAGTCTTTGTAGTTCTGTCTTTAAAACCTCATATCATGTAAGCTTTTCCAGTTGCTTCTCTTTGATTCTGCTGTCATCTGGGATTGCAACATTGATGATCCACACTTGTTTTCCCCCCCATGAGGTCAGGAGTTTTGTGCTCCAAAACTCTATCAGTCTGGATTCGGAAGTCCCAGAGGAGTTTGACGTGTTCTTTTTGTGTAACTTTTTCCGGCTTGTGATCCCACCAGTTCATATTTTCAGGCAGATGGTGCTTGTGGCACAAGATCCAATTAATCATCTGAGCAATGGTATTATACCTCTGCTTGTAGTCTGTCTGCGCAATCTTCTTGCAGCCACTGAGGATGTGATCCATCGTTTTGTCTGCTTCCTTGCAGAGTCTGCACTTGGGATCTGTCGTCGACTTTTCAATTCTGGCTTTGATAGCATTGGTTCTAATGGCTTGTTCTTGGGATGCCAAAATCAGGCCCTCCATCTACTTTTTCAAAGTCCCATTTGTGAGCCACATCCATCTTTTTTCCTTGTCCATTTTGCTCCCAGTTTTTCCCAGGAACTATCCATGGAGAGCCTTCTTTTGCCAGTTTTCTCTTCTGCTCTGTATTGTATTATTATTATCATTGTTGTTGTTATACTGACACAAAAACACAGTATGTCACAAAAATTATTATTATTATTATTATTATTATTATTATTATTATTATTATTATTATATAGTCGGATTGTAAGTTTGGGACCTGAAACACAGGCTCTATTATTGTGCTTTCCAATGCACAGATGTTCTGTGGAACTCCCTGCCACATGATTTTTTCACTTTGGCAGCCCGTTCAGTGTTTCCATGGAAGGAGAGGACTGTGTTTTCCTTTTAATGAATCAGGTTATGCCTTGTTTGCCGAACTTAGGAACCAAGCCGGCCTCCCACGCAAGTCATTCAGCACTTAAAATGAATAATTAAAAAACCACCGCATAATAGAAATGGATCAGTGGCAGAAACCGTGGGACCGGAGCCAAATAATCCCTTTTTTTTCCAGAATCAGGGCAACTGAGAATTTCTCTTCCTATTGTAATGATTCAGATGAAACAGAACTCTTCAATTATGGAGGTCTCTCTGTCTAACCAAAAAGTGCATCCCACTTCTGCCCATTTTCCCCTTTATAAGTCACTAGCTTGGGTACCCGGTGTTGCCCGGGTTACTTGAAAAAGTCAATTTCTTAATTGTACAAAATGCATATAGTTGTGGGTGAACTACAACTCCCATCATGCCAGGTTAACCCAGAGAAACTCCATCAGTACTTAAAGTTTGTTATGTTGGACAAGTTTGCTCAGGATGCATGGGATTCAGTGTGCTCTCTGGCTGTAGGGTAAACTACATCTCCCACTATGGTGAGTCAGTCCCTTCAAACCCCTCCAGTAGGTTGAGTAAGTCACAAGGGTTCTGTGCCAAGTTTGGTCCAGGTTCATCATTGGTTTCGGTCACAATTTCTCTGGTTGTGGGTAAACTACAACTCACAGAAAGGAAGGTCAGTTCCCCCCAAACCGCTCTAGTAATCAAATTTCGGTGTATAAAGTATTTGTGCCAAGCTTGGTCCAGATCCATTGGTGTTTGGTTTCACAGAGCTCCCTGGATGCAGGTGAACTACAACTCCCCCAAATCAATGTGAATTTTCCCCAAAGACATCCAGTATTTTTTGCTGGTCATGGGGACTCTGTGTGCCAAGTTTGGTCTAGATCCATCATTGGTGGCAGTCACATTTTCTCTGGATGTGGGTGAACTAGAACTCCCAGAAAGGAAGGTCATCCCCCCCCCCAACCGCTCTAGGAATTAAATTTCAGTGTATAAGGTATTTGTGGCAAACTTGGTCCAGCTTCATCAGTTTTTGGGTTCACAGTGCCCGCTGGATGTAGGTGAACTACAACTCCCCCAAATCAATGTGAATTTTCCCCAAAGACCTCCAGTATTTTTTGCTGGTTATGTGGGCTCTGTGTGCCAGGTTTAGTCCCACTCCATCTTTGGTGGAGTTCAGAGTACTCATTGATTACAGGTGATCTATAAATCCCAGGACCTACAGCTCCAAAATGTCCAGGCCAATTCCCCTCAAAACCCATAAGTATTCCAATTTGGGCATATTGGGTATGCATGCCAAGTTTGGTCCAGATCCATCATTATTTAGGTCCATAGTGCGCTCTGGGTGCAGGTGAACTACAATTCCTATAAATCCCTCCAAAGACCTCCAGTAGTTTTTGCTGGTCATGCAGGCTCTGTGTGCCAAATGTAGCCCAATTCTATCTTTGGTGGAGTTCAGAGTGCTCATTGATTTCAGGTGAACTATACATCCCAGTACCTACAACTCCTAGAAATCGTGGTGAATTCTCCCCAAACCTCTCCAGTGTGTTCAGTTGCTGATCAATTTCTCTGTTTGCTGTGTGCCATAGAAAAGAATAAAAAAGGGTTAAGGGAGAGGCAGTGGGCAGGGTCATGCAAATTCCACACCAATGGAGAGAGTAAGAAACACTGAGATGTCTGTGATGTAGGAAACACATGCAATCTAGGATGGAATTGTCCCCGTATGAAAGCCTTCACTTGGGTGGTGGGAAGTATGGTGTTTGTGGAGGACATTGTCAGGGCTCTTGGAGATGTTATTGGCGCTCACTATAACCTGCAATGTCACTGGAGGGAGGGCCTTTGGTGTCTCCTGAGCAGTGGGAACTATCACTGTTTGTGGAGGCAGGAGGTTGTCTCTGTAAGTGGATACCCCAGCCACACACTCACATACATATTTTCACTTTTATTATGTGTATAGAAAATAGAAGATATGTGTTTGGGAAAGCTGCTGTTATAGTTTCCCTTCAAGGCATTTCTGGCTGTGGTCAACATATTGCTAGGCTTTCTGGTTTCTTTTGTACAGTTTGCATACACTTTGCAAGCCCTTGCTTTCCACTTAGGTTGAGAGAATGTGACTTTTCAAAGTCGAACTGGGATTCGAACCCAGGATGCATCTACACTTTTGAATGAATGCAGTTTGACGCTGCTTTAACTGCAGTCTCCTTCTTTGGACACGTCCCCCCAAAATCCCTGGCATACTTTCTCTGGAGATCCTGCATTGGGCAGAAGGTTGGACTAGATGGCCTTTGGGGACCCCCTCCAACACTAGGATGCTGTAAATAATAATAATAAAAGGCCTTGCCAAACTACAACTCTCCAAATGCCATGGAGGCTAAAGACATTGCAAAACTACAACTCAGAGGACTCCATGAAGACTTTACAAAACTACAACTCTCAGGATCCCATTATGGCTAAAGGCCTTGCAAAACTACAACTCTCTGAATGCCGTGGAGGTTAAAGACATTGCCAAACTACAACTCCAAGGATCCCATGAAGATCCTGCAAATCTACAACTCTCAGGATTCCATGAAGGCTAAAGACCTTGCAAAACTGCAACTCTCACGATCCCATGAAAGCTAAAGACCTTGCAAAACAACCCTCAGAATCCCATCAAAGCAAAAGACCTTACAAAACTACAACTCTCTGGATGCCATGAGAAACCTACCATTTGAAGAGGGGAGTCTAATGAAGTCACTCGAGGTTTATTTATTTATACCCTGCTTTATCTCTCCACAAGGAGACTCACAGCAGCTATGTATCTGTTGTTGTTGTTGTTGTTGTTGTTGTTGTTTATTCATCAGTCACTTTCGACTCTTCATGACCTCTTGTAGACCTATGGTCTAAGTATTAAATAACTACTATCTATCCCTCTTTCTATCTCTCTCCTCTCTTTCTCTGAAAGTCTTTTCGCACAAGCTGGATGGCTATCTGTTGGGAAGGCTTTGATTGTGTCTTCACACTTGGCAGTAAAGGGTTTGGATGCCTTCTCTGGAGTCATCCGCTGGGGTTAGACTGGATGGCCCTTGTGGTCTCTTTCAACTGATAGGATTTTACAGCTTCTTCTCCGGAGCCTTTTCAAAGCAGAGACTGAATGGCCATCTGTCGGGGTTGGATTGGATGACCCTTGAGGTCTCTTTCAACTTTATGATTCTATGACTCCTTTTCTGTTGGTTTTTAAAGCACAGAGAGGCTGGATGGCCATCTGGCGGGGTTGGACTGGATTACTCTTGTGGTCTCTTTCAACTTTATGATTCTACGACTCCTTCTCTGGATGCTGTCAAGGCAGAGTCTAGATGGCCAGCTGTCATGGTTGGACTGGATGACCCTTGTGGTCTCTTTCAACTGATAGGAATCTACAACTCTTTCTCTGGAGGCTTTTGAAGCAGCTGGATGGCTATCTGTCGGGGTTGGACTGGATGACCATTGTGATCTTTTTCAACTGATAGGATTCTACGACTCCTTCTCTGGAGGCTTTTCAATGCAGAGGCTGAATGGCCATCTGTCGGGGTTGGACTGGATGACCCTTGTGGTCCCTTTCAACTTTATGATTCTACAACTCTTTCTCTGGAGCAGAGGCGGGATGGCCATCTGTCAGGGTTAGACTGGATGACCCTTGTGGTCTCTTTCAACTTTGTGATTCTACGACTCCTTCTCTGATTGTTCTTAAAGCAGAGTCTAGATGGCCAGCTGTCATGGTTGGACTGGATGACCCTTGTGGTCTCTTTCAACTGATAGGAATCTACAACTCTTTCTCTGGAGGCTTTTAAAGCAGCTGGATGGCCATCTGTCGGGGTTGGACTGGATGACCCTTGTGGTCCCTTTCAACTTTATGATTCTACAACTCTTTCTCTGGAGGCTTTTAAAGCAGAGGTGGGATGGCCATCTGTCAGGTTTGGACTGGATGACCCTTGTGGTCTCTTTCAACTTTGTGATTCTATGACTCCTTCTCTGGATGCTCCTTAAGCAGATGGCTATCTGTTGGGGTCAGACTGGATGACCCTTTCAGCTTTATGACCTGTGTTTGTAAGTGTGTAATCCAATGCACCCACCCATCTAGGCATCCTATCTTTGTTCCTTTGGGGACCAGTGCTGGACCACAGCGCTTCCGTCGCCATAGTGACCCCATCATCTCCTGCATCCCGGAATGGAGAAAGAGAGAGAGAGAGCAAATGATAGTACTCTCAGTCCTCCTCCTTTTGCTCGCCTCCTTCCTCCCAAAGTAGGCACTCTCTCTTCTCCTCCTTTTCCTCCATCCCTCCCTCTTTTCCCTTTCTCGGAGGGTGGGGGCTGGTGATATTTTATAGCCGTCCTAGTAGCCAATGGCATTGCAGACAGCTGAAATGCCAGAGCCCGGGCTCCGAAGGAGGCGACGCTGCTGTCTCCGAAGCTCCAAGCGGGCATCGTTTGCTTTCCACGATGTCTATCATTGTCGCCTCGGGAGGAGAAAAGACAGCGAAGGGAGAAGAGTTGCCGAATTGCAGGAAAGTTTGGCCCACCAAGTTTTGAAAAAGTTTGCCTTCATGATCCAAAGAAGACATTTGGGGGATTATTGTGACTGGCACTTACATTCATCCTTTCCTTGGCATCTCTTCTGCCCTGCGCCAACCTTACGGGGCAGACCTGAAGGATGTGAAGACGGGAGAAGGTGAGCTCCGCAAAGCTGGCTCAAGAAGGAGAGGAGCACTGGCTGTCCTTTGCACCAGGTGGACTACAGCTCTTTGGCTTTCCATCCCTTGGGGACCGGGCAGGCTGGGAGTCGCATGCCCGCGGAGCCGCACTGTTGTTGTTATTGCCGCCGGACGCTGGTGGGCCATGGGGATCCAAGGGATGGAACTGTGCGCCGTGGCGGTGGTCATCATCCTCTTCATCGCTGTCCTCAAACAGTTTGGGATCCTGGAGCCCATGTCTATGGAAGGTAACTGCCAAACCCATCCTCCTTTGTTGAAGCTCTGGTTACTTTCCTTTCCTTTGCCCCTTTGACATCCTTACATGTCAATATTGGGCTCTATTAAGCAAACAGTGCTCCAAAACCCATCCTCCTTTTGCACCAGTTACTTTCCTGAAATGTCAATAATGGGCTCTCTTAAGCATTTGGTGCCATTATGTTGAGCTGTGCTTATGTTCCTTTCTGCATCAAAGCGGGATATTGAAACTGGCATCAATCTTGGCACGGACCAAAATGGATCCCGAGGTTCATATCCTGTCCGCAAAGGCCGACATCCTCCTTTTCCAAAGTGGCCCTTTATTGCACTGGTTACTTTCCTTTCTCTTGCCCCCTTTAACATCCTTACATGTCAACACGGGCTCTCTTAAGCAAGTGGTGTTCCAAAACCCATCCTTCTTTTCCAAAGTCCACTGGTTACTTTCCTTTCCTTCCAACCTTTCATCCTTAAATGTCAATATTGGACTCTCTTAAGCATTTGGTGCCATTATGTTGAGCTGCGCTTATGTTCCTTTCTGCATCAAAGCTGGATATTGAAACTGGCCTCAATCTTGGCATGGACCAAAGTGGATCCAGAGTGTCATGTCCCATAGTTGGTGGTGGTGGGTGTCATGCCTAGCAGTTGGTGACAGGTCAAATAGGATAATGACTAACAGGGTGGTGATACTGCAAAAGATATGGAAGGGGCTCATCTCAGTCCTGGGTTCTAAAGGTCAGAGTAATCTATTTGTAAGCACTCACAGGCAGCTGCAATTCAGGGTAAAAGGTAAAGGTTTTCCCCTGACATTCAGTCCAATCATGTCCGACTCTGAGGGGTGGTGCTCATCTCCATTTCTAAACCAAAGAGCCGGTATTGTCTGTAGACACCTCCAAGGTCATGTGGCCACTGGCACCATTACCTTACCATTAGAGAGGTACCTTTTGATCTACTCATGTTCGTATGTTTTCAGACTGCTAGTTTGGCAGAAGCTGGGGCCAACAGCGGGACCCCCCACCCCCAACCTGGATTTGAACCAGCAACCTTTTAGTCAGCAAGTTCAGCAGCTCAGCGGTTTAACCCACTGCGCCACCGGGGGCTCCACAATTCAGGGAGGGTGTTGTAAAGATAGGATGCAGCTATTACTGACTACATAAAAAGAGCTCTTTGGGAGAAAAGTATCCATCATTATAGGCTGTGGAGGCGGTTGGTTTTTCCTCCAGGTTAGTAAATTGTTGGTATCCAGACCTGTACTTTGTGGAACCTTTAAGACTTTTGTCTTGATGAACTTTGTTGCTTTTGTGTCCTGTGGCGGATCTTTGTATGTCATTCTTGTATGTCAACTATGGATACTTCTAGGAGAGGCAATTCACCCCCCCCCCCCTTTTCATGGCCAGAAAAGGGGAAATTGCTGAGATTTTGGAGAGGTAAAACTATCCTGGGGGCCTGTTTTGCTTCATTTGGGAACGTTTGCAACTCTTTGTTGTTTTTGACGGTAATATGCCATTCTTGTATGTTGACTAGGTCTGTGATTATAGGGTTCCCTCTTCCCATGAGATCCATGTCTGCTTTGGTGGGGTCTCCTGGAGAGAGCAAAACCTTTTAACTTCTCACAGAAAACCCAGGGATTGTTTTTAGTTCACTTCCCCAGTGTCCAAACTGAAACAAGGACAACAAAACATTAAATGAAAACAAAACAAAAACACAGAATTAACAATGGTTCAGACAGCAATCGTGTATCCCATCCCTCCTCCTGTAAAAAAGAAGACCGAACAAGGCAAAACTGAGAGCTGGAGGTGTTTAAAGGACAGAAACTGCATTTATTTATCCTTTCCAAAGTATTAGATAGGGACTTTGTGAAGAAGTCGGGCATCCTGGGGAAAAGAGAATATACTGGGAGGCTGGTGCAAAAAGGGAAGAATGCTGGCAGCATCTATGATGGTGTGAAGTAAGTTCAGGTTGTTGTTGTTTTTGTTGTGTGACTTCAAGTCCTTTCCGACTTATGGCAACTCTCCGCTAAGGTTATTGCAGGTTTCCCCCATACAGATGGGATTTTGCTTTTGTCGTCTTCTGAGAATGAGAAAGTGTGACCCAGAAGTGTCAACTCGTGAGCTCCAAACTTTGTTGTTCTTGATTCAGTCGCAAACAACATCCCGTTGTTGTTTTTGGTCTCTTCAAGTCATCCCAAACTTTTGCCTTCTCTGCCAAAGAGGGCAGTGTTGCCTTCCATCACAGAAGAGCTTTGGGAGAAAAGTAGGATGTAAACTCAGTAAATAAATAGAAATAAATAGAAATCAAAAGCAGCTGCAATCAGTTGCAATAATTAAAGAGAACAAGAGGGTCCTGGGATTCTTATGAACCTAATCTATGATCTAGGTGTGGGCAAAACCAGGCCCAGGGGCCAGATGCGGCCTCTTGGGCTCTTTTCTCAGGCCCTCCTCTCTCTCAGCATCCGATTCTTCCTTCCTTCTCTCTTTCCTTATCCACTGTGGCCCCCCAACTTTGGAACTCGTTACCAGGTGAGATCAGACAAGCCCCCACTTTAGCTGCCTTCAAGAAAAATGTGAAAACATGGCTCTTTTGATATGCCTTTGGAGAGTGACCACTTATCCTATTTCTGTCTGTTCCATCCCCTATGATGCATTTCCCCCCTTTCTAAACTGAAAGACTAATGCCACTGTTCATCCTTTTTGGGCTCCTCTCAATTACACCTTTTTTTTTTTCCTATTCCTACCTCATCCAGGGTTTTATCATTTTACCTCGCCCATTTGGCCTGTTTGATTTTATATGACATTTATTTGCTTTATTTATTTTATTGTTATTGTATGTATTTTATTCTGATGTAATTTTGTTGTCTGAATTTTGTATTTTATTCCGTTGCATTGTATCTTCGAGCTTGGCCTTGTATTAGCCGCCCTGAGTCCCCTTCGGGGAGATGGTGGCAGAGTATAAATAAAGATTATTATTATTATTATTTGGCACAGACAGGGTAGCAACAGCAGAGATAGGATTCATTTGCATATGTGAAGCCGATTGGTCATATGCAGATTAGTGTAGGCCCAGGATTTGAAAAGGCTGCTAGGCCAAAATGCCAGTTGGGGAGAGCAGAGCTGAACATTCCAAAGGGGCGGAGCCAAGGTTCTGAAAGAGGCAGTTAGAGTGAAGGAGTTTGAAAAATGACAGTTAGGAATCTGTGTGTGAAGAGGAGAGTTGGTTTTTGAGTGCCTGATAGAAATAAGCAGTTATGAAGATGTGTTAAAGACTTCTGATATAGAGAAGCAGTTAGTTAAATAGAGCTCGAGTTTTAAGGAACATAAAGAAGGCTAGTGTTGTCTTAGTTCAGAATATAATTCAGCCAAGAGTGTGTAAAGCAAGTCACATGTTTGTGAATGTGAAACATTGATAGTTTATTCAGAAAAGTTAACCAAGTAAATGATACTGACTGTAAGACTCAAGATTGCAACAAAACACAAATGTAACCACAAGCGTTGGAGCCAGAAGTTAGAATCATAGAATCATAGAATCAAAGAGTTGGAAGAAACTTCATGGGCCATCCAGTCCAACCCCCTGCCAAGAAGCAGGAATATTGCATTCAAATCACCCCTGACAGATGGCCATCCAGCCTCTGCTTAAAAGCTTCCAAGGAAGGAGCCTCCACCACACTCCGGGGCAGAGAGTTCCACTGCCGAATGGCTCTCACAGTCAGGAAGTTCTTCCTAACAGTTATAAATAAACTGTGTTACTTTGTTATACACAAGAGTGATTCATTGCCTGTGATATAAAATTCAAAGGTTTAACAGCATACAGAAAGTCCCAGCCAATATAAAAGAAGAAACTGAACTAATATAAGGCAGCAAAGAGGTTTTTAAAGAGGAAATAGTCTCTCTCCCTCGCCACACCATATTTACTCGAATGTAATGCTCACCTTGCCAAAACTGGGGTCCACGTCATCTTAGTGCATCATCTTAGTGCAGAGCCAAAGCCAAAGCCGAAGCTGCTTCAGGAGCTCCTCTTTGAGGGCCCTTACCTCTCATTTAATTGTTTTGACTCAATGCTATGCAATGCTGGGATGTGTAGTTTGGTGAGGCATCACCGATGGCACATGAGACTTGAGTCAATATGGTATTCACCGAGGAGGAGAGTCTTGAGCCAGGAAACCCTATCTCTTCCAAATGCCCTTCAAGGGCTGCTTTTCTCTTTTTCTCTCTCTCCGTCTGCACGATTGCAAAAGCCCAGATGGGCACGAGAGCACCCTCTTCCTCTCAAGCCCATCTGGGCTTTTTGCAATCGGGAGAAGCCAGGGAGGAAGGCAACCCTTCTGCCCAAAACTACTGCAGTTGGCATAAGCAGCAGGAAGGGATGCCTCCAAGACTCTGCATCCCATCCAGTTGAGTCAGCAGCATCTTGGGCCCAGGGCTCCGGGTGCCTTTGCAGCACCGCTGGTTGCTTCCCGGACCTATTTTTAAAGAACCCAAGTTGCATCAACGTCGCAGTCACTCTCTGCCTGACCTTGCTGCTTCTTGGTTCCTTGCTTTTTACTTTATCTTTGAATAATTGTAATTGCAATAAATCTACTGCTGTAAGGTTGGCGTTTGGGTACTGATAAGGTCTTGGAAGGGTAAGCCATTAGGATTGTGTGCCAGATTAGAGAGAACACAGTCCTGTTTCTATCAATGGTTAGTCACGTCTAGGGAAATAACAACAACAACAATTTCCCTAGACTTGGCCATGGCAGTCCATGCTCTGGTTACACGACGTATAGACTACTGGAACGCGCTCTACGTGGGGTTGCCTTTGAAGACTATTCGGAAGCTTCAAATGGTCCAACGGACAGCAGCCAGATTGTTAACAGGAGCGGCGCTTAGGGAGCACACAACTCTGCTGCGCCAGCTCCATTGGCTGCCAGTCTGCTACCGGACACAATTCAAAGTGCTGGCTTTATCCTATAAAGCCCTAAACGGTTCTGGCCCAACTTACCTGTCCGAATGCATCTCCCCTTATGTTGCAACTCAGAGTAAGCTTCATTTTGCTTCCAAACACCACCACACAAGAGCTGTAGTTTTATAGTTTATTGAGGAAAAAAATCCAAGTCAAAATAAAGAATAAGCATTGCAAAGTTCCAAAGATTAAGGTTAAATGCAGAATATAGTTCCAAAGATCTTCAGGTAAAAGCAGGAGACACAATCCTATCGGCAAAGTTCAAACCAGAGTTCCAGGTACAAGCAATGAAACAATTGCCCCATGAATCACAATGCAAGAAATCCCAAGCGTACTGCTTTCCAGGCTAAGGTTATTCCATGAAGCTTTCGGGCTAATAAGCTACGTTGAACTGACGCTTTCCCTTGGTTTGCAAAAAGCCGAAATACCTTTCTAACATGAAAACATTACATGAAATCATTGCGATGACCTTTCACCGAGCTGGCTTCTCATCTGCTGGCCAGGCGAGAACTCTGCCTGACCCGCAAATCAAGACGAGCCTGCCGGGTCAGGTCACTATCAAGGCTTTCAGTACTTTCAGTATCAGCGTGGGAAGGCGGAAAATGCCTCCCCACCTTTTCACTATCTCCTTCGTTAAAATTCTTTTCTCCTGAGAACCGCTGTGTTGATGTTGACTCTGCACTGTCTGTGCTGTCTGTGGGAGCCGCAGGCCCAGAGATCTGAGGCATAGAAAAAGAGCCAGGAATCTGAATCCCATCATCCTCATCATCACAGAACATCTCAGCCACAACACCTTATGAACCATCTAGTACTTTAAGATCATCCAGGGAGGCCCTGCTCTCGATCCCGCCCTCATCACAAGTATGTCTGGTGGGGACGAGAGAAAGAGCCTTCCAAAGAAGGAGCCTCCACCACACTCTGGGGCAGAGAGTTCCACTGCTGAACAGCTCTCACAGTCAGGAAGTTCTTCCTCATGTTCAGATGGAATCTCCTTTCTTGTCATTTGAAGCCATTGTTCCACGTCCTAGTCTCCAGGGAAGTAGAAAACAAGCTTGCTCCCTCCTTCCTTCTTTGGAAGCTTTTAAACAGAGGCTGGATGGCCATCTGTCGGGGGTGCTTTGAATGCAATTTTCCTGCTTCTTGGCAGGGGGTTGGACCGGATGGCCCATGAGGTCTCTTTCAACTCTATGATTCTATGGCATGGGGATTAGTGTTCATTTATCAAAAGCAAGGTGGAACAGCCAAGTTTTCAAGCTTTTCCTAAAAGTTGACAAGGTGGGAACTAGCCTAATCTCCCCAGTTAATGCATTTACACACTGATGATGATGATGATGATGATGATAGTTTTATTTAATAAAAACAGCAGCAGCAACAACAACCATTTTATTTGATGATGGTGGTGATGATAACTTTTTAATAATAATTTTGTAATAATACTTGCCCCAAAAGTAATGCTCACCCCGAATTAATTGCAAGACTCCTGTACCCAAATCCGCTACATTATTGGCTGGTTACCTAAATATGTGGATACAATCAGACATCATTAAAATATCCAACTTCTGCTCCCAAGAGTTTGCACTAGAGATTCTTAGGGAGATGTCCTCTCTTCCAAGTCATGGCAACTTATAGGGGAAGCGTGGAGGACCTGCAAATTCCTAAAGAGAGGTGAAATTGCAAATATGGCTCTAGCGATCCAATTCTGTACTCAAAAACAAACAAACAAATCTTTCTTCTATGGAGCCATAGATGCAGAGGCGGCCCTAGGTAATTTTCAATGGTAAGCAAACAGTATTTTGGTGCCCCCCCCCCAACCAATCATTGATATATATTTTCTGTTCGTCGTGGGAGTTTTGTGTGCCATATTTGGTTCAATTCCATCATTGGTGGAGTTCAGAATGCTCTTTGATTGTAGGTGAACTATACATCTCAGTAACTACAACTCACATATGTCAAGGTCTATTTTCCCCCAAGAGCACCTCAAGAGCGCCCCTGGGCAAAATCAACTATACTGCAAATGCTTACTTTGCATAATGGCTTGAGCCGCCCCTGCTCTATCCCCCCACCCATGAACCCCACCCCATGACCTCCAAAGCCCCTCAAAAAAGGATCACACTACTAAACTACCCAAATATCTTCTTTCACTGAATCCCCTTTATGGCAATCTTTAAGTTTACCTTTGTCTTCTTTTCCAAATACCCAAGGGCCAGCCTCCATTTGTTTGCAAATTCTTCATTATTTCCTCCTATGCTACTATTTGTCAGCTTGGCCCCCCAAGTGCACCTCAAGAGTGCCCCTGGGCAAAATCAACTGTACTGCAAATGCTTCCTTTGCGTAATGGGTTACCAAGGCTTCCCCCGGACTGCTAGGGCTGTTGTGAGCCGAGGGGGCGCTCCTGAAGTGGCGGCCGAGGGGCATTTACAGACATGCCTCTGTACCCCTGGCAAAAAAAGTGTACTGCGACCGCTTACTTTGCGTAATGGATGAGCCGCCCCTGCATAGATGCATGCTATTTTTATAGCATACTAGCGGTCCCCTGCCACGCGTTGCTGTGGCCCAGTCTGGTGATCTGGAAAATAAAGTAATGAGAAAGTGCTGGTTTCCAATATATGTAATGTCTTTATGCTTGTGCGCAAACAGTAATTCTTGATGTTTCTTTGACAGTGTTGACGTAGAGATTGTCTGGGTTGCCTACTCTGGAACATGCAACATATAATTGTCCATCTTTAAGAGTCCCTTTCAAATCTACAATACTTTATCTGTGTGTGTGTGAATCATATATATCTATCTACATCTAGTGTCTGCTTCAAAATTTCCAGAGGAGAGGACTCCATCACAGTACCAAGAAGTCTATATTTCCCAAGAAGTCTATATTTCATTGCTACAGGATTCTGGGTGTTGTAGCTCAGCAGTTTTGGGCAGGGGCGGCTCAACCCATTACGCAAAGTAAGCATTTGCAGTATAGTTGATTTTGCCCAGGGGCACTGTTGAGGCACTCTTGGGGGAAAATAGACCTTGACATATGCGAGTTGTAGGTCCTGGGATGTATAGTTCACCTAAAATCAAAGAGCATTCTGAACTCCACCAATGATGGAATTGAACCAAATATAGCACACAGAACTCCCACGACGAACAGAAAATATATATCAATGATTGGTTTGGGGGAGGGGGGCACCATAATACCGTTTGCTTACCATTGAAAATTACCTAGGGCCGCCTCTGTCTATCTATATCTATGGCTGGATGGCTCTCTATCAGGAGGGCTTTGATTACGTTTTCTTGCCCTGCTGAAGGGAGTTGGACTGGATGGCCTTAAGTATTTTCTGTTGGTCCTGCGGGTTCTGTGTGGGAAATTTGCCCCAGTTCTGTCATTCGTGGGGTTCATTCAGAATGGTCTTTGATTGTAGGTGAACTATAAATCCCAGTAACTACAACTCCCAAATGCCAAGGTCTATTTCCCCCAAACTCCATCTGTGTTCATATTTGGGCATGTGAAATATTCGTGCCAAGTTTGGTCCAGATCCATCATTGTTTGATTCCACAGTGCTCTCTGGATGTAGGTGAACTACGACTCCCAAACCCAAGGTCAGTGCCCACTAAACGCTGCTAGTATTTTCTGTTGGTCATGCAAGGCCTGTGTGCCAAGTTTGGTTCAATTCCATTGTTCAGAATGCTCTTTGATTATAGGTGAACTATAAATCCCAGCAACTACAACTCCCAAATGACAAAATCATAATTTTTTGAGTGGTGGTCACTCCTTGTGTAGTGAGATATTTTGCTGCCAAATTTGGTGTGATTTCGTTCATTGGTTCTTTTGTTTTTGAGGTATTCATTATGCACAGAGCATAGATTAACAGAATATTTCAGAAGGTGGGAAACAGATCCGAATCCATTGTGAGTCAGTGGGATCCATGACTTTCTATTTCAAGTTGTTTCTGTCTGTTCCATGATGACCTGGAACTCCTTCTGTTGGTTTCTATCTAAAGGTGCATCTGCAATATTGAGTTCATGCTCAGTACTACAGGATCCTGGGAGTTGTAGTTTTCCAAAGTCCATAGCCTTCTTTAGATGCAAATACACTGCAGTCAATGCAGTTTGGCACCCCTCTAACCACCATGGCTCTGCTATAGGATCCTGGGAGTTGTAGTTTTCCATGCCCTTCTCTAGGTGCATCTGCACCATCAAATGAAAGCATTTTGGCACTACTTTAATTGCCATGGCTCCATGCTACGAGATCCTGGGTACTGTAATTTTCCAAAGTCCATAGCCTTCTTTCGGTGCATCTACATCGCAGAATGAATGCAGGTTGGCACTGCTTTAACTGGACACAGCTCAATGCTATGAGTTTCTGAGAGTTGTGGTTTTCCAAATTCTCTAGGTGCATCTACATCTGGAATGTTTGCCACCACTTTAGCTGCCATAGCTCCTGGGAATTGTAATTTTCCAAAGTCCATAGCCTTCTCTAAGTGCATCTAGGCTGCATAATAAGTGTGGTTTAGTATCAATTTAACTGCCACAGCTCCATGCTATGGAATTTTGGGAGTTATAGTTTCAAAAGGTCTATATGTGCATCTACATCGCAGAATAAATGCAGTTTGGCACCGCTTTCATTGCCACAGATCCATGTTGCAGGAACCTGGGAATTGTAAGTTTCCAAAGTCCATAGCCTTCTCTGGGTGCATCTACACTGCAGAATGAATGTAGTTTGGCACCACTTTAACTGCCATGCCTTAATGCTATGGGATCCTGGGAGTTGTAGTTTTCCAAAATCCATAGCCTTCTCTAGATGCATTTATACTGCAGAATGAATGTAGATTGACACCACTTTAGCTGCCATGCCTTAATGCTATGGGATCCTGGGAGTTGTAGTTTTCCAAAGTCCATAGCCTTCTCTAGGTGCATTTACACTATAGGATGAATGCAGTTTTGCACTGCTTTAGTCGCACAATGCTTTAGTCATTGCTACAGGATTCTGGGTGTTGTAGCTCAGCAGTTTTGGGCAGGAAAGGCTCAAGACCTTGGCAAACAGCAACTTCCATAATCCTACAGCCACAGTGGTTAAAGTGGTGCCAATTTGCATTCATGCTATGATGTAGATGCACCTATAGATTTTTGAAACTACAGCTCCCTGGATCCCATAATGTTAAGCCATGGCAGCTGAAGTGGTGCCAAGCCACATTCTTTCTGTAGTGTAAATGCACCTAGAGAAGGCTATCGACCTTGGAAAACTGCAGTTCCCTGGATCGTGTAGCATGGAGCTATGATAGTTAGAATTGGTGCCGAACCGCATTCACATTCATTCTGAAATGTAGTTGCACCTAGAGAAGGTGATGGACTTTGGGAAACTGCAACTCCCAGGATCCCATAGCATTGCGCCATGGCAGAGTAGACACGTCATCCTTCGATGTCCTTTCTGGCCCAAGTTCCTTTGCAAAAGTCCCCATTTTGGAAATGACTTTAAGGAATTCATGGAGCGACGATAGGGAAATTGTCGTGAAATGAGGCGTCTCGGGTGTTTTAATTTCCGTCGGGACAAACAACAGGACTAACCAGCCCTGTCTTATGAGAAGCAAGGGAATTGGAGTCAAGATGCATCAAAGAGGATTGGATTGCTCATGCTGTCGCTTTGCACGCCAGGAAAATAATGTTCTCTGACGGCGGATCAAGGTTAAAGCCTCTTTGGCACATGAACTGCACCTCCAGAGGTGCCAAGAGAGCACCTGGAGAGTTGATCTCCAATGCCTGCAGGAAAATCCTCATGCTAAAACAGAGAGTTTCTTTCTGGGCACACTGCAGAGAGAATGGCACTCTGTGCATGCTCAGGAACCTTGGTCTCCTTTCATATGGGTGGAAAAAAATAATATGACTTTTATGGCCAAAATCACTGGGTTTCTGTGAGTTTTTCAGGCTGTATGGCCATGTTCCAGCAGCATTCTCTCCTGACTTTTCACCTGCATCTGTGGCTAATGGCATCTTCAGAGGTTTTGTTGCTAGTGAGGCAAGTGGGATTGTGTGTGTGTGTGTATACAAACATACATACATATACACAGAGGCGGCCCTAGGTAATTTTCAACTGTAAGCAAACAGTATTTTGGCGGCCCCCCCCCCCCCCCCCCCCCCCCCCACCAATTATTGATATGGAGCAGGAACGAGAGTGGCTAGGCGAGGCTCAAGGGCCCGACACCTTCTGGAAGAGGATCGCCTGGCAGTGAGGCAAGGAAGCCGCGGCTCCCCCCGGACTGCTAGGGCTGTTGTTAGCCAAGGGGGCGCTCCTCAAGTGGCGGTCGAGGGGCATTTACAGAGGCGCCTCTGCACCCCTGGCAAAAAAAGTGTACTGCAACCACTTACTTTGTGTAATGGACGAACCGCAACTGCTAACAGCCTACTTGCGCCCCTGGCAAAAAAAAGTGTACTGCAACCGCTTACTTTGCGTAATGGATGAACTGCCCCTGCATATACATATACATATATATCTGTGGAGGAATGTCCAGCATGGACGAAAAAAACTCATCTATTTAAAGCAAGTGTGAATGTTGCATTTAGCAAGCTTGAATAGCATTGGGTAGCCATGAAGTTTGCAAAGCCAGTCAGTGAGAGTATCTGTGTAGAGGTAGCCTGTCCTCTGGGTTGTTGTAGGTTTTTTCGGGCTATATGGCCATGTTCTAGAGGCATTCTCTCCTAATGTTTCGCCTGCATTTATGGCAAGCATCCTCAGAGGTAGTAAGGTGGTCTGAGGATGCTTGCCATAGATGCAGGTGAAACGTCAGGAGAGAATGCCTCTAGAACATGGTCATATAGCCCAAAAAAACCTACATCAACCCAGTGATTCTGGCCATGAAAGCCTTTGACAGCCTATCCTCTGTTGCCTGGAGGCACCCTCTGTTTGGAAGGTGTTCAGGGTGGGCGAAAGAACTCTAAAGTCTAAAGCAAGTGTGAATGTTGCAATTAGCAAGCTTGAATAGCATTGAGTAGCCATGAAGTTTGCAAAGTCAATCAGTGTGGGTATCTGCACAGAGGTTTTCTGGTCCCTGTTGCTTGGAGGCACACTCTGTTTGGGAGGTGTTTACTGGCACTTGGTTGCTTGCTGTCTGGAGTTCCTCTGTTTTTAAGTGGTGTTTGTTATTTACTGAACCAACCTGGGCACAGCATATTATTTGAGAACACAGACCTCACAACCTATGAGGATGCTCGCCATAGATGCAGATGAAATATCAGGAGAGAATGCCTCAAGAACAAGGCCAGATAGCCCGAAAAAACCCGACAACAACCCGAACACAGAAATGCTGGACCACTCTTACGGGCATCATACCAGACGACACAGAGAAGCCACTGAAATCCACAAGCATGTGGACAATTGCAACAGAAAGGAGGAAACATAATCTGGCCACCAGTATTAAAAACACACCAGAATCAAAACAGTAAATAAAGAACCAAGGGAATTCCAGACAGCAAACAATCATTGGCCAGGATGCCTCCAGGCAACAGAAGCCAGGCTCAATCTATGCAAATACCCTCAGTGATTGACTATCCAAGCTTCATGGCTACTCATATGCTAATTCAAGCTTGCTATTTGCAACATTCACATTTACTTCAAACATAAAAGGGTTCTTTCTCCCACCCTGGACATTTCATTCATGTGTGTGTGTGTGTGTGTGTGTGTGTGTGTGTGTGTATGTATATATACACACACACATACATACACACACACACACACACACGTGTGTGTGTGTGCATGTGTGTATGCATATTAGCTGTCCCCTGCCACGCGTTGCTATGGCCCTGTCTGTGTATATGTGTGTGTATATTTGTTTATATGTGTATACATGTGGTTATGTGCATGCATTGTAATGCATTTTTTAATTTTTCACTTTTTTGTCTCTTCTGCTGTGTTTGCCAATGTTTCTGTGAGTGATGGTCACTTGTTGGCCTGATAGGTGTATTATGTCCAAATTTGGTGTCAATTCGCACAGTGGTTTTTGTTAATCCCACAAACAAACATTACAATACACACACACACACTAGCTGTCCCCTGCCATGTATTGCTGTGGCCCGGTCTGTGTATATGTGTTTTGTGTGTGTATATATGTGTATTTGTGTATATATATTTGTGTATATGTGTATATATGTGGTTTTGTGTATGTGTTGTAATGTATTTATTTATTTTTTTGCTTTTAAAGTCCCTTCTGCTGTTTTTTCAGTGTTTTCATGAGTGATGGTCACTCGTTGGCCTGATAGGTGTATTGTGTCCAAATTTGGTGTCAATTCACCCAGTGGTTTTTGAGTTAATCCCACAAATGAACATTACATACATACACACACACATACACACACACACACACACACCACTTGCCTCACTTCCAAGAGACTTCTGAACAAACCTCTGAAGATGCCATAAGTAACATAAAGGAAAACATTATCGAAAGTTCTCTCAATAGAGGGCCATCCAACCATAGATATGATTGAGAGATAAACAGTATAAATATGATAGGTATATCATAGAATCCTAACATTGGTAGAGGTCACCAAGGGCCATCCAGTCCAAACCCTTTTCTGCCAGGAAGGAAAGGCACCATTTGATCCCTCCTGATAGATAGCCATTCAGCCTCTGCTTCAAAATCTCCAGAGGAGAGGACTCCATCATAGTACCAAGAAATCTATATTCCCCTATGGCTGCACATTTATGCATCTTTGGTCAAGTTGTGCCATGTCTTCTAACATTGGGTTGCTGTGAGTTTTCCGGGCAGTATGGCCATGTTCCAGGAGCATTCTCTCCTGACGTTTCACCCACATTTTGGCAGGCATCCTCAGAGGTTGTGAGGTCTGTTGGAAGCTAGGCAAATGTTTTTATATCTGTGGAATGTCCAAACAATAACAAAGCATTCCCCCAGGCAAAGGTGGCCCTAGGTAATTTTCAACGGTAAGCAAACAGTATTTTGGCGCCCCCCCCCCCCCCCCCCAACCAATCACTGATATATATTTTCCATTTGTCGTGGGAGTTCTGTGTACCATATTTGGTTCAATTCCATCATTGTTGGAATTCAGAATGCTCTTTGATTGTTGGTGAACTATACATCCCTGTAACTACAACTCGCATATGTCAAGGTCTCTTTTTCCCCCAGAGTGCCTCAAGAGCGCCCCTGGGCAAAATCAACTATACTGCAAATGCTTACTTTGCGTAATTGGTTGAGCTGCCCCTATCCCCAGACAGGAAGCAGCCAGGTTTTGAAGCTGCAAAGCTATTCAGTGCTAATCAAGGTGGCCAATTGCAACATTCACACTTGCCTCAAACAGACAAGACTTCTTTCTTCCACTCTGGACATTCCACAGATATATAAACCCACTTGCCTAGATTCCAACAGACCTCACAACCTCTGAGGATGCCTGCCAGAGATGTGTGCAAAACGTCAGGAGAGAATGCTTCTGGAACATGGCCATACAGTCTAGAAAACTCACAGCAACCCAGTGATTTTGGCCTTGAAAGCCTTTACAACACATCTTCTAACGTTGTTGCTGTTGTTGTCTTACTTTTCTCTCTCAACCAAGACACATAGCTGCATGACTCAATATCCAGAGATGTCTGCTCCTGCTTTTGGATCACAGACAAAGAAATCTTTGCTTCATTGGACAAAAGAAAACAAAATCAATCTGGACATTCTCCTCTGCAACTTTGCTTAAAATGAATGGGAAGGGTGCAAGAGCGTGGCAGTTCAGGAAATACAGTGGCTGCATTATTTAGCACCAAAGAGGCCATAAATGTTATAGGAACAATGTTTTAAGAGGCAATCCCAAAACAATATCCTGCGGTCCCTTACAATTAGGCATTGGGTCATAAAAGACTGGAAGGGAAATGGGCTGCAATCCATGAACGCTCAGGCATTAATAGTAATACATTTGCAAACCTTTCCAATGCCACTGGACTCTCCTTGGTCCTTTTTGCAGTTCCTATATTTCTTTATTTATAATATCAGAAGTGAACCAAGGGTACAGTTGTAGTGTATTTAAAAGGCACAAAGTTTTAAAACTTGGCATTATATTAAATGTCCTTTGACCGGAAGCTAGCCACTTGGAATGCCTCTGGTGTTGCTGTAAGAAGGTCCTCCATTGTGCATTGGGCAGGGCTCAGGTTGGATTTTACTATACTGGAGTGGTGTTTAAGGGCAAAGGTGTTCCTGCTCTGGGATACAACAGTAACAACCAGCACTTTTTATTTAGCCCGGAAGCAGATCAACATGGGAGTTGTTCTCTCCCTGTACAGAGCCCCAGTTAGTGACCTGGCTAGTGCTCAATGAACTAGCTGAAGCTTCCAAACTATATTCAAAGGCAGCCCCACATAGAGAGGGTTGCAGTAGTCCAGATGGGAAGTAACCAAGACGTGGACTACCATGCCGTCACTGTTCGATTTGCCCACAATTCATTCAGACAAAGGTATTTCAGAATCCTGACACCAAAGCTTTTTACCGGTTACAACATTTTGCCACTTGTACTACCAAAAGCGTGGTCTATATTATTTTTTGCCCATGTTCTCTTATGTATATCGGCCAAACAAGCAGACAAGTCAAACAACGGATCAGCGAGCACAAGAGCAAAATTAGAAATCACTCCACTGATTCCATTTTTTATAAACATTTTGCTGATTTAATTCATAATACAGAATCACTCCGGGTGCTGGTTTTAGAGGTTGTCACACCCCCCTCCAATTTGGATTTGGGTACTAAATTATTACAGCGTGAAGCCTTTTGGATTTTCACCCTTAAAACTGTACATCTCAATGGTCTAAATGACATCATTTCATACCAGTGTTTCCTGTAAACTATAGTTCTTCGACAATACATGGGTACACAAGTTTTAACACTGCGAAGGCGCTCCTGGCCACCGCTGACACCTGAGGTTCCAGGGTCAGTGATTCCAGGATCACTACCAGACTGCAAACCCATGTCTTCAAGGGAATGTCACCCCATCGAACACAGGCTGTAACCCTATACCCTGTTCTGCCTTTTGACTGACCAGGAGTACCTCTGTTTTGTTTGGATTTACCTTCAACTTATTAGCCTTCATCCAGTCCGTCACTGATGTTCAGGAGCAGAACGGCATCCTTGGCTTTAGGTGGAAAGGAGTACTAGAGATGGGTGTCTTCTGCGTAGATTTGACACCAAATCCCAAAACTCTGGATGATCTCTCCCAGTGGTTTTATATAAATGTTAAACAGCATGGGGGGCAGAATTGAGCCCTGTGGGGTCCCACAGGCCAGAGGCCAGGGAGTCGAACAGGAGTCCTCCAGCTCCACCATCTGGGATCACCCCTCAAAAAAGGACCGGAGCCACTGGAAAACAGTGCCTCCCATTCCCATCCCATAGAGCTGGCCCAGAAAGAGACCATGGTTGATGGTTTTGAAAGGCATTGAGAGGTCCAGGAGAACCAACAGGGAAATATTCCACCAAGGCAACCAATGACATTTCAGTTCCGTAACCAAGCCTGAAAACAGATTGAGATGGATTCAGATGGTCAGTTTCATCTAAGAAACTTTGGAGTTGTGAGGTCACCACAACTTAAGCTTCTTTGAGTCTCCTTTGGGAGAGATAAAGCGGGATATTATTATTATTTATTATTATTATTATTATTATTATTATTATTATTATTATTAATAGAAAAATCAGCTGATGACCCAAAATGAAGACTATGCAAGGAAGCTGATGAAACCATTGATCATATCCTCAGCTGCTGCAAGAAAATCGCACAAATGGACTACAAACAGAGGCACAACTCTGTGGCCCAAATGATTCACTGGAACTTACGTCACAAGTACCACCTGCCAGTAGTAAAGAACTGGCAAAGGGATTATAAACCTGCAAAGGTAGTCACACGCAAAAATACTGTGGGACTTTTGAATCCAGACTGACAAAGTTTTGGAACACAATACGCCAGTCATCACGATTGTGGAAAAGAAAAAAGTTTGGATTATTGATGTCGCCATACTGGGTGACAGTTGCATTTAGGAAAATCAACAGGAAAAATTCAGCCGTTATCAGGACCTCAAAATTGAACTGCAAAGGCTCTGGCATAAACCAGTCCAGGTGATCCCAGTGGTCATTGGCACACTGGGTGCCATGCCAAAAGATCTCAGCCAGCATTTGGAAACAATGAACATTGACAAAATCACGATCTGTCAACTGCAAAAGGCCACCTTACTTGGATCTACGCACATCATTCGAAAATACATCACACAGTCCTAGGCGCTTGGGAAGTGTTCAACTTGTGATTTTGTGATACGAAATCCAGCATATAGATCTCGTTTGCTGTGACATATTATAGTTTTGTGTCAGAATAATAATAATAATAATAATAATAATAATAATAATAATGGCAAAAGAAAGTGCTCCCTGGACAGTTCCTAGGAAAAAATGGAGAGCAAAATGGACAAGGAAAAAACATGGATGTAGCTCACAAATAGAATGTGGAAGAAGGGACGGAGGGTCTGATTCTGGCAGCCCAAGAACAGTCAATTAGAACAAATACCATCCAAGCCAGAACTGAAAAGCTGATGACAGTTTCCAAGTGTAGACTCTGCAAGGAAGCAGGTGGAACAATGGATCACATCCTCAGCTGCTGCAAGAAGATCGCGCAAACAGACTACAAGCAGAGGCGTAACACCATTGCTCAGATGATTCATTGGAACTTGTGCCATAAAAACCATCTCCCTGAGACTATGAACTGGTGGGATCACAAGCTGGAAAAGGTTACAGAAAATGAACATGTAAAACTACTCTGGGACTTTTGAATTCAGACTGACAGAGTTTTGCACTATTATTATTATTATTATTATTATTATTATTATTATTATTATTATTACTATTCCTGACTTCACAATCGTGGAAAAAAACAAAGTGTGGATTGTTGATGTTGCAATCCCAGGTGACAACAGGATTAACAAGAAGCAACTGGAAAAGCTGACACGATACGAGGATTTAAAGAGTGAACTGCACAGACTCTGGCACAAGCCAGTAAAGGTGTACCCAGTGGTGATTGGCACACAGGGTGCAGTGCCTAAAGACCTTGGCCTGCACTTAAAAACAATAGGTGTTGACAAAAACACCACCTGTCAGCTGCAGAAGGCCACCCAACTTGGATCTGCACACATTATTCGCCGATACATCACATAGTCCTAGACGCTTGGGAAGAGTCCGATGTGGGATCCAATACAAAAACCAGCAGAGTGATATTGTTTGCTGTGTACTCATCTTGTTGTGTTAATAATAATAATAATAATAATAATAATAATAATAATAATAATAATAATTTGGAGCAGAAAAAATGGCAAGCAGGGCAAAAAGTTGTAAATTGGGAGGTGGGCAAAAAGTGAGGCTAAAAGTGATACATTTGGGGAGAAATATTGTGAATTTGGAGCAAAAAAGTGGCAAATTTTTGAGAGAATCTTGTAAACTTGGGGAGGAATGTCAAAAGAGAAAATTGTAAAATTGGGGCAAAAACTTGCAAGTTTGAGTTTAAAAAATGGCTAATTTGATGGCAAAAATATCAAATTTGAGGCTAAAAATGGCAAGTTTATCGCAAAAAGTGGCAGCTTGGAGTTGAAAAAAATACATGGTGGTAAATTTGGGGCCGAAAGTACTGAATTTGGGGCCAAAAGTAGCAAGTTTGGAGGTAAACATGGCAAGTTTATGGCGAAATCGTGACAAGTTTGGGGTTAAAAGTGGCAAATTTGGGAGAAAATTGGACAAATTTGGGGCAGAAGATAGGAAATGGAGTAAAATATACTTACTTAGGCAACCCCTCGTTGTCCGAGTATGATGGCCTTCCAAGTGCAGTGTCTTGGCAGTGGGGTCGTAGGTGGCTGTGGAGCCCTATTCTTGATCAGCATGTTCTTCCACAGTGAAGACATCGGTTTCCAGATGGAAGGCGGTCCTAGTCAGGGTTGGCTTGATGCACCTTCCGTTTGACCCGTTTCTCCCTTTCCCCCTCCATTTGTACCTCTTCAAATTCTGCAGCACTGCTGGTCACAGCTGACCTCCAGCTGGAGCGCTCAAGGGCTTCCCATTCTCTTGGTGTCTATGCTTTAAGCCCATCTTTTAATCTCTTTTCCTGTCCACCAACATTCAATTTGGGGCAGAATATAGGAAATGGAGTGAAATATACTAATTTGGGGACAAAGGTTGCCAATGATCAAGTGGTTACTCTCAAAATATCTGACTGCTCAATATGTTCAGTTCTCCAACTATAGCAATGGGGCTAGGTTTTGCATCCTTTCTGTGACCCTGTTTGCCAAATCCGACCTTCTTTTCCTCCTTTGCAGACAGCAGCGATAGCGAGTTGGAGCTTTCGACCATCCGGCATCAGCCCGAAGGCCTGGACCAGTTGCAGCTTGTGACCAAATTCAGCAAGAAAGAGCTCCAGTCCCTTTACCGAGGCTTCAAGAACGTGAGTCCGAGGGGGGCGGCTTCTTGCTTAGACTTATATGTTGCAACTTGTGGCCGTGGCGCTATTGATGTGACCACAAATGGCTTTGGAACACTCTGTTAGAATCATAGCTTTGTAGAGTCAGAAGGGGTCCCAAAGGTCATCCGGTGCAACCCCAACTGTCCCAAACAGTCTACCCTGTGATTATGAACTGAATTAACAAATGCCGGTTTCGCACTCGGGATCCAATAAGGCCCCAGTTTGGAATTTTTTAAAAAAGGAGTCTTCACTCCTCCAGATGCATTAATGTGCCCAGAAGGGAGTGCCAAAATTTCCCTCTTCATTCAGACTTTGCTGAATGACATGAAAGAGTCAGCCTTAAAGTGGAGAGTGCTGATCCATCAATTGATTCTAGGAGCAAAGAAGCAGCGATACCAGTAAATGGACTGCAGTGAATTAGGAGAGACTTCTGGACAGGTTATTTTGACTAGGTCTAAGACTGCATTCCTTTAACTTGGGGTCAGGACCCCTGGTTGGGTCATGAGGTGGTGTCAGAGGGGTCGTCAAAGACCATCAGAACACACAGTATTTTCTCTTGGTTCTGTGGGTTCTGTGTGGGAAGCTTGGCCCAATTCTATCATTGTTTGATCTGGCCATGGTGGTCCACGCTCTTGTCACATCCCGAATAGATTACTGCAACACGCTCTACATGGGGTTGCCTTTAAAGACTGTTCGGAAACTGCAATTAGTCCAACGGGTGGCAGCTAGATTACTCACCGGAGCGTCATACAGGGAGCATACCACTCCCCTGTTATGTCAGCTCCACTGGCTGTTGATCCAATTCCGAGCACAATTCAAAGTGCTGGTTTTGGCCTAAAATACCCTATACAGCTCCGGTCCAGTGTACCTGTCCGAACATATCTCCTTCTATGTCCCACCTCGGAGTTTAAGATCTTCTGGGGAGGTCCTGCTCTTGGCCCCGCCTCTGTCTCAAACACGTTTGGTAGGGACGAGAGAGAGGGCCTTCTTGGTGGTGGCCCCCCACCACCACCATCCCTCCTCACCTTTAGAAAGAAGGTGAAATCGTGGATGTGGGACCAGGCCTTCAGGCAATTAGGTTAAAGGACAATTGATAATGTTAACTATGGCTTGGAAGAGGATTTGGATAAGTTAAGCAGAGTACTCAATAGTATATTACTAGATAAATAGCCACCAGACTGGTAATAGCTCCATGTCTTAATGTTTATGCTTTTAACTGTTATAATTGCTGTTTTTTATTTTATTATGCAGCATCGAATAGTTGCCAATTCAAATCAAATCATTTATCTTGGTCATAGACCAGCACAGGAAATAGATTGTTGCCAATTGGAAGCCGCCCTGAGTCCCCTTAGGGGTTGAGAAGGGTGGGGTAAAAATGTTCTAAATAAATAAATAAATACAATTGGTGGGGTTCAGAATGCTCTTTGATTGTAGGTGAACTATAAATCTCAGCAACTGCAACTCCCAAATGTCCAGGTCGTATTGAGTATTTGTGCCAAGTTTGGTCCAGATCCATCATTGTTTGAGTCCACAGTGCTCTCTGGATGTAGGTGAACTACAACTCCAAAACCCAAGGTTGATGCTCACCAAACCCTTCCAGTATTTTCTGTTGGTCGTGGGAGTTCTGTGTGCCAATTTGGTTCAATTCCATTGTTGGTGGAGTTCCGAATGCTCTTTGATTGTAGGTGAACTATAAATCCCAGCAATTACAATTCCCAAATGACAAAATCAATCCCCTCCGACCCCACCAGCATTCAGATTTCAGTGTATTTGGGTATTTGTGCCAAATTTGGTCCAGTGAATGAAAATACATTCTGCATATCAGATATTTACATGACAATCCATAACAGTAGCAAATTTACACTTGTGAAGTAGCAACAAAAATAATATTATGGTTGGGGGTCACCACAACATGAGGAACTGTATTGAGGGGTCACGGCATGAGGAAGGTTGAGAAACACTGCTCTATGCAGATACCCTCACTGATTGACTTTGCAAACTTCATGGCTACTCAAATGGCTACTCAAGCTTGACTATTGCAACATTCACACTTGCTTCAAACAGACAAGGGTTCTTTCTTCCACCCTCGACACACACACATTCACACACACTCCACTTGTCTCACTTCCAACATACCTCTGAAGAAACCTCTGAAGATGCCATTAGCCATAAATGCAGGTGAAATGTCAAGAGAGAATGCTGCTGGAACACAGCAACCCAAAACATGGTCTCTTTGGTGCATGAAATTCACGTCCTTCAGATATCAAAAGTGCCAGGAGATCACCTGGAGAGAGTGCAGCTTCAAGTAGAGAGTGTTTCTATCTCAGTGCTGCAGAGAGAAAGGCACTCTGCATATGCTCCAGAACCTTGGTCTCATATCACATGGTACATGGATGGGCCACAGCCTTGGAAGCAAGGGCTGAGTGGTGGTGTTTCATTTGCAGAGGGAATAGAAAGGCGGAAGAATGCATGGAAATGTGTGTTTTGGCACAACTTTGAGGGTCACCACAACATGAGGAACTGCATTAAGGGGTCATGACATCAGGAAGACTGAGAACCACTGAGGGCCCAATAGATGGCCATCTGTTGGGAGGGCTTTGAGTGTGCCTTCCTTTATGGCAGGAAAAGGTTGGACTGGATGACCTCTGGGGTCACCATCCCCTTCCTTGATTCCATAGCATTCAGCCAAAGTGGCCTCAAACCAGCGTAAATCTATAGTGAGGATGCACCCTTAGAAGATATTTTTTAAAGACTGCCAATACCCGGCAACTTCAGAAGTATGTTTACTGGCCCTCTGCCTTTGCATTGATCAGAAACTTAGCCGACAGGCGCTTTCCCCATCGCCTTATAAATAAATAAGTGCCGCCTCTTGCCCGGAAAAGTTGTCTCTGCCTGGATGTTTTTAAAAGCGCAAGAAGAAGGAGAAAGCAATACAAAAGTGGAAATTCCTCCATTGGAAGCAGAGGATAAACAAATAGATTTGCAACTGTGAGAACTGGACCTGCATCTTTTTCTTGGGTGCATCTGCACTGTAGAATTAATGCGGTTTGACATCACTTGAACTGCCAAACTGTGGCTCCCCCTATTTGATGGCCTTGGGCCATGGAAGGTCAAGTGGGTTCAAACTTCATATATCGCTTCCAGCCTCTGCTATTCGTTAGGTGCTGTCCACCCACTTTCTCACCAGGGCTGGCCCTGCTTAGCTTCCAAGATTGGATCAGATTTAGTGCCTTCAGGGAACTTTGGCCCAAAATAAATATCCAAAAGTTGGCCACAGATGTGTGTTTGCCACTCGCACCTCCCTGGCGTGACCTCCTTGTACTTTGCTTTGGCAGGAATGTCCCAGCGGATTGGTCGACGAGGAGACCTTCAAGCTGATCTATGCCCAGTTCTTCCCCCAAGGAGGTGAGTCTTTGTGCAGAGGGTTCAGGAATGGCTATTGTGGCCATTGGCCCAGGGAGGTCATTCAGGATTGGCATAGCATCCATTGGTCTGGGAAGGTAATTTGTGGCTGCCATAGCAATTGGTTTAGTGTCTATTGGTCTGGGAAGGTCATTCGGGATTGGTACTGCAATTGATATAGTGTCCATTGGCCTGGGAAGGTCACTTGAGGCTGGCATAGCAATTGATATAGTAGCCATTGGCCTGGGAAAGTCATTTGAAGCTGGCACAGCAATTGGTTTAGTGTCCATTGGCCTGGGAAGATCATTCGAGATTGGCACTGCAATTGGTAAAGCAACACTTGACTTGGAAAGGTCATTTGGGGTTGGCATACAAATTGGTTTAGCATCCATTGGCCTGGGAAGGTCATTCGAGATTGGCACTGCAATCGGCATAGTGTTGATTGGCCTCAGAAGGTCATTTGGGCTGGCATAGCAATTGATATAGTAGCCATTGGCTTGGGAAGATCATTCGGGGTTGGCATTGCAATTGATATAGTTGCCATTGGCTTGGGAAGATCATTTGGGGTTGGCATTGCAATTAATATAGTAGCCATTGGCCTGGGAAAGACATTCGTGGCTGGCACAGCAATTGGTTTCGCATCCTTTGGCCTAGGAAGATCATTTGAGATTGGCACAGCAATTGATTAAGCAACAATTATCTTGGAAAGGTAATTCGGGGTCGGCATAGAGCTTGGTTTAGCATTCATTGGCCTAGGAAGATCATTCGAGATTGGCACAGCAATTGGTAAAGCAACAATTGACTTGGAAAGGTCATTCGGGGTTGGCATAGAAATTGGTTTAGCGTCCATTGGCCTGGGAAGGGCATTCGGGATTGGCACTGCAATCGGCATAGTGTTGATTGGCCTCAGAAGGTCATTTGGGCTGGCATAGCAATTGATATAGTAGCCATTGGCTTGGGAAGATCATTCGGGGTTGGCATTGCAATTGATATAGTTGCCATTGGCTTGGGAAGATCATTTGGGGTTGGCATTGCAATTAATATAGTAGCCATTGGCCTGGGAAAGACATTCGTGGCTGGCACAGCAATTGGTTTCTCATCCTTTGGCCTAGGAAGATCATTTGAGATTGGCACAGCAATTGATTAAGCAACAATTATCTTGGAAAGGTCATTCGGGGTCGGCATAGAGCTTGGTTTAGCATCCATTGGCCTAGGAAGATCATTCGAGATTGGCACAGCAATTGGTAAAGCAACAATTGACTTGGAAAGGTCATTCGGGGTTGGCATAGAAATTGGTTTAGCATCCATTGGCCTGGGAAGGGCATTCGGGATTGGCACTGCAATCGGCATAGTGTTCATTGCCCTCGGAAGATCATTTGGGTTGGCATAGCAATTGATATCGTTGCCATTGGCTTGGGAACATCATTCAGGGTTGGCAAAGCAATTAATATAGTAGCCATTGGCCTGGGAAAGACATTAGCGGCCGGCACAGCAATTGGTTTAGCGTCCATTGGCGTGGGAAGGTCATTTGGGGCTGGCATAGCAATTGGCTTAGCATCCATTGGCCTGGGAAGATCATTCGAGATTGGCACAGCAATTGGTAAAGCAACAATTGACTTGGAAAGGTCATTCGGGGTTGGCATAGAACTTGGTTTAGCATCCATTTGTCTGGGAAGGTCATTTGGGATTGGCACAGCAATTGGTAAAGCAACAATTGACTTGGAAAGGTCATTCAGGGTTGGCATAGAACTTGGCTTAGCATCCATTAGCCTGGGAAGGTCATTCGGGATTGGCACTGCTATTGGCACAGTGTTCATTGGCCTCGGAAGGTCATTTGGGCTGGCATAGCAATTGATATAGTAGCCATTGGCTTGGGAAGATCATTGGGGGTTGGCAAAGCAAATAATATAGTAGCCATTGGTCTTGGAAAGTCATTTGCGGCTGGCACAGCAATTGGTTTAGCATCCATTGCCCTGGGAAGGTCATTCGGGATTGGCACTGCAATTCGCATAGTGTCCATTGGCCTTGGAAGGTCATTCAGGGTTGCCATCGCATTTGGCATAGTGTTCATTAACTTGGGAAGGTCAGTCGAGATTGGCACAGCAGTTGGTTAAGCAGTCATTGGCTTGGAAAGGTCACTCGGGATTGGTGCTGCAAATGGTTTAGTGTCCATTGGCCTGGGAAGGTCATTCAGGGCTGGCACAGCAATTGATATAGTAGCCATTGACTTGGGAAGGCAGGTTGCTGGGCAAAGGGCAAATAGTAGCCTTTGTTTTGGTGCTTTTTGCAGATGCCACCATGTATGCCCACTTCCTCTTCAACGCTTTCGACGTCGACCGGAATGGAGCCATCCGTTTTGAGGTAAAGTCGCAGATTCCCATTTCTTCAACTGTGTCTAGAAGTAATAATACCAATACCAATACTAATAATACTAATATTAACACTAATAATAATAATAATAATAATAATAATAATAATAATTTGAATTGGGCAGGCAAAGAATGGGCGCCAATCTCAGTCTTGGAAATAACCTGCAGACTGAGGCTTTACCTGCTTGGGTTGGCCACTTGGGTGACATCTCATGCTACACATCCCCCTCGGAGAGACCTAGTTTTCTGAGTGTCCTTCCTTCCCTTTTGCAGGATTTTGTGGTCGGACTCTCCATCCTTCTGCGAGGGACAGTGCATGAGAAACTCAGCTGGGCCTTCAATCTCTATGACATCAACAAGGACGGATACATCACCAAAGAGGTATGTGCATTTGAGGTCTGAGGTCGAAGCCTGGCTTGGCCATGGAAAGCCACTCTGGGTATGCTGGGAATTGCAATAAAAAACCCAGTTAAGGAGTTACAGGTTTTGTACTCCAGCTGGAAATACAAGGTTACAACAACATCTGTTATAGAACTCCAATATGCCGATGACAACATTGTCTGTGCGCATTCAGAAGAAGACCAACAAGCCACTCTAAACACCTTCGCAGAAGCATACGAGAAGCTCGGCCTGTCATTGAACACCGAGAAAACCAAAGTGCTCTTCCAGAAGTCATCAGCCAATCCCTCTCCAATGCCAGAAATACAACTTAATGGCGTAACATTAGAAAATGTTGACCATTTCCGCTACCTTGGCAGCCACCTCTACACAAAAGTCAACACTGACACTGAAATACAACACCACCAGAGCTCTGAGAGTGCAGCTTTTTTCTGAATGAAGCAGAGAGCATTTGAGGACCGGGACATCTGTAGGGATACCAAGGTGCTTATTTATAAAGCTATTGTCCTCCCAACCCTGTGATATGCCTGTGAAACGTGGACTCTCTACAGATGTCACATGCAACTCCTAGAAACAATTCCAGCAGTGCTGCCTCTGGAAAATCCTGCAAATCTCTTGGGAAGACAGGCGGACAAATGTCAGCATGCTGGAAGAAGCAAAGACCACCAGCATTGAAGCGATGGTCCTCCGCCATCAACTCTGCTGGACCGGCTATGTTGTCTGGATGCTCAACAACCGTCTCCCAAAGCAGTTGCTCTACTCCGAACTCAAGAACGGAAAACGGAATGTTAGAGGGCAGGAAAAGAGATTTAAAGATGGGCTCAAAGTCAACCTCAAAAACTGTGGCATAGACACCAAGAGAATGGGAAGCCCTTGAGTGCTCCAGCTGGAGATCAGCTGTGACCAGCAGTGCTGCGGAATTTGAAGAGGCACAAATGAAGGGGGAAAGGGAGAAACAGGCCAAACAGAAGGTGCATCAAGGCAACCCTGACTGGGACTGCCATCCATCTGGAAACCAATGCCCTCACTGCGGGAGAAGATGCAGATCAAGAATAGGGCTCCACAGTCACCTACGGACCCACCAGTTCACTGGTCTTGGAAGACTATCCTACTCGGCCAACAAGGGATCACCTAAGTAAGTAAGCAAGTAAATAAGTACTATTCCAAGCACTTGACAAACACCAACCAAAGAGTCTCCGAGTTCCAATGTCTCTGGGTGTTGTCGTCCCAAAGATTGACTTTTCCAACCATTGGGAGGCACACATCTTGGAAGTTCTAGCTTGGGGAGGCATCAGTAGGAGGCTAAAGATGATGTGGAACTGCAACTCCCAGGATTCCCTATAGCATTGAGCCAAGGACCAAACTATATTAATTATACATTCTTTATCTTACCATGAAAGCAAAGCCACATTCAGCATGGGGAAGGGATAGGTATGGGCATCAGGCTTTTTGACTTCTACTGTAGGGAGATCTCCATGTAAAAACTCCCATTTCCCCCCTTGGACTCTAATTCCCATCAGTTTTGCTCTCCTTCTCTCCCAGGAGATGTTGGCCATCATGAAGTCCATCTACGACATGATGGGACGTTACACCTATCCGATCTTAAGGGACGATGCTCCGATTGAACACGTGGAGAAGTTCTTCCAGGTACAAAAAGGAGAGACTCGGAGGCCATTGGAGCAGGACGATGGGTGTTATGTTATTCCACCGTAATGAGTCTCAATGGAACATCTGTCATTATGGCAACATATCAATAATCCAACCCAAAGAGAGAGAGAGAGAAGGCTGGAACTTAAAGCCTACTTCAAACTTCCCTTTCCATACCTGTTTGCCCTGCTTCACTTCCTCCTGCATTAATGCATTGACATCAATGCACTACATATCCCATTAAGCCATAGACCCCTTTGCCATTGCTATATACAGAAAATAATTGGGATTTTCTAGCCATGGATTGTCACAGAAGCCAAATAGGGTGTTGTTGTTGTTTGGAAGGAGTCCCCAGAGGTCATCTAGTCCATTTGATGCAAGATCCCAGAATTGGAAGGGTCCCCAGGGGTCATCTAGTCCATTCCATGCAGGATCCCAGAATTAGAAGGGGTCCCTAGAGGTCATCTAGTCATCCATGCAGGATCCCAGAATTAGAAGGGGTCTCCAGAGGTCATCTAGTCCATTCCATGCAAGATCCCTGAATTGGAAGGGGTCTCCAGAGGTCATCTAGTCCATTCCATGCAGGATCCCAGAATTAGAAGGGGTCCCCAGAGGTCATCTAGTCCATTCCATGTAGGATCCCAGAATTAGAAGGGGTCTCTAGAGGTCATCTAGTCCATTKCATGCAAGATCCCTGAATRGGAAGGGGTCTCCAGAGGTCATCTAGCCCATTCCATGTAGGATCCCAGAATTAGAAGGGGTCCCCAGAGGTCATCTAGTCCATTCCATGCAAGATCCCAGAATTGGGAGGGGTCCCCAGAGGTCATTTAGTCTATTCCATGCAAGGTCTCAGGATTGGAAGGGGTCCCCAGAGGTCATCTACTCCATTCCATGCAAGATCCCAGAATTGGAAGGGGTCCCCAGAGGTCATCTAGTTCTTTCCCTACTTGTTTACATATTTCCAGCTAAAGCACCCTCCTTTATAACCTTCTCAAGGCAATTGTTATTTGGTGAGGCTCCAGCCCCCTTTGGCAGAGAAGGCTAGTGTCCTTAGAAAACTCCCATAATTCTGTGGCATTGAACCATGGCAGTTCAAGTGGGATCAAACGGCATAGATACTCAGCCGTGATACTCTTGGAAGGCAATGTATTGATTAAAGATAGACCAGGCATCTATCGTTCTGTATTTCAGAAAATGGACAAAAACCAGGACGGTGTGGTCACCATTGAAGAGTTCCTAGAGACATGTCAAAAGGTGAGGTTGCATTAAGCTTTCTTGAATATGACAGCAGTTACACATATTTTGAAATGTATTTTTTGGAGAGTATTACCTTCATCCAATCATAGCTTGTTGTGTTAGTTGGATGGATCTTCTGATCAGTACGCATTTGCCCTTTAAACTGGAATATTTTGCCAGGCTGGATTTGGTCCTCAGCTTGCTGCAGAATGAATCATAAATTGCTGGTGGAGCGAATTATTGTTGTTGTTGTTGTTGTTGTTGTTGTTGTTGTTGTTGTTGTTGTATTATGAAACACGGTTTGTGTTCCTGTGTTATAAATGTCATTTCCTAATTGTTTCTATCATTAAAACATGGGGAAAGTTTATTAAACTGCATAAACTTTGTTTTTGCATTTTGCTATAGTTTTCCACCTAGTATCTGATAGAGTCATAACCAATTCAACACAGTTGTATTGTGTTGTACTGCACTTTTAAAGTGTAGGATTGTTAGACACCTTGAGTCCCCATAGGAAGAAATAATAATAATAATAATAATAATAATAATAATAATAATAATAATAGCAGCTTACTTACTTAGGCGATCCCTCGTTTTCCGAGGAGGATTGTCTTCCAGTATTCTTGTGGGTCCGTAGGTGGCTGTGGAGCCCTATTCTTGCTCTGCATCTTCTTCCGCAGCGAGGGCATTGGTTTCCAGGTGTAAGGCGGTCTCGGTCGGGGTTGGCTTGACGCGCCTTCCTCTTGGCACGCTTCTCCCTTTCGCCCTCCATTCGTGCCTTTTCAAATTCTGCACCACTGCTGGTCACAGCTGACCTCCAGCTGGAGCAGTCAAGGGCCAGGGCTTCCCAGTTCTCAGTGTCTATGCCAGAGTTTTTAAGGTTGGCTTTCAGCCCATCTTTCAATCTCTTTTCCTGTCCACCAACATTCCGTTTTCCGTTCTTGAGTTCGGAGTAGAGCAAATGCTTTGGGAGACGGTGGTCGGGCATCCGGACAACGTGGCCGGTCCAGCGGAGTTGATGGCGGAGGATCATCACTTCAGTGCTGGTGGTCTTTGCTTCTTCCAGCATGCTGACATTTGTCCGCCTGTCTCCCAAGAGATTTGCAGGATTTTCTGGAGGCAGCGCTGATGGAATCGTTCCAGGAGTTGCATGTGACTTCTGTAGACAGTCCACGTCTCACAGGCATATAGCAGGGTTGGGAGGACAATAGCTCTATAAACAAGCACCTTGGTATCCCTACGGATGTCCCGGTCCTCAAACACTCTCTGCTTCATTCGGAGAAATGCTGCGCTCGCAGAGCTCAGGCGGTGTTGTATTTCGGTGTCGATGTTGACTTTGGTGGAGAGGTGGCTGCCAAGGTAGCAGAAATTATCAACATTTTCTAATGTTACACCATTAAGCTGTATCACTGGCATTGGAGAGGGGTTGGCTGGTGTCTGTTAGAACAGCACCTTGGTTTTTTCGATGTTCAATGACAGGCCGAGCTTCTCGTATGCTTCTGCGAAGGTGTTTAGAGTGGCCTGTAGATCTTCTTCTGAATAGCAGCAGATACAGGCACATTTGTCCAATGCTTTGCAAGACATTCTCTGCAGTCATAGAAAAGCAGACAATGTAAAATCACAATCTGCAAAAGGATAATAATAATAATAATAGAAAAGAAGAAGTAGAAGACAATAATAATAGTAATATTAAGAATAATAGAAAATTAGTAGAAGACAGGATGATGTGGTGGTGATGATGATGATGACAATAATAATTTTTAAAATTATTAAATAATAATAAACATTTAATAATATTATGAGGATTTAAAGATCGAACTGCAAAGATTCTGGCACAAGCCAATCAAGGTGGTCCCAGTGGTGATCGGCACACTGGGTGCAGTTCCTAAAGACCTTGGCCTGCACTTAAACACAATCAGCATTGACAAAATTACTATCTGTCATTTGCAAAAGACCATTGTATTCGGATCTGCACACATTATTTGCTGATACAAATGTCCTAGACACTTGTAACTGTCTGACATGTGACCAAATACAAAAGCCAGCAGAGTGATCTTGTTTCCTGTGTACTAATCTTGTTGTGTATCAAATAGCAACAACAACAACAACATAGCAGAGCATTTGATGAACCAACCTGGACAAAATATTACTGGAGAACACAGAAATGCTGCATCACTCTGACAACCATCATGTCAGACTACACAGAGAAGCTGCTGAAATCCACAAGTATCACATGGACAATTTCAACAGAAAGGAGGAAACCGTGAAAAAGAACAAAATCAGGCTACCAGTATTAAAAACCCACCAGAATCAAGACAGTAAATAAGGAATGCTACTCAGAAACAGGGCAACTCCAGACAGCAAACCATCAAGGGCCAGTTAACACCTCCCAAACAGAGGGTGCCTCCAGGCAACAACAGCCAGACTACCTCTATGCAAATACCCTATGTTTTAAATCAGCCTGAGACTGATGGGTTCAGTGATGTTTGGTGTTGCTTGGTGTGTATTAATATTGTTATGTATCAAATAATAATAATAGTAATACTTTTAATGGATGCAGGAAGGAATGATGCAGAAAGAAGTAAATAATAATAATCTATATAAATAAAAATGTAATGTTAGTTCATGCTACCATCAGAACTCAAAAACCACTGGGGGAATTGACACCAAATTTGGACACAAGACACCTAACAGTCCAATTTATGTCCTCCACTCAAAAAAATTGATTTTGTCATTTGGGAATTGTCGTTGCTGGGATTTATAGTTTACCTACAATCAAAGAGCATTCTGAACTCCACCAATGATAGAATTGGGCCAAACTTAGCACACAGGGCTCCCATGACCAACAGAAAAAACTGGAAAGGTTTGGTGGACATTGGCCTTGAGTTTGGGAGTTGTAGTTCACCCACATCCAGAGAGCACTGTGGACTCAAACAATGAAGGATCTGGACCAAACTTGGCACAAGGACTCAATACGCCCAAATATGAACACAGATGGAGTTTGGAGGAAATAGACCTTGACATTTGGGATTTGTAGTTACTGGGATTTATAGTTCACTACAATTAAAGAGCATTCTGAAACCCACAAACGACAGAAATGGGCCAAACTTCCCACACAGAACCCCCATGACCAAGAGAAAATACTTAAGGCCATCCAGTCCAACTCTTCACCAGGGCAAGAAAATGTAATCAGAGCCCTCCTGACAAAGAGCCATCCAGTCATAAATATAGATAGATAGATAGATATGATTCTCTCTCACACACACAGATATAGTATCACAGATTTGAAAGAGACCCTTAAAGAAGGACTATTTATTTATTTATTTATTTATTTATTGCATTTGTTGACCGCCGTTCTCAGCCCTTTCGGGCGACTCACGGCGTTGTACAACATATAAAAACAGTTTACAATACAACCCTCATACAACACAATAAGCACATAACATCAATAATACAACAATAACAAGGACCTCCAATGGCCAAATGAACCTACCGACTAACTTTAAGAAAAAATTCCAATGCCTTTAAGTTTTTCTTTCCTTTTCTCTGATTACCTTTCACCTAAGAACATTTTCAGCAAGTCCTAATAGGTGGAAATTGATATTTAAATGTGTTTGTGCATCATTTCAGCAGTACTGTACATTAAAGTAGATTACAGTTAAAAAAAAATAATAATACAACAATAATTACTCTAAATCATCCGCGTCGTCTCATCGTAAAATCGTAAATCAATATCGTATTCCATATTCCGTTCCAGTCATCAATGCCAGTTGTTGTAATGTTTAGTTGAACGCCTGCTCGAATAGCCTAGTCTTTAAACTCTTGCGGAATGACATAAGGGAGGGCGCCTGTCTGATGTCCACAGGGAGGGTGCTCCATAGCCGGGGCGCCACCACCGAGAAGGCCCTATCTCTCGTCCCCGCCAAACGTGCCTGTGAGGCAGGCGGGATCAAGAGAAGGGCCTCCCCAGATGATCTTAAGGCCCTCGTGGGCTCATAGGCCGAGATGCGGTCAGAAAGGTATTTTTGGCCGGAACCGTTTAGGGCTTTGTAGGCCAGCACCAGCACCTTAAATTGGGCCCGGTAGCAGATCGGCAGCCAGTGGAGCTGGAACAACAAGGGCGTTGTGTGCTCCCTGCGTCCCGCTCCTGTTAGTAACATGGCTGCGCGCGCTGGACTAGCTGAAGCTTCCGGGCCGTCTTCAAGGGCAGCCCCACGTAGAGAGCGTTGCAGTAGTCAAGCGGGATGTGACCAGAGCGTGTACCACCGTGGCCAAGTCAGACTTCCCAAGATACGGGCGCAGCTGGCGCACGAGCCGAAGCTGTGCAAATGCTCCCCTGGTCACCGCTGAAACCTGGGGATCCAGGCTCAACGATATCCAGGATCACACCCAAGCTGCGAACCTGCGCCTTCAAGGGGAGTGCGACCCCATCCAGCACAGGCTGTAACCCTATACCCTGTTCGCCTTGCGACTGACCAGGAGTACCTCTGTCTTGTCTGGATTTAATTTCAGTTTGTTCGCCCTCATCCAGACCGTTACAGCGGCCAGGCACCGGTTCAGGACCTCGACAGCCTCCTTAGTAGCAGGTGGAAAGGAGTGACAGAGCTGGACATCATCTGCGTACAGATGACACCGCACCCCGAAACTCCGGATGATCTCGCCCAGCGGCTTCATGTAGATGTTAAACAGCATGGGGGACAGTATGGAGCCCTGTGGGACCCCACAGGTCAAAGGCTGTGGTGTCGAACAGGTGTCCCCCAATAACACCTTCTGGGTGCGACCCTCCAGAAATGACTGGAGCCACTGCAAAACAGTGCCCCCAAGGCCCATTTCCGCAAGGCGCCCCAGAAGGATACCGTGGTCGACGGTATCGAAGGCCGCTGAGAGGTCCAGGAGCACCAACAGGGACACACTCCCCCTGTCTAGCTCCCGGCGCAGATCATCCACTAAGGCGACCAAGCCGTCTCGGTACCATGTCCCGGCCTGAAACCAGACTGTGCAGGATCTAGATAATCCGTGTCTACCAAGAATACCTGGAGTTTTGAGGCCACCACACGTTCCATGACTTTGCCCAAAAAGGGGAGATTGGAAACAGGCCGAAAGTTGTCAAATTTAGTGGGGTCCAGTGATGGTTTTTTCAACAGCGGTTTTATAATAGCTTGTTTTAAGCTCGCTGGAATTCTGCCTTCCCGAAGGGAGGCGTTAACCACCACCGTTACCCACTCAGCCAATCCCCCTATGGCCTCCTTCAGAAGCCAGGATGGGCAGGGGTCTAGGATGGACGTAGTGGGCCTCATTCCTCCAAGTATCTTGTCCACATCCTCGGGCTTCACAAATTGAAAAGAATCCATCAAAATAGGACAAGCAGGTGCTCGTGTCACATCCTCAGAGACTGCATTTAACATGGTGTCCAGACCAGAACGGATCAAGGCGACTTTGTCTGCAAAGAACCGAGCAAATGCTTCACAGCGCGTGGCCGAATTGTCAGGGCTCCCGCCTAAAGTGGCGGGAGTTAACAGACCTCTGACAACCCGGAACAACTCCGCCGGACGGTTCCTTGCAGACGCAATAGTGGCCGCAAAGAAAGTTTTCTTTGCGGCTTTTATTGCCGCGGCATATGCCCTTAAAAAGGACACAAACCGTGTTCGGTTTGACTCGCTCGGCTCCGAACGCCACACGCTCTCTAGTTCCCTCTTCATTCGCTTCATCACTGCCAGCTTCTCAGTAAACCAAGGAGCTGGTTTAGCTTGGCTACTTGAGAGGGGACGTTCCGGAGCGATCGTGTCGATTGCCCTGGCCATCTCCCCATTCCAGAGAGCGATCAAGGCTTCGACATGGTCACCTACCGAGGTGGCGGGAAAATCTCCAAGAGCCGTCAGGAATCCATTCGGATCCATAAGCCTCCTGGGGCGGACCATCTTAATGGGTCCTCCACCTTTGCAGAGGACTATGATATGTTGCATATTCCAGAGTAGGCAAACCAGACACTCTCCACATCAACACTGACAAAGAAACAACAAGAAATACTGTTTACTCACAAGCATAAAGGAATTACATATATTAGAAACCAACACTTTCTCATTACTTTATTTTCCAGATCACCAGGCTGGGCCACAGCAACGCGTGGCAGGGGACAACTAGTAATAATAATAATTATATATTGACTTCAGCCAAATGCAGCATCGAATCCAATGCACAACTCAGTTTTCAAAACACTGAAATAAAAAAAGTATTAGCTGTGTATTAGATGCGATGATGCATGAGACTTAAGTCAATACGGTATTATTATTATTATTATTATTATTATTATTATTATTATTATTATTGTCTTCTATTGCTGATTTCGAAGTCAATGCACCCGGGACCAATGCTGATCTTGATTCTCGTCATCTTTCTTTCCTTTTCTCTTTCCAGGACGAGAACATCATGAATTCCATGCAACTCTTTGAAAACGTCATTTAGGACTTTTAGAGGGGAAAGACCCCTTTCCGGTTCCTCCGACCCTTCCGCCTCCTTGGCCTGCACTCAGACTTTCTTCCTTGCGAAGCACACACTCTCGATAGAGAAAGACAACAACAAAAGCAAACCAAAAACTCTTTTTTATATTCCAAAATTGGGAGAGGGAGGGAATAGACAAAACATAAACCGCCCAGGAAAAAAGATAATGCCATTGGCTTGCCGGATTTGCAGGGTTTTTGATGGCTGGGCATCTAAAGGAGGAAAAGAGACCAATGGTGAAGTGTGGTCCAAAGTGAAAAGGATGGGGACAGATGAGGCTTGGTGGCCATCTGTCGGGAGGGTTTGGATGGTGCTTTTCCTGCCTGGAGGAAAGAAAAGAGTTGGTGTAGATGCCTTTTGGGGGATCCTTGCAACTCTTCTCCAACAAAGAGGGGAAAACCTTGTGTTAAGAAGAGGCTATCTGTCGGGAGGGATCGGATTGCACTTTCCTTTATGGCAGAAAGAGGTCTGGGCTGGGTTCCCACTTCCAACTCTTGAAGTCTTTGATTCTATTTCTTATGTTTATAATTGAATGGTCATCTCTCGGGAGAGATCAGATGGTGCCGTCCTTTATTGCAGAAAGGAGGTGGACTAGATGGTCTTTGGGGTCCCCCTTTCCAAGACCAATTTTCTCCATGAACCTACTGATGACAATGAAATTGGATGGCCATCTGTCAAGAGGTTTTGGATCATGCCATCTTGGCAGGATGGGGTTGGACTAGATGACCTTTGGGGTCCCTCTTTCCAAGCCCAATTTTCTCCATGAACCTACTGATGACAATTGGATGGCCATCTGTCAGGAGGGTTTGGATCGTGCCATCTTGGCAGGATGGGGTTGGACTAGATGACCTTTGGGGAACGCCTTTCCAAGCCCAATTTTCTCCATTAACCTACTGATGATAATGAAATTGGATGGCCATCTGTCAGGAGGGTTTGGATCGTGCCATCTTGGCAGGATGGGGTTGGACTAGATGACCTTTGGAGGACCCTTCCAATACTATTATTTTGGGAAAGCTTTCCAGCCATCTACAGAGGAAGGGGCAACTTTGGGGGCTTCTTTAGTTTTATTAAACATGGGACCCCAAATATCTGATTCTTCTTTACTTAAAGGAGGAAAAGAACAGGAGTGTGTCTACATTGGGGAATTAATGCGGTTTGGACACCACTTGGAACTGCCATATCTCAATGCTGTGAGTATCCTGGGGAGTTGTAGTTTTACAAAGTCTTGAGCCTTCTCTGCCAAACTCCCAAGACACCGTAGCATTAAGCCATGGCAGCCCAAGCGGTGCCAAACTGCATTAATTCTACAGTGTAGATGCACCCAAGATGTATTCATTCAGATGTAAACACATGCTCTCTGAACCAAGGGAGAACTTCCTAAGCATTTTTATCAGAACTGCTGCCCTGTGCCATAGATCCCAAATGGGACCGGACCTGTCTCTTTAATTTGTCCCTTCCTTGGCAGCATTTCCCAGGTTCTACACTGTAGTTTTAACGCAGTTTAATGCCACTTTAGTTGCTATGGAAATCCTGTACATTCTTGAGCCTTCCTTGCTAAGGAGAGCCTTCCCAAACGACAACCTTCCATGATTCTCAAACATTAAGCTATGGCAGTTATAAGTGGCACCAAACTGGGTTAATTCCACAGTGTAGATTGATGCACCCTTTCTCAGGATTTGTGAGTTTGCACTAGAGAAGTCGTATCTCCAATCATTTTGGGCAGGGATGGGAAACAATGAACTATTGTTCTTCCCAAAGGTAAGAAAAACCCACAATATATTGCAATTCAGGATTGATTCTGTGAAAAGCAAAAGGAAATGCACTTTTCATTTTTTGCATTTTGCACTGACAAAACATTGCATCTACATTGTAGAATTAATGCGGTTTAGGCACCCAATTGGATCTGCCATGGCTCCAAGCAATGGAATCCTGAGAGTTGTAGTTTCACAAGGTCTCAAGAGTGCTGGCGCCACACCAAAACTACAACTCCCAGGATTCCATAGCAGTCGAAAGTGGTATCAAACTGCTTTAAATCTACAGTGTAGCTGCATCCCGCAGTAAGTATTTTGGGGGTCTCGACTCCGTAACGAGGACGAGTAATGTAAAATTAATTTACTAAATAACATTAAAGGAACCAGATCTTGGATGCTAAGCAGGTGAGGCAGATAAGGAAAATAATAATAATAATAATAATAATAATAATAATAATAATAATAATAATAGCAACAACAACAACAATACTATGTAACAATATTATCTGTTCCTGGTTTGAAAGTAGTATTTCCTATTTAATTGTGAGGTCCTTACTATGGAAGTAGTTGTTCTATGTATTGTGGAAGGCTTTCAATGGCCAGAATCACTCAGTTGTTGTGTGTTTTCTGGGTTGTATAGCCATGTTCCAGAAGCATTCTCTCCTGACGTTTCGCCTGCATCTATGGCAGGCATTCTCAGAGATTGTGAGGTCTGTTGGAAACCAGGGAAATGGGGTTTATATATCTGTGGAATAATGTCCAGGGTGGGAGAAAGAACTCTTGTCTGTTGGAGGTAGGTGTGAATGTTTCAATTGGCCACCTTGATTAGCATTAATGGCCTAGCAGTTTTCAAGGTCTGGCTGCTTCCTGCCTGGGGCAATCCTTTGTTGGGAAGTGCTTGTTTCTTGTCTGGACTTCCCCTGTTTTCTCTACAATTATAAGAGTAAATAAACTCTAAAATAATAACAGTAAATAAAGAAACTCAAAAACAGAGGCAGAAACAATGTTGGTTTATTTATTTTATTTATCGTGTCAGAAGTGAGTTGGTTAAAATGCATTAGAAACAAGAAGCAAAGTTAAAACCTAAATATGATGCTAAATGTCCTTTGACCAGTAGCTGGCTACTTGGAGTGCCTCTGGTGTCACTGTGAGGAGGTCCTCCATTGTGCATGTGGCAGGGCTCAAGCCGCATTGAAGTAAGTGGTCTGTGGTTTGCTCTTCTCCGCAGTCACATGTTGTGGACTCCACTTTGTAGTCCCATTTCTTAAGGTTGGCTCTGCATCTCGTGGTGCCAGAGCTCAACCTGTTCAGCACCTTCCAGGTTGTCCAGGAGGGAGTTTCTCATCCGGTCTCACCCACTGATTGAGGCTCCAGGTTTTAGCCTGCCACTTTTGGACTCTCGCTTGCTGAGATGTTCCTGTGAGTATCTCTGTAGATCTTAGAAAGCTATTTCCTGATTTAAGGCATTAGCATGCAGGCTGATATCCAAACAGAGGATGGGTTGGAAATGTCACTGTCTTGGTCCTTTCATTGTTGGTTGCTACTTCCCAATGGATGTCAGGCGGTGCCAGCTAAGCAGTGTAATTTCTCCAGTGATGATAGGCATAGGCATCCTTTGATAATGTAGTACGTCTCATTAAGAGCCTCATCCACTATTTTAGCATGGTGAGATGTGCTCCACACTGGGCATGCATACTCAGCAGCAGAGTAGCATAGTGCAAGGGCAGATGTCTTCACTGTGTCTAGTTGTGATCCCCAGGTTATGCCAACCAGCTTCCACATGATATTGTTTCTAGCATCCACTTTTTGCTTGATAGTCAAGCAGGGATTTTTGTAAGTCAGGTCATGGTTCAGAGTGACTCCCAGATATTTGGGTGTGCTGCAATGCTCCAGTGGGATTCCTTCCCAGGTAATCCTCAGAGCTCAGGATGCTTGTCTGTTCTTGAGGTAAAAAGCACATGTCTGCATTTTAGATAGATTAGTAATCAGCTGCTTTTCCCTGTAATAGGCAGTAAGAGTGCCTAAAGCTTCAGAGAGCTTCCGTTTGACCGTTTCAAAGCTTCCTGCTTGAGTGGTGATGACACAATCATCAGCATAGATGAAACTCTCTGTCCCTTCTGGCAGTGGTTGAATTGGGTTGTTTTTTCGGGCTATATGGCCATGGTCTAGAGGCATATTTCTCCTGATGTTTCGCCTGCATCTATGGCAAGCATCCTCAGAGGTAGTGAGGTCTGTTGGAACTAGGAAAAGGGTTTATATATCTGTGGAATGACCAGGTGAGACAAAGGACTCTTGTCTGTTGGAGCTAGGTGTGAATGTTTCAACTGACCACCTTGATTAGCATTTTAATGGGCTCACAGTACCTGGAGCAATCTTTTGTTGAAAGGTGATTAGATGTCCTTGTTTGCTTCCTCTCTGTTAGAATTTTAAATCTAATCACCTCTCAACAAAAGATTGCTCCAGGCACTGTCAGGCCATCAAATGCTAATCAAGGTGGTCAGTTGAAACATTCACACCTCGCTCCAACAGATAAGAGTCCTTTGTCCCACCCTGATCATTCCACAGATATATAAACCCTTTTCCTTAGTTCCAACAGACCTCACTACCTCTGAGGATGCTTGCCATAGATGCAGGCGAAACGTCAGGAGAAAATGCCTCTAGAACATGGCCATATAGCCCAAAAAAACCTATAACAATCCAGTGATTCCGGCCATGAAAGCCTTCGACAATACAGTGGTTGAACTGGTTGAGACTCAATGAGATAGCCATTGAAAAACCAGAGCAAAATGAGCTATAGAAGGATGTCCTGTAAAAACAAAGTTTTTGCAGTTTAGTCAACTTTTCCCATGGTTTTATGATAGAACTAATGAAGAAAAGACATTTATAAGCCAGGAACAAAAATCGTGTTACATAGTGTAATTATTATTATTATTATTATCATTATCAATATTGGATGGGAAACAATGATGTTGGTGGTATTGGCACTAATTTGACCGCCACTTAGACTCAATGCTGCGGGATGCTGGCAGTTGTAGTTTGCCAGAGAAGGCTTTGCAAAATGATTACATCCCACAGCATCGAGCTGCAGCACTTCAGACAGGATCAAACTGCATTAAATTCCACAGTGTAGATGCACCCAAAGAGTATGAAAAATCTCATTCGACTTGGGGCCGTTCTTCCTTGGAAAACCTGGGTTTGCAACCCTGTGCTTCCGGATTCGAATCGTGTGCAATATTACGGAATGGCTGCATGCCTCACCGGAGGAGCCCCCTTTTCCCCCCACGGCTCCAGCATCCACCTATTTTCACAGCACAACCTGTTCTCTGTAATGATTCGATCTTCAGTCACCGTATATTTTAATAAAATAAACATGCAAAAAAAAAACAAAAACAAAACAGCTTCTGCTTGTCATGTGTCTGTTCAGGAAAAAAAGCAAAACTTCCATTGCTTCAATATTGAATGCAAAAAAAAAGGGAAAATGTGAAGGATTCTATAGCAATGAGCCATGGTAGTCAAAGTGGTGTTAAACTACATTAATTCCACAGTGTAGATGCACCTGTGGTCTCCTATGGTGATTCCTAATTGTAATAATAATATCAAAATGGTGTTAAATTGCATTAATTCCAGAGTGTAGATATACCTATGGTCTCCAATGATGATGCCTAATAATCATCATCATCATCATCATCATCATCATCATCATCATCAACATCAAAGTGGTGTTAAACTGCATTAATTCCGTAGTGTAGATGCAGCTATGCTTACCTATGTTGATGCTGAATAATAATAATAATAATAATAATAATAATAATAATAATAATAATAATAATGGTGGTGGTGGTGATTAGCACACTGGGTGCAGTGCCTAAAGACCTTGGCCTGCACAGTCGGCGCTGACAAGATTACCATCTGCCAGCTGCAAAAGGCCACCTTACTGGGATCTGCACACATAATTTGCTGATACATCACACAGTCCTAGACACTTGGGAAGTGTCCGACGTGTGATACAATACAACAGCCAGCAGAGTGTCTGCTGTGGACTCATCTTGTTGCATTTCAAATAATAACAATAATAATAATAATAATAATAATAATAATAATAATAATAATAACATCACAGCGGTGTTAAATTGCATTAATTCCACAGTGTAGATGCACCTATGGTCTCCTATGATGATGCCTAACAACAACAATATTTATTATTCAAACTTATATGCCGCCACCCCCCTAGGGCTCGGAGCGGCTTACAAAACAAACTGGAATCTAACACAAATTAAAACAACAGATCAAAGGTCAAAAGCCTGTTGAAACAAATATGTCTTACAAGCCCTGCGGAAGGCTGATAAGTCCCGCAAGGCACGAACTTCTGGTGGCAGAGTGTTCCAGAGTGATGGTGCCACTGCTGTAAAGGCTCTGCGTCTAGTTGCTATTAGACGCAAGATTTTAAAACTGGGAACTTCCAATAAATCTTGGTTCTCAGAATGGAGAGATCTCTGGGGTTGGTAGGCGGTGAGGCGGTCCCTTAGGTACATCGGCCCCAGACTATATAAGGCCTTAAAGGTAAGTACCATCACTTTAAAAGTGATCCGGTGCTCAACTGGCAACCAATGCAGCTGCAGTAAGATTGGTGTTATGTGGCATCTCATCAGAATTCCCGCAAGAAGCCGAGCAGCTGCATTTTGTACCAACTTGAGCTTCCGGATCACCGACAGAGGAAGGCCAATGTAGAGGGTGTTACAGTAGTCCAGTCTTGAGATGACCATGGCCTGGATCACCGTAGCTAGGTCGTCCCTGGACAGGGAGGGGGCCAGCCGTCTAGCCTGCCGCAGATGAAATAAGGCAGTTCTGCTAACGGTGGAGACCTGGGCCTCCATCGTCAGCAGAGGGTCCAAAAGGACTCCCAGACTCTTTACCAATGATGACAGGCATAGTGCTTCGCCATCCAGGGTGGGCAGATGGATACCCCCACTGCCCGGTCGACCCAGCCATAGGATCTCTGTCTTTGCTGGATTCACCCTCCACCTGCTGGCATGCAGCCATCCAGTAACGGCCTCGAGGCACTGATGAAAGTAATCGGGTACAGAGTCTGGCCGGCATTCCATCTTATTATAATTATTTCACAGTGGTGTTAAACTTCATTAATTCTGCAATGCAAATGCACCTAGTCTCCTATGACGATTGGTAATAGTAATAATTTCATTATTATCACAGTGGTGTTAAACTGCATTAATTCTGCAGTGCAAATACACCTAGTCTCCTATGATGATTCCTAATAATAATATCAAAGTGGTTCAATACTGCATGAATCCCACAGTGTAGATCACGGGTCCTCAAACCTTTTAAACAGAGGGCCAGGTCACAGTCCCTCAAACTGTTGGAGGGCCGGATTATAATTTGAAAAAAAAACATGAATGAATTCCTATGCACACTGCACATATCTTATTTGTAGCGGAAAAACCGCTTAAAAATAATACAGTAATTAAAATGAAGAACAATTTTCACAAATATAAACTTATTGGTATTTCAATGGGAAGTGTGGGTCTGTTTTTGGCTGATGAGATAGGATTATTGTTGTTGTGTGCTTTCAAGTCGTTATAGACGTAAGTTGACCCTGAGCAAGGGCCGGGTAAATGACTTTGGAGGGCCGCATTCGGCCCCTGGGCCTTAGTTTGAGGACCCCTGGTGTAGATGCACCTATGATCTCATACGATAATACCTAATAATAATAATAATCACAGCGATGTATTAATTCCACAGTGCAGCTGCACTTATGGTCACTGCTGAATTAATGCAGTTTAACAACACTTAAACAACAATTGTCGCTATACAATTAACAATGACAAACAATGCATAAAGCGAGGTAGGTAAAAGCTTTCCATCTTTTTCCATCTCTGGCATCTGGAGGCTGTGCGCGACATTGGCCAGCGGGCAGTGCTGTCACTCCATCTTCCATGCTGAGGACCTTTGTTGTCCTTAGGTGCTCTCCCTGTCAAATTGCCAACATGTCCGCATGGAAGCCTTTTATTACCTTCCCACCAAAGTGTTACCTATTTATCTACTTACATTACTGTTTTCAAACGTGAGAAGAAGCTGGGCTGGCTCACCCCAACCCAGGCTTGAACTATCAACCTTTCGATTGGCAAGATTTTCTGCAGATGGCAGTTTAACCCACTGTGCTAAAATACGAGGGGTATTTTTTAAGTAAGGTCCATTTGAACATAAGTACACAACGAAAGTTTATTTCAAAAAAGTAAATTTAATTTCAGAAAGTACATACTTCACTTTATTTTTCGACATAGTTGCCAAGTTTGTTCAAACACTTATCATACCTCTGAACCAATTTTAAAATACCTCTTCATAAAAACTTGCCGCCTGCTCCGATAACCAAGAGTAATCAAAGAAGGGCGACCGGAGCGGTCCTCATCATGGACGTTGTCACAGCCATCTTTGAATTGTCATACCCACTTATGCACTTTGCTTTCACTCATAACAGTATCACCGTACACTTCACAAATCTGTCGATGAATTTCTGCAGCAGGCAGGTTCCTTGCTGACAAAAACCGTATCACTGAGCGAACCTCACATGCGGAGGGTGAGTTGATAGTCTTAAACATTTTTAAAGCACAGAACAGAACCGTACAGGTTAGCTACAGAGAGGAAACTGAGCACAGTTATTCCCGAGGCATGCCGGTACACAACACACGCGCTCATTGCGGTATGCGCGCGAACTACTAGTGTCTACAACAAAACGGACCTTACTTAAAAAATACCCCTTGTATATGAGATATATTTTAGATAAAGGTAAAGGTTTTCACCTGACATTAAGTCGAGTTGTGTCCCACTCTGGGGGATAGTGCTCATCTCCATTTCTAAGCCAAAGAGCCGGTGTTGTCCGTAGACATCTCCAAGGTCAAATAGCCAGCATGACTGCATGGAGTGCCGTTACCTTCCCGCCGGAGCAGCACCTATTGATCTACTCACATGTGCATGTTTTCAAACTGCTAGGTTGGCAGCAGCTGGGGCTAACAGTAGGAGCTCACCCCGCTCCTCCATTTTTGAAATGCCTTTAAAAAGTAACCCAACTTTACTTTTAATTATTCTATCTCTATCTCTGTTTCTATATTATTCATCCAAAGCTACTGACTTTTCTGTATCTATCTTTTTTATTATAATAATGTATCTTGTTTTTAACTCAAATAAAGATTATATAAATTAAATTAAATAAAATTAAATAAAAAAGTAACCCAAGAAAATAACTAAGAGCTACTACCAGTTTATAATGTATTTTCCTGAGATTTCCACTCAATTGTTTCAATAATGGCCAGATTTAATTTTGTTTCCATAGTATATATTTGAAAGGATTGTTTGCTACTTTGGGTCTGGATCCTGCGAAACGAGTAAGTTACAAATAAATATAATAATGAGTAATAGTAACAACAACAACAACAACAACTAATAGAACCCTCTAAACATGACTCTCTCTGTTCTAGCTTAGCTGAGATGAAGCCCCGCCTCCTCTCCATCATGATTGGACGCTGCCGCCTTGAGCCCTAGGAATCGTGACCCCGCCCCCGCTTTCCTGCTTTCTGATTGGACGCCGCGCCTTTCCTAGTCCTGAGCCTGCAAAGAGCAAAGGGCAGGAGCTGCAAACAGCTGTTGGAGAAGCGGCGTTTTTGGAGGGAGCCAGGAAACCCTGCAAAGCACAGGTTTAGTTCGTGTACTGATTGGTTGCATTTCTTGGGTTGGTTTCATTTATTTCTTGGTTGTAGAAATTTGCAGCAGGGATTGTTTGGGTGGTTCATTTTGCCACACATTTACAAAATGCACAGGTAGGCCAGTACAATGAGCCCAAGCATGCAAAGGGATCTCTTGGAGCAGAAGCTTTTTGGATCTACACAGTAGATTTAATGTAGTTTGGCACCACTTTAACCTCTATGGCTTAATGCTCAATATATGTATGTATCTGTGTGTGTATACTTCCTTGCATCAAATGGCAAAAACATGGTTCCATTTTAGAAATATTTAAAATATGTGTATATATACATGCATATGTGTGTGTGTGTGTATTTATATATATTCCTGGATGACTTTAATGCTCCCTTGTATCAAATGGCAAAAGCATGGTTTGCTTTTAGGAATATTTAAAATATTTAAAATATGTGTATGTTTATATGTATGTGTGTGTGTGTATTTCCTGGATGACTTTAACACTTCCTTGTATCAATTAGCAAAAGCATAGTTTGCTTTTAGGAATATTTGAAATATGTGTATATATACATGCATATATATGTATACACACACATACAGATGCATATATGTACACACACACACATATATATGCACACATATATTTTAAATATTCCTAAAACCACACTTTTGCCATTTGATACAAGGAAGTGTTAAAGTCATCCAGGAAAGTCACTGTAAACAGTTATTTTTTGCGTAATATTTACTTAAACTTTTTTCATTGTAAGAGACTGCATTAACTGTAACATAGAGCCCCCAGTGGTGCAGTGGGTTAAACCCCTGTGCTGGCAGGACTGAAGACTGACAGGCCGCAGTTTCGAATCCGGGGAGAGGCGGATGAGCTCCCTCTATCAGCTCCAGCTCCTCATGCGGGGACATGAGAGAAGCCTCCAACAAGGATGATAAAACATCAAATCATCCGGGCGTCCCCTGGGCAACGTCCTTGCAGACGGCCAATTCTCTCACACCAGAAGCGACTTGCAGTTTCTCAAGTCGCTCCTGACATGACAAAAAAAAAAACAACAACACCTGCTTATATAGAACTGCAGTGTTTGTTGACTCATTCCATCCATTTGACACTTTCAGTACTTGACTCGCATTTTTGTAATTAAAAATACCTAATTAATTTTTAATATTTCTAACAAACTCCTGTGATTCCATGGAGCCTTGCAGTGAAAGTGGTGCCGAACTGCATTATTGATCCAATGTAGATGCACCCAGTGTTTCCTTTATCATCTTCTCTGCTTCCTTGCAGGCTTGAATGCAGGGGCCTCTGCACAGGGCTCTTTCGAAGGGTCTTGGGACACGTTTTTGGGGGTCCAGGGGGGCTTCCGGCCTCTGCAGCGGAGCCATGCGCCTAGTTCAGTTCCGCACCGAAGGGCCAGCGTCGGAGCCCCGGATCGGCCTGGAGGTGAAGGACGGAGGGGACGTCCTGGACCTCAACAGCTTGGACCCTTCTCTGCCCAAGTCCATGCGGGGCTTTTTGGAGGCTGGAGAGACCGCACTCCAAGTGGCCAAGAGGTACTCTGATGAGGTTTGATTCCCCTTTGGAAACAATTAAACAACAGAAATACAATGTGTCACAAAAATATCATTGCAGATTAGAGAAATGTGAGTTTAATATGATGTGTGGGAACGAATGGAAGAAATTAAGGATGTATGGATGGAGTTAATAATTTTGGAAATGCCACTAAAAGACCAAGGCCTGTAATGACTAACTACCTGCTTGCTGGACTGTAATTAATTAAAGGTAACGGCACTCCGTGCAGTCATGCTGGCTATGTGACCTTGGAGATGTCTACGGACAACGCCGGCTTTTCAGCTTAGAAATGGAGATGAGCACTATCCCCCAGAGTCGGACACAACTCGACTTAATGTCAGGTGAAAACCTTTACCTTGGTCTAAAATATCTATATATAAATGCTCTGTACATAATGAGTACTTTAAAAACAAAAGAACCAAAGAACGAAATCACACCCAATTTGGCAACAAAATGTCTCACAATAGAAGGAGTGACCATCACTCAAAAATTTATGATTTTGTCATTTGGGAGTTGCAGTTGCTGGGATTTATAGTTCACCTACAATCAAAGAGCATTCTGAACTCCATCAATGATGGAATTCATCCAAACTTGGCACACAGAACTCCCATGACCAACAGAAAACAGTAGAAGAGTTTGGTGGGCATTGACCTTGAGTTTGGGAGTTGTAGTTCACCTACATCCAGAGAGCATTGTGGATTCAAACAATGATGGATCTGGACCAAACTTGGCACAATCACTCAATATGCCCAAATATGAACACAGACGGAGTTTGTGGGAAATAGACCTTGACATTTGGGAGTTGTAGTCATGGATTCACAGTTCACCTACAATCAAAGAGCATTCTGAACCCCACAAACAACAGAATTGGGGCAAACTTCCCACACAGAACCCCCATGACCATCAGAAAATACTTAAGGCCATCCAGTCTAACTCCCTTCGTCAGGGCAAGAAAACGTAATCAAAGTTCTCCTGATAAAGAGCCATCCAGCCAGAGATATAGATGGATAGATAGATAGATAGATAGATAGATAGGACTCACACACAGAGAGATATAGTATCATAAGGGACTCTTAAAGAAGGACAATTATATGTTGCCATGTTCCAGAGTAGGCAAACCAGACACTCTCCACATCCAACACTGAAAAAGAAACAGCAAGAAATACTGTTTACTGTTTACCCACGAGCATAAAGAAATTACATATATTAGAAACCAACATTACTTTATTTTCCAAACTGGGCCACAGCAACGTGTGGCAGGAGACATCTAGTAAGAACTGAAAAGTAAACTCTGATAAGAACTGAGACAGTGATAACAGAAATGTTTACAATGTTAAGAAGGAAGTCAACACAAGGCTGACACCAATAAAGAAGAATCATCACCTGGCCAAGACACTGAGATGGAGGCAGGATGGAAGATGTCTATCATTAATTTACAACTTTGGAACTACACCAGCAGAATATTCCTATTAAGAATAATAATAATAATAATAATAATAATAATAATAACTTTATTTGTATACTGCTCCATCTCCCCGAGGGGACTCAGAGTGGTTCCCAGGTAACATCACAAAACATACAAAGCAAAAAACAACAACAACATAACCATAAAATTAACAAAACAAAATATAAGCATAAAAATTGTCGCCATAACACACATATATTAAAAATAATCCTCAATGTAATAATACTCAAATTGTGACAGACCTGAGGAGTCTGGTTCACCTGCCATGCTCTACTCCATGGGGAGGAGAGAGATGGTGTATATGGAGAGTGGCAGATTTGCAAGGAAGTAGTCTGGTCACTTTGGGGCTTCTTTCTCAAGGGAAGAGGAAGAAGAGTGCTTTTGGAGTCTTGGATTTTGTGCAGGGACCCAGATTCTGCTGTATGGAAAACAGCGCGCCATTGTGATTTTGTGTTACGAAATCCAGCATATAGATCTCATTTGCTGTGACATACTGTGTTTTTGTGTCAGGAAAATAATAATAATAATAATAATAATAATAATAATAATAATAATAATAATCGTAGTGTAATACAGGTAAACTCTCAGTTAACCCAGTCTGGGGATTAGTAGATGCCGGATAAGTGTAGTTTCTGGTTGCTTGAGTGTACTCTTAAAAATAAGCCTAACTCATTCTATGACCTGTAGTACTATGCCATAACCATCAGCTTTGTCATGACTTAATATTCACATTGGAATACAGTCATTCATAGCAAATAGTACGTAAATGTAAGGGTTTTCCCTGACGTGAAGTCTAGTTGTGTCCCATTCTGGGGGTTGGTGCTCATCTTCATTTCTAAGCCGAAGAGCCAGCGTTGTCCATAGACACCTCCAAGGTCATGTGGCCGGCATGACTGCATGTAGTGTCATTACCTTCCCACAGAAGCGGTACCTATTGATCTACTCACATTTGCATGTTTTCTAACTGCTAGGTTGGCAGAAGCTGGGACCTTATCCTGTTCCCCGGATTCAAACCGCTGACCTTTCGGTCAGCAAGTTCAGCTGCTCAGCGGTTTAGCCCACTACGCCACCGGGGGCAATAGCAAATAGAGAAAAACATAATGTGACACAGCTTTACAGTCTTGTAAACCAGCTTTGTGAATGCAGTAGGCATGATTTCTTTGGTTTTTTCACTGGTTACTTGAGAGTTCCAGTTGCTTGAGGCCTGGTTAACTGAGAATTTATAGTACCTATCTATCCATCTGTCTCGTTTGAGAGAAGAAAATGTGACATTCATATTCATAATAGTAGTAATAATGTGTTGTCGAAGGCAGTCACAGGATTGCTGTGAGTTTTCTGGGCTGTCTGGACATGTTCCAGAAGCATTCTCTCCTGACGTTTCGCCCACATCCATGGCATTCATTTTCAGAGGTTTAGGGGTCTGTTGGAAACTAGGCAAGTGAAGTTTATATATCTGTGGAATGTCCAGTGTGGAAGAAAGAATTCTTGTCTGCTTGAGTCCGACCAAAGGATTCCCCCACGCAGCAACCAGCCAGGCTTTGAAGTTGCAAAGACATTCAGTGCTAATCAGGCTGGCCATTTGCAACATTCACACTTGCCTCAAGCAGACAAGAGTTCTTTCTATCACCCTGGACCTTATTCCACAGATATAGAAACTCCACTTGCCTAGTTCCCAACAGATCTCACAACTTCTGAAGATGCCTGCCATAGATGTGAGTGAAATGTCAGGAGAGAATGCTTCTCAAACACAGCCAGACAGCCCAGAAACCTCACACCAATCCAATAATAATAATAATAATAATAATAATAATAATAATAATAATACAAGTGTACTCTCAGTTAATCTATGGCACCTATGGAGATCAATAGATGTCGGATAAACGTTTCTGGTTGCATAAGAGTTACTCTTAATATATTATTATTATTATTATTATTATTATTATTATTATTATTATTATTATTGATATCCCAGTTTTCTTGGTTCTATGGGATCCTGGGAGCTGTAGCTTGCCAAGGCCTGTATCTAGCCTACAGAATTAACTCAGCTTGAATTAACGCAGCTTGAAAGACCACTTAAACTGCCAGGGCCCAGTGCTGTGAGATGTTGGGAGATGCAGTTTGCCAAGGTTTTTTTTTTTTGCTTTCTCTTCCAAAGAATATGAACTACAAAACTCACAGCATCCCATAGTATTGAATCTGAGCAGTTCAAGGGGTATCGAGCTGCATTTGTCCTACAGTGCAGATGCATGCACTCTTTCCTTGTGGCGGGGAGTTCCCCTGGTTTCCCTATGTAAAATAGGCATGTCTTCCCTTTCTCTCCGCAGAGCACAGGCATCTGATCAACGTGCCATTCCCCGTTCCCAAGTGACCCTTTTGGCCCCCATTACGAACCCTGACAAAGTGATTTGTGTGGGGATGAACTACGTGGACCATTGTCTGGAGCAAAATGTGAAGATCCCTAAAGAACCCATCATTTTCAGTAAATTCTCCAGCTCCATCGTGGGGCCCTACGATCCCATCATCCACCCTGCGGAGAGCAATGTGAGTATCTATCTATCTATCAGGAGCAAAGTACGTTTGTTGGTGCCACAAACACTGTTGCTAGGTGAGGTGGCCCACATGTGAGGTCACTGGATGGCGCCGTTGCAAGGTGAAGTGGCCTCACTGTGGTGTCACCATGAAAGAAAAGTGATGTGTGTCTGAAGGTAAAGAAAAAGCAGAAAGAAGTGGAGAGGGGGTGGGAGGGAGGGAGGGAGGGAGGGAGGGAGGGAGGGAGGGAGGGGGGAGGAGGGAGGGAGGGAGGAAGGAAGAAAAGGAAGGAAGGAAGGAAGGAAGGGGAAAGGTATGAAGGTAGGGAAGGAAAGGAAGGAAAGAAAGAGAAAAACTAGGGAAAGGAAGGGAGGAGAGAAGAAAGAAAAAGGAGGGAAGAGAAAGGGGAAAGGAGCAGAGGGAAAGAGAAAAAGAAGGAAAAGAAAGGAAGAAAAGGAGGAAAGAAAGAAAAAGGAGAGAAGGAAACATATGAAGGGAGGGGAGGGAAGAGGGAAAGAAAGGGAGGAAAAGAAAAAAGAATTAATGGAAAGAAGGAATGGGAGGAGAGAAGAAAGAAAAGGGAAGAAAGGGAAAGGGAAAAGGATATGAGGGGAGGGAGATACAGAAAGAAAAAGAAGAAAGAAGAGGAATGGAGGAGGAAAGAAAGAAGAAAGAAAGGAAAGAGGGAAAGGTATGAAGGGAGAGAAGGGAAGAGGGAAAGAGAGTGAAAGAATGAATGAAGGGAAAGAAAGGGAGGGAGGAGAAATGAAAGAAAAGGGAAGAAATGGAAAGGGAAAAGGATATGGGGGAGGGAAAGAAAGAAAGAGAATAAGAAGAGAAAGGAAGGGAGGAGGGAAGAAAAAAAGGAAAGAAGAAAGAAACAGTAAAGGGGAATGTATGAAGGGAAGATGGAAGGAAAAAATGAAGGAAGGAAGGAAGGAAGGGAAAGGGAGAAAAGAAGAAAGAAAAAGAACGAATAGAAAGGGAAAATGATATGAGAGAAAGAACGAAAGAGAAAAAGTAGGGAAGGGAGGAGGGGAGAAAGAAAAAGGAAAGAAGGAAACATATGAAGGGAGGGAAGGGAAGGGGGAAAGAAGGGAGGAAAAGAAAAAAAGAATGAATGTAAAGAAGGGAAGGAAGGGAAAAGGGAAAAACAGAAAAAGAAGAGGAATGGAGGAGGAAAGAAAGAAGAAAGAAAGGAAAGAGGGAAAGGTATGAAGGGAGAGAAGGGAAGAGGGAAAGAGAGTGAAAGAATGAATGAAGGGAAAGAAAGGGAGGGAGGAGAAATGAAAAAAAAGGGAACGGAAAGGGAAAAGGATATGCAGGAGGGAAAGAAAGAAAGAGAAAAAGAAGAGAAAGAAAGGGAGAAAAAGGAAAGAACAAAGAGAAAGAGGAAAAGTATGAAGGGAGGGATCATAGAATCAAAGACTTGGAAGAGGCCATCCAGGCCATCCAGTCCAACCCCCTGCCAAGAAGCAGGAATATTGCATTCAAATCACCCCTGACAGATGGCCATCCAACCTCTGGGAAGGAAAGCGAAAGAAAGAAAGGTCATTTTTGTCCCCTTTCTTGTATATCAGGATTAAGATGGATGTAGACCACCATGCTGTGCGGTTAATATGAGTGAAGAGGGTGGCCAGGAGGGCTAATGCATGGTCGCGCATGTGTGTGTGTGTGTGTCTATGCATACATTTAATTGCCCATCTTGCTGGTCTTTTTGGTGCCAAGGCTCAACGTTTCCTTTTGTTTTCCTTTCTAGGAAGTCGACTGGGAAGTGGAGCTTGCTTTCGTCATTGGCAAGAAAGGCAAACACATCCAGGTGAGGCGGGAAACAATGGAAAGAGACTGAGAAGAAGTTTAATTTATGTTGGTGTAAAATGCTGCAACTCTGCTTTTGGGTGCATGGAAAAAGACACACCAATACACCTTTTGATTGCTCTTTTTTGACCTTTCAACTTCAGGAGGCAGATGCCATGTCCCATGTGGCTGGTTATACCGTCGCCCACGATGTCAGCGCCAGGGACTGGCAAATGAAGAGGAATGGCAAGCAGTGGCTTTTGGGGAAAACCTTTGATACCTTTTGCCCGCTGGGTCCGGCTCTGGTCACCAAGGATGCCGTGTCAGGTCGGGGCGCTACAAATCCCAGTATTTAGTGTCTCAGTTTGCACCTTTTGAATGGGAAGGTATTATTTTCCAAACTGCAGCAACCATGTTATGGAACTCTGGGAGTCGTAGCGCGGTGCTCTTGGGCAGCACTCAAGGCCTTTCCAAACTACAACTCCCAGGACTCTGGAGCTACAACTGCATTCATTCAACAGTGTAGATGCACCCTTAATTTTGACAGGAAACGTCTCAAAAATAACTGAAACCTCTTTTAAAAATAAATGGAGTTCTGAATAAGGGATGTCGAACATGTCCCTTTTATAAGAGGTTTACCTGGTTCTGTGTCTCTCTTTCTGTAGATCCTCACAACCTAGGGATCCGCTGCCGAGTGAATGGAGAGCTGGTCCAGAACAGCAGCACCAAGCAGATGATCTTCAAAACGGAAGCGCTGGTCGCTTGGGTTTCCCAGTAAGGAAGCCCTCCCTTTCCCCAAAGCATGCTCACCCTCTTGCCCAACATCCCTTTATTACCCAAAATGGCATCCATAACTTATTTTTCAGACTGCCTGGCCATGTTCCAGCAGCATTCTCTCCTGACGTTTCACCTGCATTTGTGGCTAATGGCATCTTCAGAAGTTCTGTTAGTAGTGAAGCAAGTGGAATGTATAATGTATCTATAGCTGTAGAATATTATGTCCAGTGTGGGAGAAAGAGCCGTTGTCTGTGTAAAGCAAGTGTGAATGTTGCAATTAGCCAGCTTGATTAGCATTGAGTAGCCGTGAAACTGCAAAATCAATCAGTGAGAGTATCTGCATAGAGGTAGCCTGACTATTGCTGCCTCTGTTTGTAGAGTGTTAGCTGGCCCTTAGCTCTGCATGTTGTGGTGCCAGAGCGCAGCCTGTTCAGCGCCTTCCAAGTCACCCAGTCTTCCATGTTCTCAGGAGGGAGTTCCTCATCTAGCCTCAGCCACTGATTGAAGGCCTGGCTTTTAGCCTGCCACTTTTGGATTCTCGCTTGCTGAGATGTTCCTGTAAGTGTCTCTGTTGATCTTAAGAAGATGTTTCTTGATTAAGCCATTGGCATGCTGGCTGATATCTGAACAGAGGATGGGCCGGAGATGTCAATGCGTTGGTCCTTTCATTACAGGCTGCTACTTCCCCACAGATGTCAGGTGGTGCAATACCAGCTCAACAGTATAATTTCTCCAGTGGTGTTGGGCGTAGACATCTTGTGATGATGCAGCATGTCGAATAAGAGCCACATCCACTGTTTTAACATGGTGAGATGTATTCCCCACTCGGCATGTGTATTCAGCAGCAGAGTAGCAAAGCGCAAGGGCAGATGCCTTCACTGTATCTGGTTGTGATCCCCAGGTTGTGTTGGTTAGCTTTCATACGATGTTATTTCTAGCACTCACTTGTTGCTTGATAGTCAAGCAGTGCTTCTTGTAAGTCAGAGCACACTCCAGGGTAAACTCCCAGGTATTTGGGTGTGCTGCAATGCTCCAGTTGGATTCCTTCCCAGATCATCCTCAAAACTCAATATGCTTGTCTGTTCTTAAGGTGAAAAGCACACATCTGCGTTTTAGATGAATTAGGAATCTGCTGGTTTTCCCTCTAATTGGCAGTAAGAGCACCTAAAGCTTTGGAGAGCTTCTGTTCAACCATTGGTTGAGTGGTGATGGCAAGATCCTCAGCGTAGATGAAACTCTGTGTCCTTTCTGTCAGTGGCTGGTCAATTGGGTAACTGTTAAAAATTGATGGAGCAATGTTCCCTTGAGGCAAGCCCTTCTTCTGTTTCCGCCATCTGCTTCTCTGACCCTGGAACTCAACAAAAAAGCTCCTGTTTTGTAGCAGATTTCCTATAAAGCGGGTGAGGTGGTTGTCCTCTCAGTTGTTATAATTTTTTCTCAAGAGAAAGCGATGGTTAAGCTGCTGACAGGTCTATGAAGAGGCAGGTTCAGCACTTGTGATGTGCAGCTTTTGCCTTTCCTGAAACCAGCTTGCTGTGGAATCTGACATGAGTCAAATTTTCCCTAATTCTATGCAAAATAAGTCTCTCCAGGGTGGGGAAAATAAGTCTCTCCTATAGGGTGGGGAAAAGGGACATCAATATTTGGTATTTGTTGTTGACGTTCCAACCTGTTTCTGGCAGGTTTGTCACTTTATACCCAGGAGACGTCTTCCTCACTGGGACTCCGCCCGGGGTTGGGGTCTTCCGGAAACCCCCCGTCTTCCTCAAGGTGAGCCTCATTCCCAGATGAACGTTCCCCCAAATTTCATTGTTGACACAAAGTGGCCCAACCAAGGATGAAACCAATACAAGCCGTCCCTGAGTTACAAACATCTAACTTTCAAATGACTCACAGTCTAGAACGGGGCTGGACTGGATGGCCTTTGGGGGTCTTTTCAAAATCTATGATACTATATCTATCTCACTTCCTGTGGACTCAGCTTTGTTCTTAACTAGGAGTTGTTTGCAAGTTGGATGTTTGTAACTTGAAGATGACCTGTACATATATATGTGTGTGCATGTAGGCATGTGTATACACACATATATATTAGATATAGTATCGTAGATTTGGAAGGGACCACCAAAGGCCATCCAGTCATTTGTACATCAGATATGTGTGTGTGTGTGTATAGATTTGGAAGCAACCCCCAAAGGCCATCCAGTCCAGCCCCGTTCTTAACTAGTGTAAACGGGATGTTTGTAATTCTGGGACTGCATGTATTTATGTATCTCTATTTCTCTCTATATACAAGATAAATATAGATTTGGAAGGGACCCCCAAAGGCCATACAGTTTAGCCCCGTCCTAACTAGGAGCCATTTGAAAGTGGGATGTTTGTAATTCTGGGACTGCATGTATATATGTATCTCTATTTATCTCTATATACAAGATAGATATAGATTTGGAAGGGACCCCCAAAGGCCATACAGTCTAGCCCCGTCCTAACTAGGAGCCATTTGAAAGTGGGATGTTTGTAATTCAGCGATTGCATGTATATCTCTCTCTATTTATATCTCTATATACGAGATAATCATAGATTTGGAAGGGACTCCCAAAGGTCATCCTGTCCAGCCCCATCCTAACTAGGAGTTATTTTAAAGTGGGATGTTTGTAATTCGGGGATTGCATGTATATATCTGTCTCTCTATATCCCTATATATGATATATATGATATATATGATATATATATATATATAGATGAGCCCCTGGTGACACAGTGGGTTAAACCACTGAGCTGCTGAACTTGTTGACCGAATGGTCGCTGGTTCAAATCCAGGGGCTGGGGTGAGATCCCACTATTAGCCCCAGCTTCTGCCAACCTAGCAGTTCAAAAACATGCAAATGTGAGTAGATCAATACCCTCCAGCAGGAAGGTAACAGCGCTCCATGCAGTCATGCCAGTCACATGACCTTGGAGGGTGTCTACGGACAATGCCGGCTCTTCGGCTTGGAAATGGAGATGAGCACCACACTAGCCCCATCCTAACTAGGAGTCATTTGAAAATGGGGTGTTCATAACTCAGGGACAGCTTGCATATGTTTTTCAGATGGGAAAAGGTTATCCCAAAAAGTGTCCCACAAAGACTCCACTTTGGGTTCCAGTGCTTTAGCCAGTCCAAATGTAGATTTCGGAAGCTAAGTTTGATATTTTCTGGGATTCATCGTAATCAGTTTACTGGAGTAACTGGTTGGGTTTAATGCCTTCCTTCTAGGCTTTTAAGCATTTTTGGCACATTTGTGGTGACGATTTTGGAGTGAGACATTCTATGAATCTAAAAGACCGATTGCTATTCCACTAGGCAACCAAAATTTGAAAAAAAATGTTGTGTTCCTGGTACGAAGGTGTCATTTCCTGTTTAATTGTGCAGTCCTTACTTCTAAAGTAGTTGTTACACTCCAGGAACTTTGTTTACGTGGCATGAACTATGTAGAATTGGTTGAGACATGATGAGAGAGTCATTGAGAAACGATTGCCATGTGTATATCACGATGTCCCTTCCGCAAAGACAAAGTTTGGGCAGTTTAATAAATTTTTCCCAATGTTTTCAGGATAGAACCAATTGGGAAATGACACTGATAACATAGGAACAAAACCCAAAGTGTTACAAAAGTGTTCTCCTTTGCAGAAAGGGGACGAAGTGGAGTGCGAAATCGATGAACTGGGAACCATCCGAAACAAAGTGGTGTGAAGCCTGGGTGCCTTCGCTGAATCCCATCACTGATTAAAACAAGATTTAGATTGATATTGTGACTTTGGGCATTCCTCCTTAGCAAGAAACTACTGGTAGGTTCCTGCACGGTTCAATGGGAAAAAAGTAAACAAAGACCCCAAAGATGCATCTTTTATAGATTGCGTATCATCTGTGCCTTTGGATAAACATTAATGGGGTCATCACTCCAGGAAAGTACTTCCACCCAGATTGTTAAATCAGAATAAAATGAGCTATTAAAACCACACTGAAATCAAACCAATGTGTCTTAGCCATTGTTTCCAAAAAGGTCATATTCAAATCAGGGTTCTAGACCAAAATCTGGGCAACAATGGACACTTTCAGGATTCCTTAAACAGCTTCATACATTTAGAAATGCACATTTGAATATAACACTTTGAAGGTTCTTGGTCAAAAAGCATTGAAAATCTTCACATATGTAAATTCTTGCTAGAAATAATTTGGAACAACTGAGCTGTAAAGAAATGGGTAGCTCTGGTTGCTCCCAATGATTGGCATATACATGTTGGATTTTGAAATATTAATGAACATATTAGAATCATTGAGTTAGAAGAGATATCGTGGGCCATCCACTCCAACTCCCTTCTGTCATAAAGCAGGAAAATCGCATTCAAAGCACCCCCAACAGATGGCCATCCAGCCTCTGTTTCAAAGCCTCCAAAGAAGGAGCTTCCACCCCACTCCGGAGCAGAGAGAGAGTTCCACTGCTGAACAGCCCTCCTTACAGTGAGGAAGTTCTTCCTCATGTTCAGGTGAAATCTCCTTCCTTTCCTGTAGTTTGAAGCCATTGTTCCATTGTGTCCAAGTCTCCAGGGCAGCAGAAAACACTCCCTATGACTTCCCCTCACATCTTGATCCATAGCCCACACCATGTCTCCTCTCAGCCTTCTCTTCCTCAGGCTAAACATGCCCAACTCTTGGAGCCGCTCCTCATAGGGCTTGTTCTCATGACCCTTGATCCTTTGAGTCACCCTCTTCCTCTGGACACATTCCAGCTTAGAGTCAACATCTCCCTTCAATTGCAGTCTCAGATATTGGACACAGTGTGATTCCAGGTAACGTGGTCTGACCAAGGCAGAATAGAACATGGATAGTATGACTTCCCTGGATCTAGGCACTAGGCTCCTCTTGATGCAGGCCAAAATCCCGTTGGCTTTTTTTGCCGCTACATGATATTCCTGGCTCATGTTCATCCCCACGAGAACTCCAAGATCTTTTCCACATGTCCTGTTCTTGAGCCAGGCATCGTCCCTCATTCTGTCTCTTTGCATTTCAATGTTTTCTGCCTAAGTGGAGTCTCTTGCATTTGTCCCTGTTGATCTTCACTGTGTTGGTTTTGGTCAATCATCTCTCTAATTTGTAAAGATCATTTTGAATTCTGCTCCTGTCTTCTGTGGTATTAGCTATCCTTCCCAATTTGGTCCTGTCTGCAAACTTGATGATCCTGCCTTCTAACCCTTCATCTACCTGATTCATAAAGATGTTGAGCAGAAATGGACCCAGGACGGAACCCTGCTGATGGCAAAACACCAGTAGAATTGATCTCATAAAGCTAACTATTAAGAAATCGTATATTAAACATTACTGATTTTATTGTATTAATCAATATAATCTTAGCAACAAAAGGTCTTTAGGTGAAACATAATAAACACAGCAAAACAAAGAGTTCTTCAAAGAAGAAACTTTTATTTATAACTATTCAATGCTCCTGGTATGTAATTAACTCAAAACCCAACTAAGGTTCTCTTGAAGTTCTCTTAAAACTCAACTAAGGTTCTCTTGAAGTCTCTCAAAACTCAATTAAGGTGCTCTTGAAGTTCTCTCAAAACTCAACTAAGGTTCTCTTGAAGTTCTCACAAAACTCAAGTAAGGTTCTCTTGAAGTTCTCTCAAAACTCAATTAAGGTTCTCTTGAAGTTCTCTTAAAACTCAACTAAGGTTCTCTTGAATTTCTCTCTAAACTCAACTAAGGTTCTCTTGAAGTTCTCTTAAAACTCAACTAAGGTTCTCTTGAAGTCTCTCAAAACTCAATTAAGGTTCTCTTGAAGTTCTCTTAAAACTCAACTAAGGTTCTCTTGAAGTCTCTCAAAACTCAACTAAGGTTCTCTTGACGTTCTCTTAAAACTCAACTAAGGTTCTCTTGACGTTCTCTTAAAACTCAACTAAGGTTCTCTTGAAGTTCTCTTAAAACTCAAATAAAGTTCTCCTGAAGTTCTCTTAAAACTCAACTAAAGTTCTCTTGAAGTTTTCACAAACTCAACTAAAGGTTCTCTTACTTTTAGGTGGGGAAAAATATTTCCAACTGTCAACTATTAACAAAACTAGGAAAGTGGTAGAAATTATCACATTCCATTGTTCCATTTAGGAGCTTAGTTGTAGATGAATTGGTGGATGAACTTCTCCAGTTTCTCTTGGTTCTCTTTGAAAGCAAAGGTTTCAGAGAGGAGCAGAACAGTCCCGCCTTGCCCTGGGACCTCCCTCAACACCTGGATAAGGAAGGAAACAGAAAAGGGGCAGAAATTGATTGTAAATAGCAGAATGTTTATGTATCTAGATCAGGCCTGGGCCAACTTGGGCCCTCCAGGTGTTTTGGACTTCAATTTCCACAATTCCAGCTGTTAGGAATTGTGGAAGTCCAAAACACCTGGAGGGCCCAAGTTAGTCCAGGCCTGATCTAAATGGATCTGCACCAAACTTGCTACAGAGACCCTTTGTGACCCAACTTGAAAGAATGAGTTTGAAGTGCAAAAGAACACCACTTTTGTATGTTGCCATATTTCTAAAATGGCCTACATCACGGACCCATGGAAGGAAGGAAAAACAAGGTAAGAGGGAAGGAAAGAAAGAATGATATAGGAAGGAAATAAAGATAAAGGAAAGAGGAAGGGAGAAAGGAAAGAAGGACAAAGGAAGGAAAGAGGAAAGGAGGAAAGAAGCACAAAGGAAGCAAAGAAAGAAAAAGGAAAGAGGAAGGAAGTGAAGAAAACAAGGAAAGAGGAAGGGAAGAAGGACAAAGGAAATGAAGGAATAATAATGGAAGAGGGAGGAGGGAAAGAAGAACAAAAGAAGCAAAAGGGGAGAGATTGTTGGGCGAGTGGGCTTGTTAACAAAAGACCCTCTTTATAAATGCACAGCTTTTCCCTGTAGTAAAATAATATGGTTGCACTATTTACTAGAACAAGATTTCCACTACACAAATAAAAGTTCTTTATACTTCTTTGTTTCCACGCTGGGCTTCTTTCTTATGCAGATAAACAGCTTTGCTTTCACAGAGCCTCCTCTCACAACAAAATTACACAGGAGCTTCACATAGTAGCTTTACACACAGCTTTACACAGGAGGCCTTTAACCTGGGGCTTCTTACGCCAAAGCTTCTCACACCAGGCCTTCTCATACTCGGCCTTCGTATAGATGAAGGCCTACCTCACAGGCCTACTAACAATGAGGCCTATTCTCCCACTGAAGCGATCTCTCACACAGAGAGGCTTCTCTCACACTGAGGCTTACCTCACACACTTCAGGACGATACTAGCTTTGGTCCACTGACTCGTAACAGGCTTCGGCCTACTCACTCTCCTCAGGACAACACTAGCTTTAGTCCAATGACTCCTAGCAGGCTTCGGCCTACTCACTCTCTTCAGGACAACACTAGCTTTGGTTCAATGACTCCTAGCAGGCTTCGGCCTACTCACTCTCTTCAGGACAACACTAGCTTTGGTCCAATGACTCCTAACAGGCTTCGGCCTACTCACTCTCTTCAGGACAGCACTAGCTTTGGTCCACTCACTCTTACAGGCTTCGGCCTACTCACTCTCCTTGGGACGACACTAGCTTTGGTCCACTGACTCCTAACAGGCTTCGGCCTAATCACTCTCCTTGGGACGACACTAGCTTTGGTCCACTGACTCTAATAGGCTTCGACCTTCTCGCTCTTTCAGTGCTTGACTCACACTTTTGTAATTAAAAATGTCTAGTTAATTTTTAATATTTCTGACAGATGACAAAGGAAGAAGAGAGAGGAAAGAAAGGAAGGACAAAGCAAATAAAGGAAAAAGGGAAGGGGGGGGGGTAAGAAAAGAAAGACAAAGGAAGCAAAAAAGAAAAAGGAAAGCAGGTGAGAGGAAAGAAAGAAGGACAAGAAACTGAGAAAGAAAGGAGGGAGGAAAGAAGGACAAAAGAAGCAAAGAAAGTAGAAGTGGAGGGGGAGAGAAAACTAAGGAAGAAAAGAAAGAAGGAAAAAGGAAGGACAAAGGAAACGAAGGAAAAAGGGAAGAGCGAGGAAGGGAAGGGAAGAAGGACAAAGGAAGTAAAGAAATTAAAAGGAAAGCAGAGAGGAAGGAAGGAAAGAAGGACAAGGAACCAAAGAAAGAGGAAAGAAGGACAACAGAAGTGAAGAAAAAACGAGAGAAGGAGGGAGGAAAGAAGGATAAAAGAAGCAAAAGAAGAAAGAGGAAGGAAACAAAGAAGAAAGGAAAGGGGCGGAGGGAGGAAAGAAGGACAAAAAAAGGAAGGAAAGAAGGACAAAGTAGTAAGCAAAGAAAAAGGGGAGAGAGGAAAGAAGGAGAAAGGAAGCAAAGAGAGAAAGAGGGAGAGAGGAAGAAAGGAAATAAGGAGAAAGGAACCAAAGGAAGAAAAAGGAAAGAGGGAGAGAGGAAGGGATGAAGGATGGATGGAAGGAAGGGAGGGAGGGAGGACAAAGGAAGCAAAGAAAGAAGAGAGGAAAGAGGGAGAGAGGAAGAAAGGATATGGAACTGAAGAAAGAAAGGTGGAGGGAGGAAAGAAGGACAACGGAAGTGAAGAAAAAAACAAGGGGAGAGGGAGGAAAGAAGAAAAGAAGCAAAGGAAGAAAGAAGAAGGACGGAAAGAAGGAAATGTAAGGGGGAAAAGGGAAGCGAGGGAGGGAAGGAGGGAGGGAAGAAAGACAAAATGAAAGAAAGGAAAGAAGGTGAAGTAAGTGAAGAAAAAGAAAAGAGGAAAGAAGGACAAAGGAAGCAAAGAAAAAAAACGAGGGGCAAGGAAGGGGAAGACGAAGGTAGGGAAGAAAAGAAAACAAGGGAAGGAGGGAGGGAGCTAAGAAGGAAGGAGATGGCAGAAGAAGGAGGAGAAATGCAATGAACTCACCCCCAGTTCTTTATAGATTTTGACAGAGACACCTGCCAGGGTCCAATCGGCACATTCTGGAAAACAAGCAAAAGAGGTAGTGAGAACTGTCTCCTGACACACCACTGCGGAAGTACATCTACACTGCAGAATTAATGCAGTTTGAGACCACTTTAATTGCTACAGGTCAATGCGATGAGATCCTGGGAGTTGCAGTTTGCCACTCTTTGTCAGAGAAGGCTCAAGACCTGGAAAGGGGGGGGGGACTAGTATAGTCTTGAGCTATGGCAGTTAAAGTGGTGTCAAACTGCATCAATTTCACAGTGTAGATGCACCCAGAACACTCCCTGGACCTGCAATGGACTCACCAAAAGAATGGTCTTCTTCTGCCTTCTTCACTAAGAATTGATACAGATTGTCCAGGCATTGCTTCTCTGGATTAGAAAAAAAAATGAAAAAGAAAGGAGTGCGGAAATGATTAGTGAAGGAGAATAACCAACCCGCTTGCATTGAATACAATAATAGCAGAAACGGAATCAGGGAGCTATTGGTTATTACAGGCTGAGTATCCCTTACCATGGATCCCCTAGAATCCCATAGCCATGGGAATGCAAGTGGCGTCAAACTGGGTTAATTCTGGGTTAATTAAAACTTGTGCGCCAGTTGCGCCCGTACCTTGGGAAGTCAGATCTGGCCACAGTGGTCCATGCTCTTGTTACATCCCGAATAAATTACTGCAACACACTCTATGTGGGGTTGCCTTTGAAGACTGTTCGGAAACTTCAATTAGTCCAGCGGGCGGCAGCCAGATTACTCACCGGAGCGTCATACAGGGAGCATACCACCTTTCTGTTATGTCAGCTCCACTGGCTGCCGATCCAGTTCCGAGCACAATTCAAAGTGCTGGTTTTGACCTACAAAACCCTATACGGTTCCGGCCCAGCATATCTGCCCAAACGCATCTCCCTCTACGTCCCGCCTTGGAATTTAAGATCTTCTGGGGAGGCCCTGCTCTCAGCCACACATCTATCACAAGTGAGATTGGTGGGGACGAGGAACAGGGCCTTCTCGGTGGTGGCCCCTCACCTGTGGAATTCACTCCCGGGGAAATTAGGTCATCGTCATCCCTCCTCTCTTTCAGAAGGAAACTAAAAACATGGATATGGGACCAGGCCTTTGGGTAATTTGGCAGATAGACAAAGGACAATGACGACTAGAATTGATAGGATTTGACAATGTGGAATGAATTTACGGATTCTGAGCTGGCGAACGTTGAGCATTAGACTGGTTTTATGGATTGTGATGTATAATTGATTGTTTTAATTGTTTTATAATTGCTGTTGATATATGTTTTTATCTTATTGTTTGTGTTGGCATTGAATTGTGCCTTTTGTAAGCCGCCCTGAGTCCCCCCTCGGGGGTTGAGAAGGACGGGGTAGAAATATGCAAAATAAATAAATAAATAAATTCTGCAGCACTTGATGGCTACCAAGGGTTTACCTGGCTGGGGATCCTTGACCTCCCACAAAAAGGCAGCAGCTCTTTGCAGGGTCTTCAGGACCGGACTCAGGAGGCTGCAGAGAAACTCGAAAAGGGCACAGCTGCTGTCCACTTGGCTGACCTGAAGCAGAGAAGGGGATAAAGAAGGGTCAAGGCTGCACTGAGTCCCACTATTGGGAGGAAGGCAGACTATACAGCCAGCCCTTCTGAGATTATATATATCTTGGGTATCTGGTATTGCCTGGGTTATTTGAAAAAGCCATTTTCTAATTGTCCAAAATGCATAAGATTGTGGGTGAACTACAACTCCCATCATGCCAGGTTAACCCCGAGAAACTCCATCAGTACTTAAAGTTTGTTATGTTGAGCAGATTTGCTCTAGATGTGTCATCGGTGGGGTTCCGTGTGATCTATGGCTGAAGGGTAAACTACAACTCCCACTATGGTGAGTCAGTCCCCTCCAACCCCTCCCATAGGTCGAGTTAGTCATAGGGGTTCTGTGTGCCAGTTTGGTCCAAGGAAGGAAAAGGAAAGGAAAGCAGGAAGGAAACAATGGAGAGAAAAGATAAAATGAAAGGGAGGAAAGGAGGAAGGAAGAAAAGTACATGTGAAGTCTTGCTTCTGCCTTCCTCTCCTCTGCTTTAGTTCTCCCCTGTTTATAGGGTTTCCCAATAGTACCTTCCACTGTATTAGTTTTTGGGTGGAGCTTAAACACCCATCAGAGACCAGTCTTAGGTGGTCAATTCCTTTTCCCTGCACAGAGTTCTTTGCTGGACTCCTTCTTTTCTACAATAGAACTATACTGGATACTGTATGGAATCCTAGGCCTAACAATCCAAACAGGCATTCTTAGCACCTGATTCTGCTGTTGCTGCATTTAGCAATATTTTTATACCACCAGTCCAAAGGATAAAAGAAGTTTATAACCAGCCTAAGCTTCACAGGAAAGAAGATTAAGACAGTTCAACCATCACTTTGCACCAGAGTCAGGAAAGACCCCAGAAAGATGACTACAACCAGCAACATCTCCTTTTGTAATGTATTGTTTAAAGTTACCTTATGATAGTCCTGGGTGGAGTTAACCCTTTATTCATCTTGTTTGCAGTAAACTCATTTGGTTATCTTTTCACCTTGCCTCAAAGTGCCTGTCTCAATCTTAACAGAAGGTATCGGATAGCCCCCGAGTAAAGCCAGATAATATAGTTTTCCCAAAGGTTCGGGTGTGCCATCACAATACAGAAGGGAGGGAATGGAAAGGGGGATGAAAAGAAAGGGAACAGATGGGAGGGAAGGAAAGGAAGGAAACAAAGGAATGGAAGGAAAAAGAATGGGGTCAGAAAGGCAATGGAAGCAAGGGCAGGAAGAAAAATAAGGAATGGAAGAAAAAGGAAAGGAAAAGAAGGAAAGCAGACAAGCAAGCCAGGGAAACTTTTTACACATGTTGCACTGGAGGAGAAGAACTTCCTTGCATCCATGAGATGGCACTCTCTCTCCAAAAATGTGAGCACTGAAGAATGGAAGAGCCGCTTGCATGGCTGCTTCCCCCGCCTGCCTGCGGCTGGCATTTGAATGAACCCACCACCACCAGGGATGTGTCACTGGAGGCCGGGAAACAAAAGGAGCCGGAATTGATACAGCAATTGGATGTTCCCTTTTGAAAGAGCAAGGAGAGTGTCAGGGCTCCCTTCCCACGGGAAGCAAGCCAAAGGGGAGGGGGGCATCTACACAGAGAATTGATGCACTTCGGCACCACTTTGATGTAGCTCTACAAAAGCCTTTCTGGCCAATGAGGGTAGGCAGGCACCCCTCCAAACCGCAGAGCCCAGGATCCCATAGCCTTGAGCCCTGGTGCAAAACTGCCCCATGTAAGCTGTTCTGAGTCCCCATCGGGGAGATGGTGGCGGGGTATAAATAAAGTATATTTAATTGTTGTTGTTCTTGTTGTTGTTGTTACAGTGTAGACCAGGCATGGGCAAACTTTCTAATTTGAGGGTTGCATGCTAGCACTCCCTGCTAAGAGAACTGGCTGCCTAGTGATGAAAGGAAGGAAAGAAAAGAGGAAGGGAGGGAGGAGAGAAGGGAGCAAGGACGAAAGAGAGGAAGGGAAGGATGGAAGAAGAAAGGGAGAGGGGGAAGGAGGGAGCAAAGAGGGAAGGGATGAATGAAGGAGAAAGGAGAGAGGGAAGAAGGAAGAAAGGGAGAGAAGGAAGGATGAAAGGGTGGAAGGGAAGGGAAGGAGGAAGGAAAAAGAGAAGGAAGGATGGGAGGGAGGGAGAAAGAAGGATGGGGAGAGAGGGAAGAAAGAGTGAAGGAAGGAAGGAAGGAAGGAAAGAAAGAAGGAAGGAGAAAGAGGGAAGGAGGAAGGAAAGACAAAGGGAGGGAAGGACAAAAGGGTGGAAGGGAAGGCTAGAAGGAAGGAAGGAAAGGAGGAAGGAAAGAGAAGGAAGGAAGGACGAAAGGGAGGAAGGGAAGGATGAAACGAGAAAGATAATGGGAAGGAGGAAGAAAGGAGGGAGGGAAAGAAGGACGAAAGGGAAAAGGATGAAAAGGTGGAAGAGGAGGAGGAAGGGAAAAGAGAAAGAAGGATAGAAGGGAGGAAGAGAAGGATGTGGAGAAAAAGAGGGAGGAAAGAGGCAAGGAAGGAAGGATGAAAGGGAAGGATGGAAGGAGAAAGGGAGGGAGGTGAGGAAGAAAGACAAAAGGGAGGGAAGGACAAAAGGGTGGAAGGGAAGGATAAAAGGGAGGAAGGAGGAAGAAACGATGAAAGGGTGCAAGGGAATGGAGGGAGGGAGGAAAGAGGGAAGGAAAGACAGAAGGGAAGGAAGGAGAAAGAGGAGAAGGAAGGAAGGATGAAAGAGTGGAAGGGAATAAAGGAGGGAGAGAAAGAGGAAGGAAAGAGACAAGGACATCAGGCTAGGATGGTGAGAGAGAGGAGGGCCTGAGAAAAGAGCCCAAGGGGCCACATTCGGCCCCCGGGCCTGGGTTTGTCCATACCTGGGGTAGATGCACCCACCTAGCCCCTATGGTCAGAAACATAACATACAGTTGGCCTGGAGAACCCAGAAACTGTTTGGACACCTCTCGAGAAATTCTTAGGTCCTCCGATAAAACAATATGGTCAACTTCCAGAGGAAGCATAACATAGAGTTGCCTGGAAGACCGAGGATATTCCAAGCAAGGACTTCATTTTGTAAAATGCAAATAGGTAAAACCATGGATACTGAATTTAGAACAGTCTGCTAGAGTTTTGGGCAGGAGTCATTTAAGCAGAACTAGAAATCCCAGGGGTCAGCCGGATGGTATAAAAGGGAGCAAGCTGTTATAACATGTTGTCAAAGGCTTTCATGGCCAGAATCACCGTGTTTCTGTGAGTTTTTTGAGCTGCATGGCTATGTTCCAGTAGCATGACTTTTCACCTGCATCTATGGCTAATGGCCTCTTCAGAGGTTCTGTTGGCAGTGAAGCAAATGCCATTAGCCACAGATGCACATGAAACGTCTGGAGGGAATGCTACTGGACCATGGCCATACAGCCTGGAAAACTCACAGCAACCCAAGATGTGATAACGTTGAGGCTACCTTGAAGTAATGCTTCCTAGGCTCCTCCTCAAAGTCGCTGTCGCTGTCCCCAAAGTCCTCCGCCGGCTTCCAGAGCAGCTTCCGCTTCCGGGCCACATCGCATCGCAAGAGGTCGCTGGGCATCTGGACGCAGCAGAAAAAAGGAGACAATTTCATTCCCAAGGCCCTCTTGCTATGGACACTCTCCAGAATTAATGCATTTTAACTCTCAAGGTGCTGGAGACCTAGGAGTTGTAGTTTTGCAAGGTCTCGAGCCTTGCCTGCCTTGTGAATCTATAACTTCCAGGATTCCATAGCCTTGTGTTGCAATCACTGCTGTGCTGTATGCAAGCTGGTTGGTTTCTTCTATTGTTGTTATCTCAACAGTTGCAAATGCAGCATTCACATCATTCATTAGAGGTGCCGGAGCCCCCGGTGGTGCAGTGGGTTAAACCCCTGTGCTGGCAGGACTGAAGACCGACAGGTCACAGATTTGAATCCGGGAAGAGACGGATGAGCTCCCTCTATCAGCTCCAGCTCCTCATGCGGGGACGCGAGACAAGCCTCCCACAAGGATGATAAAACATCAAATCATCCGGGCATCCCCTGGGCAACGTCCTTGCAGACGGCCAATTATCTCACACCAGAAGCGACTTGCAGTTTCTCAGGTCGCTCCTGACACGACAAAAAAAAAAATTAGAGGTGCCATATGTTTTCTTGGTATTGTTTTCAATGTTGCAGTCTTTGTCTTCCTTCCTTCAATGCAGCTTCGTGGTCAATGTGCCAGGTGTAGTATACGCAATGGCCACAGGCTCTTCAAGCTTATTGTTTTGAAAAAATCCTGCGTTTTCTTCTGGCTCTATATGTTCAGTGGGCTCAGAAGTCATTAGATCTTCTGCAGCTGTCTCTACATTTGTTTGTTCTTCAGTTTCACAGTTGCTTCTTATTTCTTCAAGTTCATCTTCACTGAGCACCTTTTTCCTGGCGATGTATCACCTCTGGTCAGCAAGCCTCTGTTCAGTTACAGTTGAATCTGGATATTCAAGTTTCCATAGCTGGTACATCCATTTTTGGTATCCATGTCTTTGTGGTTCTGATCTATAATAGCAGTTCATGACAATTTGGGTCTGTAGCACTGAAAATTTCTGCTGCTTCTGTAGTTGTTTTGCTTCCAGTTGCCCTACAGGGCCATGTCCTGGTTGCTCAGCAGTGGGTCCTGGTTCCTGTAGCTCACTTGTTGACAGGTGCCCAGGAGAAGCAATCGCCGCGGTCTTGGGCAACGACCGAGCCAGTATAGACTTCTTTAGAGTTTGTTTCACCATATTTAAATGGGTTTAAAATTATTGTTATTAATATTACATATAATTATCATGATTACATGACATTATAATAATAATAATAATAATAATAATAATAATAATAATAATAATGTCATGGAGCCCCCAGTGGCGCAGTGGGTTAAACCCCTGTGCCGGCAGGACTAAAGACCGACAGGTCGCAGGTTCGAATCCAGGGAGAGGCGGATGAGCTCCCTCTATTAGCTCCAGCTCCCCCTGTGGGAACATGAGAGAAGCCTCCCACAAGGATGATAAAAACATCAAAATCATCCTGGCGTCCCCTGGGCAACGTCCTTGCAGACGGCCAATTCTCTCACACCAGAAGTGACTTGCAGTTTCTCACATTGCTCCTGACACAACAAAAAAAAATTATTATCATAATCACAATGCTGCAAGTCATTCCAGGGCCAGAGAAGCAGATGGCGAAGACAGACAAACAGCCTGCCTCAGGGGAGCATGCTCATTCCATCAATGTTTAACATTTACACAAGTGACCAGCCATTGCCAGAAGGGACAGAGAGTTTCATCTATGCAGACAATTGTGCCATCACCACCCAAGCAGGAAGCTTTGAAATGGTTGAAGAGAAGCTCTCTAAAGCTTTTGGTGCTCTTACTGCCTATTACAGAGAAAACCAGCCGATTCCCAGTCCATCTAAAACACAGACGTGTACTTTTCACTTTAAGAACATACAAACATCTCGAGCTCTGACAATGACCTGGGAAGGATTCCCACTGGAGAATTGCAGCACATCCAAATACCTGGGAGTCACTCTGGAATGTGCTCTGACTTACAAGAAGCACTGTTTGATTATCAGGCTGGATGGGCATCTGTCAGGATAGATCAAATGGTCCACTACTTGGACCAACGGGCCATTGATCTAATATCCCTCCCCCCCCCCCGCTCTCTATACACACACACACACACACACACACACACGTGTATCTATGTCATTTTATATCACATCATATCACAGAAACAATACTGCATGAAAGCTGATTGGCACAACCTGGGGATCACAACCAGACACAGTGAAGACATCTGCCCTTATGCTTGGCTACTCTGCTGCTGAGTACACATGCCCAGTGTGGAATACATCTCACCACGTTAAAACAGTGGACATGGCTCTTAATGAGACATTCCACATTGTCATAGAATGCCTATGCCCTACACTGCTGGAGAAATTACACTGTATATAAGTTCCCCTTAAGTTCAAATAGGATAATATTCTGATTTCCAAAGGAAGGACTTACCTCCTCCGCGACTATCAACCCAGATTGAGTCAGCTTGTCTATTGCAACTTGGCAATAGGAATCCAGAGACTGGCAGGGCTGGGAGAAAGCAGAGAAAACAGTCACCAAACTAAGGAAAAGGCTTTGTCATTTATACCACTTACTTCCTTCCTCGCAGATAAATGGACTGGATGCCCTTCCAACTCTATAGTAGAATACAGACTACCTAGGAATCCAGTGGAGTCCTTCCTTCTATAGAGGTTTTTAAGCAAAGGCTGGATGGGCCTCTGTCATGAGGGATCGAATGGTGCCGGACTTGGACCGGAGGGCCATTGATCTAATATCTCTCTCCCCCTAACCAGCTGTTAGGAATTGTGGGAGTTGAAGTCCAAAGCACCTGGAGGGCCAAAGTTTGCCCATGCCTGGCTTAGATGGTGAATTTCTTCCCTGGCAGAAGGGGAATGGACTGGATGGCCTTCCCACTCTGTAGAATCCTAGAGTGGGTCTCTTCCCACTCTAGGATTCTACAATTTTATCATTATTATTAATCAGAGGCTGGATGGCCGTCCCATCAGGAGGGCCTGGATGGTGCCTTTCCTGCTTGGCTGAAGGGGGTTGGACTAGATGACCTTTGGGGTTCCCTTTGGCTCCAAGAATGTCACAGGTGGTCTCTGTTACCTGGCAGAGGAGGAGCCCCCCCTGCAGCAGCTGGACCAGGGAGAGTGCTTTTGCCTGTAGCTCCTCCTGGACCAGGACCGCGTCCCGAAGCTGCTCTGGGCTCCCAAGGAAAGGCAGCAGCTCCAACAGCAGAGCGTTCACCGCACAGGCTGCAAAAGGGCCACAAACAGACCAGACGTTTACGCAACTACAATATGCAGTACAATACCAACAGGACAGACAGCGATATAGCCCATCCCACCTACCCATAATCAACACAGTATGTCCCCTGTAAGGATTACATCATGTAATACGAGTTTCATTCCTGGGTTATCAATGTCATTTCCTAAGTGGTTCTAGTATGAAAATATGGAAAAGGTTTATTGAACTGCAAAAAGGGACACCCTGCAGAACATTTTGCTCTAGTTTTTCAATAATAATAATAATAATAATTTATTTTAACCCACCCTCCCTCCCACAAAGGCACTTTGAAATTGTTGAACAGAATCTCCCCAAAGTTTTATAGGATTCTATAATTCTAGTATTATTATTTTATTAAGCAGAGGCTGGATGTCCATCAGTTGGGAGGGCTTTGATAGTATTTTTCTGCTTGGCAGAAGGTATGTGGTCTGTATGGGCTTTGGGGGCCCCTTCAGACTCTAGGGTTCTACAGTTTTCTATTATTATTATTATTATTATTATTATTATTATTATTATTATTATTATTATTAGTTAGAGGCTGGATGGCATCTGCTTGAAGTATTTGGATGGTGCTTTCCTGTCTGGCAGAACAGGGATGGACTGGATGGCCTTTGGCAGTCCCTTCAGACTCTAAGGTTCTGTGGTATTGTTGCTATTATTGCTGCTGTTGTTGTTAAACAGAGGCTGAATGTCCATCTGCTGGGAGGGCTTGAACAGTGTCTGCCTGCCTGGCAGAAGGGGGATGGACTGGGTGACCTTTGGGGGCCCCTTCCGACTGTAGGATTCCTAGATTGAGAGGCTGAATGGCAATTTGCTGGAAGTGCTTTGATAGTGTCTTCCTGCCTGGCAAAAGGGGGTTGGACTGGATGGCCTTTGGGGGTCCCTTCCGATTTTAGAGTGATTCTATGATTGGAGGTCCATCTGCCAGGAGGGCTTGGATGGTGACTTCCTGCCTGGCACAAGGGGGATGGACTGAATCCTTTGGGTCCCCCTCGGGACTCACCTGCGGCTGCTTCCTGGGCAAAGAGGGACAGGAGGGTAGTGCTGTGGCGGCTGAGCTCCTTCTGGGCGGCTGGGGTCTTCTTGGGGGCCACCAGGGCATCACGGCCGGAGAGGAGGTAGAAGGTGGTGCAGGGGCGCAGTAGGTGCAGGGCATGGCACACCACGTGGCGCACCTGGCCAGAGAAGCCCAGGTCCCCTTGGCGCAGCAGGATCTCCTCCGTCAGGCAGGCAAAGTCACGCATCAGCCGAGAGAGCAAGACACCCTGGAAGCCATACGGAAGGCATCATGAAACATCAACATCCTTCTATTATTTACTAACTCAGGTACCTGGTGTTGCCCAGGGTATTTGAAAAAGTCAATTTGTAAATTGTACAAAATGCATAAGGTTGTGGGTGAACAACAACTCACATCATGCTAGGTTGACCCCTATATTGGATAAGTTTGCTCTAGATCAGTGGCTCTTAACCTGTGGGTCCCCAGATGTTTTGACCTTCAACTCCCAGAAATCCTAACAGCTGGTAAAGTGACTGGGATTTCTGGGACTTGTAGGCCCAAACACCTGGGGAGACACAGGTTGAAAACCACTGCTCTAGATGCATCATCAATGGAGTTCAGTGTTCTCTCTGGTTGTAGGGTAAACTACAGCTCCCACTATAGGGAGTCAGTTTCCTCCAACTCCTCCAGTAGGATGAGCTAGTCATGAGGGTTCTGTGTACCAAGTTTGGTCCAGGTCCATCATCGGTGGAGGTCACCATTTCCCTGGTTTTAGGTGAACTACAATACCCAGAAAGGAAGGTTACAGAATCATAGAATCATAGAGTTGGAAGAGACCTTGTGGGCCATCCAGGCCAACCCTGTCAAGAAGCAGGAAAATTGCATTCAAAGCACTCCTGGCAGATAGCCATCCAGCCTCTGTTTAAAAGCCTCCAAAGGTAGAGCTTCCACCAGACTCTGGGGCAGAGAGTTCCACTGCTGAACAGCTCTCACAGTCAGGAAGTTCTTCTTAATGTTCAGATGGAATCTCCTTTCTTGTATCTTGAAGCCATTGTTCCATTGCATCCTAGTCTCCAGGGAAGCAGAAAACAAACTTGCTCCCTCCTCCCTATGACTTCCCCTCACATATTTATACATGGTCATTGTGTCTCCTCTCAGCCTTCTCTTCTTCAGGCTAAACATGTCCAGCTCTTTAAGCCACTCCTCATAGGGCTTGTTCTCCAGACCCTTGATCATTTTAGTCGCCCTCCTTTGGAAACATTCCAGCTTGTCAACATCTCCTTTCAAGTGTGGTCCCCAGAATTGGACACAGTATTCCAGGTGTGGTCTAACCAAGGCAGAATAGAGGGGTAGCATGACTTCCCTAGATCTAGACACTAGACTCCTATTGATGCAGGCCAAAGTCCCATTGGCTTTTTTGCCACCGCATCACATTCCTGGCTCCTGTTCCCCTTCCTCCCCACGAGGACTCCAAGATATTTTTCACACGTACTGCTCTCGAGCCATGCGTCCCCCATTCTGTATCTTTGCATTTCTTTTTTTCTGCCAAAGTGGAGTATCTTGCATTTGTCACTGTTGAACTTCATTTTGTTAGTTCTGGCCTATCATCTCTCTCTCATCTGTGAATACTGTTTGGAATTCTGCTCCTGTCTTCTGGAGTATTGGTTCTCCCTCCCATTTTGGTGTCATCTGCAAACTTGATGATCATGCCTTCTAAGCTTTCATCTAAGTCATTTAAAGATGTTGAACAGGACCGGTCCCAGGACGGAACCCTCCTGATGGCACTCCGCTTGTCACTTCTTTCCAGGATGAAGACGAAGCATTGGGGAGAAACACCCTCTGGGTTCGTCCGCTTAACCAATTACAGATCCACTTCACTGTAGTTTTGTCTAGCCCACATTGGAATAGTTTGTTTGCCAAAAGGTCATGGGGGACCTTGTCGAAGGAAGGCCTTAATGGAATCCAGATACGCTACATCCACGGCATTCCCTGCATCTACCCAGCTTGTAACTCTATCGAAAAAAAGAGATCAGATTATTCTGGCATGACTTGTTTTTGATAAATCCGTGTTGACTATTAGCGATGACCGCATTTGTTTCTGTTTGCAGACCACTTCCTAAGCAATCTTTTCCAGAATCTTGCCTGGTATCGACGTGAGGCTGAACGGACGTTGGTCATTGTTTGGGTCGTTCTTTTTTCCCTTCTTGAAGATAGAGAGGGACCACATTGGTCCTCGTCCAATCTGCTGGGACTTCTCCCATTCTCCAAGAACTCTGAAAGATGATTGCCAATGGTTCCAAGATGACTTCCACTAGTTCATTCAATACTCTTGGGTGTAGTTGATCTGGCCCCAGAGACGTAAACTTGTTTAGAGTGTCCAGGTATTCCTGGATTACTTGTTTTCTTATTTGGGGTTGGATGTCCTCTAATCCCTCATCCACTCCATCTTGCTGAAGTTGAAGATGACTTTCTTTTTGTGAGAAGACTGAGGCAAAGAAAGCATTAAAGAACTGTCTTTTCCCTGTCCCCTGTCAGCATTGCCCCATCTTCTCCTCAAAGCCCTATTGCTTCCTTGTTCTATTGTTTTCTACTGACATAAGCAAATAAGCCCTCTTTATTGTTTTTAATGTCCCTGGCAAGCCTGAGCTCATTTTGTGCTTTAGCCTTGTGAACCTTTTCCCTACAGGAGTTGGCTATTTATTTGAATTCTTCTTTGGTGGTTTCTCCTTTTTTCCACTTCTTGTGCATGTCTCTTTTGTGCAGGTCAGTTCCTTCCAAACCGTCCCCTCCAGTTATCAAATTTCAACATATCAAGTATGTGTGCCAGGTTTGGTCCAGATCCATAGGTGTTTGGGTTCACAGTGCTCTCTGGATGTAGGTGAACTACAGCTCCCCCAAATCAAGGAAGATCTCTGTTTGTGGGCTCTGTATGCCAAGTGTGATCCCGGTCCATTATCAGTGGGGCTCATAGTATCGCTGGATGCAGATGAACTACAACTCACAAAATCAAGATTAATTCCCACAAACCCCTGCAGTATGTTCATTCCTGTTCACTGTGTGCTATAGGAATGGGTAGGAAAGGGTTAAGTGAGAGGCAGTGGGCAGGGTCATGCAAATTTGGAGAGAGAAAGGAACCCTGGGGTGTCCATTCTGGAGGAAAAACAGAACATCTAGGATGAAATTGTCCCCGAATGAAAGGATTCACTTGGTTGGTGGGGCAGGATGGTGTTTGGACAGTGACAGAGGTTAGGAGATATGTTCATGGCGCCCACTGTAACCTGCCATGTCCTTGGAGGGAGGGCTTTGGGTGGCTCCCCAAAACTGTGGATTAAAGCTGTTTGTGGAGGCGAGAGGCTGTTTGTATAAGTTGACACCTCCGCCACATACACATTTTAACTTATTTCTTATTATCTATACACATATAATCCATATAATCACCTGCAACATTACCAAGCTTACCTGTAATAAGGATAATCAATGATAATGAATCAAACTGAAATGAACAACTGCCATCAGAATCAAACTTCACTTTGGAAAGTCCTAGAGACAATCTCAAATCCACTCATAACAAAATCAAACTCATTTACCTCTTGGTGTTTGTGAAACAGAAGGGCGGCCATGACCTCCACCGCCATAATGGCAGAACAAGAGAGACCGGCTAAAGAGAAGAAGATGAGAAAAGGCAGCATTAATTGCATGCAAGTAGGATTCCCATAGAAGAAAAATTCCCAAATTGTGAAATTATTGCAGGCTGAGCAATTTGTCAAAGCTTCATCTATGCTGACGATTGTGCCCTCACCACCCAAGCAGGGAGCTTTGAAATGGTTGAACAGAAGCTCTCCGAAGCTTGAGGTGCTCTTATTGCCAATTACAGGGAAAACTAGCTTATTCCTAATGATCTAAAAGAGAACAGACAAGCATCTCGAGCTCTAAGGATGACCTGGGAAGGAATCCCATTGCAGAACACCAAAATACCTGGGAGTCACCCTGGACTATGCTTTGACTCATGAAATGCACTGAATGAATATTAAGCAAAAAGTGGGCGCTAGAAACAATATTGTGAGAAAGCTTACTGGCACAACCTGGGGATCACAACCAGATACAGTGAAACATCTGCCCTTGCACTTTGCTGGTTTGCTGCTGAGTATGCATGCCCAGTGCGGAATACATTCCATCAGCACTGCCTCCAAAAAATCCTGCAAATCTCTTGGGAAGACAAGCATAGAAATGTCAGCGTGTTGGAAGAAGCAAAGACCACCAGCATTAAAGCTATGGTCTTCCGCAATCAACTCCGCTGGACCGGCCACGTTGTCCGGATGCCCGACCACCGTCTTCCAAAGCAGTTGCTCTTCTCCAAACTCAAGAACGTAAAACGGAATGTTGGAGGACAGGAAAAGAGATTTAAAGATGGGCTCAAAGCCAACCTTGGCATAGACACTGAGAACTGGGAAGCCCTGGCCCTTGAGCACTCCAGCTGGAGGTCAGCTGTGACCAACAGTGCTGTAGAATTTGAGGAGGCACAAATGGAGGGCGAAAGAGAGAAACATGCCAAGAGGAAGGCGCATCAAGCCAATCCCGACCGGGACCGCCTTCCACCTGGAAACCAATGCCCTCACTGCGGAAGAACATGCAGATCAAGAATAATGCTCCACAGTCTCCTACGTACCCACCGCCAGTACACCGATCTTGAAAGACAATCCTATTCGGACAATGAGGGATCGCCTAAATAAGTAAGTACATACCACATTAAAACAGTGGTTGTGGCTCTTAATGAGACATGTCGTGTGTTGTGGCTCAGTCTGAGCCTGAGCTTTCTGAACCTGCTCAGGACGAGGAGGATGGCATTTTTGAACATGTTCTGGTCAGTGAGTCAAATGAGGCAGACAGTGTGGATTCTGAGGAAGAGAGAGCATTTCTGTTCCCTAGAGAAAGGAATGTGTTTTCTGATAAAGATAGTGAAACTTCAGAGCTCCAGGTGGAGGCTCCTTCTGAGAGTGCTGGGCCTTCTGGTTCCCAGGGTGACGAAGCCCGGCTGGGCAAAGATAATGAGGTAACCGGCATTGAAGATAATAGGCTTGAAGATAGTAGTGGAGATTTGATTAGAGAAGACAGGTTGCAATTAAGAGTTCAAAGAAGCCTTGCCAACAAGCGTGAAGCTAGAGGTCAACGTAATGCTTTCATGTTGGGAAAACTTATTTAATGCTTTGGGCGAAGGGCATTCTCTGTCAGTCCAATGTGGCTTCTACCCTGTTAACCTCTGTGGAATTACCTTGGGTTTAACGGAAAGCTCTTTGGGACTTTGATTTTGATCCTGATTTCTTGGAGACCTTGTTTTGCTGCCATGGATGCTTGTTTAACCAATGCTTAAGGACTATGCTTCATGTTATTTGCCTTTGGAACTTGGATACCTTTCATTTAAGACTCTGTTTTGCTCAATGAAGTTTACTCCTTTATTTCCCTGTTTTGATTTTGGCTTTTTCTCAATAAACTACAAAATCTACAACCTTGGTGTGTGGTGGTGTCTTGGGCAAGGTGAATCTATCCTGAGTTGCGACATTGCATTATCACAGGATGTCTACGCCCAACACCACTGGAGAAATTATACTGTTTAGCTGGTAATGCACCACCTCACATCCCCCAGGAAGTAGCAGCCAACAAGGAAATGACCAAGGTAGTGACATCTCTGGCCCATCCTCTGTTTGGATATCAGCCAGCACGCCAACGCCTTAAGGAAAAGCTTCCTAAAATCTGCAGAGATACTTGCAGGAACACCTCAGCAAGCAAGAGTCCAAAAGTGGCAGGCGACAACTTGCAACCTCAAGCCATGGCTGATACCAAATGAGAGACTCCCTCCTGGGCACACAGAAGACTGGGCAACTTGGAAAGCACTGAACAGGTTGCGCTCTGGCACCACGAAATGCAGAGCCAACCTTAAGAAATGGGGCCACAAAGTGGCGTCCACATGTGAGTGTGGAGAAGAGCAAACCCCAGACCACCAACTACATTGCAGCCTGAGCCCTGCCACGTGCACAATGGAATATCATCTCACAGCAACACCAGAGGCACTCCAAGTGGCCAGACATTTAGTATAATGCCAAGTTTTTTTGAACACCTAACCCATCACTTGGCTACAGGCTTGGTTTGGAGTGACTCTCCAGCATTGAGCCATAGCAGCTCAAGGATCGTTGAAGAACATGAATTCCCACAGTAGATACGTGCACTTGGTCCTGCCATCACCTGAGTTGCCCCCAATTTTGGGTGCAAAGGGCAGAACTGAAAACAGGCAGATAAAGACAAGCTTTGAAAGGATCCATGACGGAGCCCTTCAGGCTGTGCCTCACATTTTCGGAAAGGACAACACACATAACGCACGGCTTCAGTTTGCTCAAAGGTCACCTGCCAAAACGGCAATGGCTTCTTGCTCTTTCCAGTGGTATCAAAAGGGGACTGGCCTCGACTCGCACCCTAAAGTTTACTGTTTTAGATGTGGGCAAAATGTCAGGAGAGAATGCTTCTGGAACATGGCCATACAGCCCAGAAAACTAACAGCAACACAATATAATCTGTATTAGTTACCCACTTCTCAAATAAAACAAGCCCATTAAATACATATATATTAATAAATGATGGGAATGAGGTTTTTGCTGAATTGTTTTAACAGTTATAGCATTTGGCCGTGTTTTCATGTTTAGGATTTGGAACTGTATAGTTTTTAAGGCTGTGAGCCACTTTGGGAGAAGAGGTGTACTTAAAAACAACAAGAACAATTAATAACAACAACAATAGTAGCAATATTATTAATTTTGTTTATCTTATCAATTTCCAGTCCATGCATTAGGAAGAATTCCATACTTAAAAAGAGGAATAAAATTGGTGCAACTGTGCAGTGTGGACTGCTTCTTGCCACCCACGCCAGCCCAACATTATCTATAGGGCCATATATATGCATAGATGCTCCCTGACGTATAATATTGAAAACTAAAGGGAGAGTGCAAAGAGAAGGGAGGGAAGAGCCTATTGTGTTCAAGCCGTTCTGAGAAAGTCACGCAGCCCGAGGCATTAGCATAGAGACAGAAGCGTTCAGGTATGATGCTAAAATAGCGGATAATTGGAAAGTTATGCTTCGGGGAACAGCGATAAATGGGTGGGAAAACCACACACACACACACACCCTTGATGCACAAGCAATGCCTTTTGTGCTACCTGGAAGGCACATTGGATGTCTGGTGGCTGGATTTGGAAGAAGCAACATGAGGAATGTATTGGCCGCAAAGGGCTTCGAGCCATCTTCCTTGCAAACTGTTTTGCCATCTCACGGGGGATTTGTAGTACATCGCCATGTGAGTGACCACCTAGTTGCATTCTACACTGTCGAATTAATGTAGTTTGGCACCGCTTGAACTGCCGTGGCATCCTGGGAGTTGTAGTTTGGCAAGCGAGCCCACTTTTTTGGCCAGAGAAGCAAGCGACCTTGGAAAGCTACAACTCCCAAGACTGACTATCACTGAAACACAGCAGCTAAGTCAAAGTGCATTCGTTCTACAGTGTAGACATTCCCCCTGTTAAAAGGCCTTGGAAAACGGCAACTCCCAAGATTGAGTCGCACTAAAGTGGTGCCAAAGTGTAGACACTCTCCCAGCTTGGAAAATTACATCTCCCAAGATGGAATAGCACTGAGACATGGCAGCAAAAGGGGTGCCAAAGTGCATAGACACTCTCCCAGGTAAAGACCTTAGAAAACTACAACTCTTGAGACTGAATCGCATTGAGATATGGCAGCTAAAGTGGTGCCAAAATACATACACACTCTCCCCATTAGAGACCTTGGAAAACTACAGCTTCCAAGATTGAGTAGCATTAAAGGGGTGCCAAAGTGCATTCGTACTACAGTGTAGGCAACCTCCCAGTTAAAAGACCTTGGTAAAACTGCAATTCTTGAGGCTGAGTAGCATTGAAACATGGCAGCTAAAGTGGTGCCAAAATGCATACACACTCTCCTAGTTAGGGACCTTGGAAAAGTACAACTCCCAAGATTGAATAGCACTGAGACGTGGCAGAGAAAGTGCTGCAAACTGCCTTTGTTCTACAGTGTAACATTCTCCCTGGTAAAGTCCTTGGAAAACTACAGCTCCCAGGATTGAGTAGCACTGAGACATGGCAGCCAAAGTAATGCCAAAGTGCATTCATTCTAGTGTAGACACTCTCCCAGTTAAAGACCTGGGAATACTACAATTCCAAGATTGAGTAGCACTAAAAGGATGCCAAAGTACATTCGTCTATAGTGTAGACACTCTCTCAGGTAAAGAGCTTGGAAAACTACAACTCCCAAGATGGAATAGCACTGAGACATGGCAGCAAGACACTCTCCCAGGTAAAGAGCTTGGAAAACTACAACTCCCAAGATGGAATAGCACTGAGACATGGTAGCAAAAGGGATGCCAAAGTGCATAGACACTCTCCTAGGTAAAGACCTTGGAATACTACAAATCCCAAGACTGAATAGCACTGAGACATGGCAGCAAGAGTGGTGCCAAACTGCATTCGTTCTACAGTGTGGATGTACCCTTTGATTCATGTTAAATCATTCTGACTCTGGCCACCTTCATTCTGACTCTGGCCACCTCCCTTTCAACATAACTCCAGCTCATGCCATAATAATATCACTAATAATAATACCTACCGATTAATGAGTGCCGGCTCAAGTTGTCGATCAAGAGGTCTTGCTTGGTCTCCATCGCTCTGAAACTCTGGAAGCTGGTTGGTCGATGCTGCGGTTTCTTACCATCCAGAATGCTGGCGCTAACAAACAAGATGGTAAACAAACACAACGATGTATATATTCTTTTGCAAGAAAGGATGCCTATTCTTGCAAAAAGGAGTGGCCAGAAACTCTCGGGCGAAGTTACCTTTTGCCCAGGATTTCTGGTAAGAGAAGTTCCTCCAAACCCCTTTCTTGGCAGCTCCGTCCAGAGAAGTAGTTGGAAACATACTCCTAGCATGAAAAGATAATGGGATTGAAGAAGACGCACCTTCCAAGAAACCACGCTCACATTCGGGGATAATCAAGGATTATGGGAAGATGTGTTGGCTTCCTCTGAGGCTGAGAGAGTGTGACTCACCCAACTGGTTTCTATGGCCGAATGGAAATTCAAACCCTGCCTGCAGAGATATTATAAATATTATAAAAAGTAGCAGTAATAATAACAATAGTAGTAATATCCTAGGGTTTCCTTGGTGTTATTGCTCCGAAGGCCTTCCCATATTGGATCCAAGGTTTCTTGATCTGAACACTGGGCTAGGATTCCGAAGCCATTGGGTGAGTCACACTCTCTCAGCCTCGGGATAAAACTTGTATAAACTTGAGATTAACTTCACAATTCAGCAGCAGATCAGTTGCACAACTTCAGCGCTTTCCAGTAGCTTCTTCCTGCACAGTATTTTCAGTCAACTGCTCCCACAGCCTGCAGTCACTCTGGAACCTTTTACAGACACTTGAGCACATGCCCAGCCATTGTCAGTTTTACCATTGTTTTCCCCCCATTTGTGGGGTTCAGAATGCTCTTTAATTGTAGTGAACTATAAATCCCAGTAACTACAAATCCCAAATGTCAAGGTCTATTTCTCCAAACTCCCATCTGTGTTCATATTTGGGCATATGGAATATTCATGCCAAGTTTGGTCCAGATCCATCATTGTTTGAGTCCACAGTGCTCTCTGGATGTAGGTGAACTACAACTCCCAAATTCAAGGTCAGTGCTCACCAAACCCTTCTAGTGTTTTCTGTTGGCCATGGGAGTCCTGTATGCCCCAGTTTGTTCAATTCTATCATGCTATTTGATTGTAGGAGAACTATAAATCCCAGCAACTACAACTCCCTATCTATCTATCTATCTATCTATCTATCTATCTATCTATCTATCTATCTATCTCTATGGCTGGATGGCTCTTTGTCAGGAGGACTTTGATTACGTTTTCTTGCCCTGATGAAGGGAGTTGGATTGGATTCTGTCGTTCATGGGGTTCAGAATGCTTTTTGATTCTAGGTGAACTGTGAATCCAAGTGACTACAAACTGCCCCAAACTCCATCTGTGTTCACACTTGGGCGTATTGAGTGCTTGTGCCAAGTTTGGTCCAGATCCATCATTGTTTGAGTCCACAGTGCTCTCTGGATGTAGGTGAACTACAACTCCAAAACTCAAGGTCAATGCCCACCAAACCCTTCCAGTATTTTCTGTTGGTCATGGGAGTTCTGTGTGCCACGTTTGGTTCAATTCCATCGTTGATGGAGTTCAGAATGCTCTTTGATTGTAGGTGAACTATAAATCCCAGCAACTACAACTCCCAAATGACAAAATCATAATTTTTTGAGTGATGGTCACTCCTTGTGTTGTGAGACGTTTTGTTGCCAAATTTGGTGTGATTTCGTTCATTGGTTCTTTTGTTTTTAAGGTACTCATTATGCAGAGAGCATTTATATATATATATATATATATATATTACACATAGCAATCACTGATTGGTTCCCAACTCATTAACTTAACTCAGACCCAGGATTACATCATTCACAATCACCTGGACTAGGCCAGAACATATTCCCCAAATGATTCCCTATATACAGTGAATGCATGACTCAGCATTTCCAATTGTTGTTGTTGTTCATTCGTTCAGTCGTCTCCGACTCTTTGTGACCTCATGGACCAGCCCATGCCAGAGCTCCCTGTCGGCCGTTACCACCCCCAGCTCCCTCAAGGTCAGTCCAGTCACTTCAAGGATGCCATCCATCCATCTTGCCCTTGGTCGGCCCCTCTTCCTTTTGCCTTCCACTTTCCCCAGCATTTCCAATAGAAGCCCAATAACAGTGCATGACTCAGCTATATTACAATACAATACATTGTAAAACCTGACAGAATCCTAGTCCAATGTTCAAATCAACAGAGCCTTGGGTCCAATATGGAAACCATCTCCTAGGTTTTCCTCGGTACGATTTCTCCGGAGGGCACTTTGCCTTCCTCTGAGGCTGAGAAAGTGTGATTTGCCCAATGAGTTTTTAAATAACCAAAAGGGAGACTTCGATCCAGGTTTTTAGCTGGGCTCAGGTAGCAAAAGGGCCCATTTCTCTGTTTTCATCCCAGTTGTATTGATCCCTGGCCCATACCTGCAAAGAAAGTGGCTGGGCGAAATCAATGCGGACGCAGCCCAGGCGCCGACAAAGCGCTCGACAGACAGTCCAGAGGGTTGTCCAAAGACCGATGGCCCTTGCAGGACCCTGGCAACAAAACGAAACGAGACGAGACGAGACGAAACGAAACGAGACGAGACGAGACGAGACGAAACGAAACGAAACGAAACGAAACAAAACAAAACAGGTATTAAAGGTGTTGGTTGGAGGACAGAATCTCCATCTTTCATGAAGCACATCTTTGACTTCACTGGGTTGCTGTGAGTTTTTTGGGCTATCTAGCTATATTCCAGCAGCATTCTCTCCTGACGTTTCTCCTACATCTGTGGCTTATTTATTTATTTATATTTGTTACATTTATACCCCGCCTTTCTGTATCCCAGCAGGAGGACTCAAGACGGCTTACAGTGGTGCATACACAGTGCCTCAAAACAACAAATTCACCTTAAAATAGTGTAAAATTACAACATATCTAAAACACATTCAAAGTGAAAAACATGCCATCCCGACTTCAAGGTCTAAAGCCGTTCCAAGGTCAAATTGCACATAATTCTATAGTCGGCATACTGCATTGTCCTAATTTTCAGGTTTTGACTCTCTTCCTGAAAGCTAATAGGGAGGGGGCTGATCTGATGTCACTAGAGAGGGAGTTCCACAAGTGAGGGGCCACCAATGAGAAGGCCCTGTCGCTGGTCCCTGCCAGGCGGGATTGAGAGCAGGACCTCCCCAGATGATCTTAGTCTCTGTGCTGGTCCATAAGGGAAGATATGTTCGGACAAGTAGCCTGGGCCAGAACCATTTAGGGCTTTATAGGCTAAAGCCAGCCGTCTTGTTCTTGGATGTCTGCATACCTGAGGCCATCTTCGTTTCTCCTCTCTGAACAAGGCCCAACCTCATCTAACTGCATTGACTCAATACTGTGCAATCCTGGGATTTGTAGTTTAGTGAGGCATCTGCATCTTTTGCCAGAGAAGGCTTAAGGCCTTGCAAAGCTACATTCACCATGACTCCATTTCATTGAAGCAAAGGAATTAAAGTGGGTTCATTCCGCAGCAGAGATGCACCCTAAGATTTCCTTTCCATTACTGATGTAATAACACTTTTGTTTGTATAACGAAGGAATCCTAAGCAGGAAGCAACTGCAATGCCCAAATGACAAAGATGGCACTTTTTGCACATGGCATTCAGCAAAAAAAATACTCTTTTTTGGTTTCAGGATTTTGCAAACTGAGGTTCAAATGCTGCACGAGACCCGAGTCAATATGATAATCCTATTAGTGGACTTCGATGAAAAAGGATCGACTGAAAGGCAAAAACAAAAATCATATTACGCTCCGAAAAGGAACCCTGGAGACATAATCAATAGTTTCTTCCCTCTTTTTCTTATAAGAGAAGCACCTGAGATATTCCATCTCTACAAATGTCTAAAATATCATTGATTCTATAGCACGTTTCTTGTGTTTTTCATGGCCGGACGGTGTCGTCCACATATCTGAACCATATAGTGGGCTTTTTTGTTGCTGTTTCCAAGGCTTGTTTTTCAAAGCGTTCCATGCAGAAATGTGCTATGACTGGGCTGAGAGGGCTCCCCATGGCTACCCCATCTTTATGTTCATAGAATTCATTGTCCCACTGGAAGTAGCTTATGGCGAGGCAATGGTGAAACAGGTCTATGATGTCTTCTGGGAAATTCTCGTTGATGAGTGTGATGGTGTCTGCTACCAGGACCTTGGTGGATAGAAGCTGATCAGTATATCATCCGTATTGACACCTTCACCATTTGGAGCCATGGAGAAGAAGAACTCAACAAGTGATCAGGGGTCTGGAAAACAAGCCCTATGAGGAGTGACTTAAAGAACTGGGCATTTTTAGCATGAAGAAGAGAAGGCTGAGAGGAGACATGATAGCCATGTATAAATATGTGAGAGGAAGCCACAGGGAGGAGGGAGCAAGCTTGTTTTCTGCTTCCCTGGAGACTAGGACGCGGAACAATGGCTTCAAACTACAAGAAAGGAGATTCCATCTGATCATTAGGAAGAACTTCTTGACTGTGAGAGCCATTCAGCAGTGGAACTCTCTGCCCCAGAGTGTGATGGAGGATCCTTCTTTGGAAGCTTTTAAACAGAGGCTGGATGGCCATTTGTCAGGGGTGCTTTGAATACAATTTTCCTGCTTCTTGGCAGGGGGTTGGCCTGGATGGCCCATGAGTTCTCTTCCAACTCTAGGATTTTATGATTCTAAGTTCCTGGACTACCTCAAGAGCATCCACCCAAACATCCAATTCATCATGGAAAAAGAAAATGAAGAGAAAATACCATTTCTAGATCTTCTAGAGCAATAACGGTGTTGAGCGACACGGATGTTGTACTTATCAAAATACAACTTAATGGTGTAACATTAGAAAATGTTGACCATTTCCGCTACCTTGGCAGACACCTCTCCACAAAAGTCAACATTGACACCGAAATACAACACCGCCTGAGCTCTGCAAGTGCAGCATTTTTCTGAATGAAGCAGAGAGTGTTTGAGAACCGGGACATCCGTAGGAATACCAAGGTGCTTGTTTATAAAGCTATTGTCCTCCCAACCCTGCTATACACCTGCAAGACGTGGACTGTCTACAGACGTCACATACAACTCCTGGAATGATTCCATCAGCACTGCCTCAGGAAAATCCTGCAAATCTCTTGGGAAGACAAGCGGACAAATGTCAGCGTGTTGGATGAAGCAAATACTACCAGCATTGAAGCGATGGTCCTCCGCCATCAACTCCGCTGGACCAGCCATGTTGTCCGGATGCCTGACCACCTTCTCCCAAAGCAGTTGCTCTGCTCCGAACTCAAGAACAGACAACGGAATGTTGGAGGACAGGAAAAGAGATTGAAAGATGGGCTCAAAGCCAACCTTAAAAACTCTGGCATGGACAATGAGAACTGGGAAGCCTTGGCCCTTGAGCGCTCCAGCTGGAGGTCAGCTGTGACCAGCAGTGCTGTAGAATTTGAAGAGGCACGAATGGAGGGCAAAAGAGAGAAACGTGCCAAGAAGAAGGCTCATCTAGCCAACCCCAACCGAGACTGCCTTCCACCTGGAAACCAATGCCCTCACTGCAGGAGAAGACGCAGATCAAGAATAGGGCTCCACAGTCACCTATGGACCCACCAGTACACTGATCTTGGAAGACTGTCCTACTCGGACAATGAAGGATCGCCTAAGTAAATACTAAGTAAGTAAGTAAGTAAAGTATCAAAATCCAGTACGTCTTACCCCTTGATCAATGGAAACCAAGGTAGGCGCCACGTCAAAGGAGACCCCAACGGGGACCACCATGATGTCAGGGACGATGCCAGCGTGGAAGGCGTTGACCACAAGTCGTAGCCACATTTGTCCAGCAGCCGAGAGCTGTGAGGGCCCGGCGGAGACCTCTTCCAAGAAGATCAGCAGCGGCTGCTTGCGCCTAAGCAACTCATCCACATACTGTAGGGGCAGAAGGAACAAGGATGAAAGAGCACATCACATCCATTCTGCAATGATGTGGTGCAGTAATGTGGCTCTCTATCTGTTTCTGCCGCCATTGCTGGCACTGAATTAATTACCATGTTTCCTTGAATCTAATGCTCATCTTTTTTCTTTTTCTTTTTCTTTTTTTTTTTTTGCTAAATGACCTTGCCAAAATTTGGGGTTTGTTTGATTCGTTCCTTTTGCATCCAGTTAATCTGGACTATATTTCTGTTAACCTTTTTGGACCAGATCTGGTTGTTTCTTGAATTTGGATCAGTGGCACTGCATTTAAGTACCTCTGCGTCCTTTTTTCTTTTGTTTTAATAAACTGTTTTGAAGCCACTTTTGAGTCTGGCCCTTTAAGGTGTCTGTGATTCTAACACCCAAATTTGGGCATATCATATGCAAACCAAATTTGGTTCAGAGCCATCATTGTTTGGGTTCATAGTTTGCTCTGGATGTTGGTGAACTATAACTCCCTAGAAATCCCTCCACAGTCCTCCAGTAGGTTGAGATAGTAATGGGGCTTCTGTATGCCAAGTTAGTTCCAGATCCATTGTCCCGTATGAAAGCCTTCACTTGGGTGGTGGGCAGGATAGTGTTTATGGAGGACAGTAGAAGACGTTGTACATGTTCATGGCGCTCGCCATAACCTGCAATGTCATTGGAGGGCCTTTGGTGGATCATTGCTGTTTGTGGAAGTGGGAGCACATCTGTTAAAATGACATATTTTCATTTTTATTATGTGTATAGATAGAAAGATGACAACGATGATGATGAACCTGCTTTTAAACCCATGGTGCCCTCACAGACAACAGCTATCAGAGTTTCTCTTTCCAAAAACCAAAATATTCAACGTACTGAAGCTAACACAGCTTTGGAGAGTGTTTGCTGCTTGCTGTCTTGCATCTGATCCATTTCTTCAGGGAGAAATACTCCTCCTAAGTGAGCCAGCAGCGCCCTGAACAACAACAACAGAATTACATTTTTAAATATGTGTGTGTGTGTGTGTGTGTGTGTGTGTATGGTGGTGCAGCAGGTTAAACTGCTGAGCTGTTGAACTTGCTGACAATAACGTTGTTGGTTTGAATCCAGGGAGCAGGGTGAGCTCCTGCTGTCAGCCCCAGCTTCTGCCAACCGAGCAGTTTGAAAACATGCAAATGTGAGTACATCAATAGTTACCACTCAGGCGGGAAGGTCACAGTGTTCCATGCAGTCATGCTGCCCACATGACCTTGGAGGTGCCAATGCCAGCTCTTCAGCTTAGAAATGGAGATGAGCACCATCTCCCAGAGTCAAACATGACTAGATTAGGCTTTACCTTTACCTAACGATGGACAACGATGATTATTAATTCCAATACAGAATTATTATTAAAATATTATCCTTAGTGTTGGTGTTAGTATTGCCAGTGTGGATTCCTACTACTACTAATAAAAATCCCAACATGGAAAAATAATTACATGTTCTCCGTCTTCCAGCTCCACAGATATATAAGCCCCATTTTCCTAGTTTCCAACAGACCTCACAACCTCTGAGGATGCCTGCCATAGATACGGGCAAAACGTCAGGAGAGAATGCTTCTGGAACATGGCCAGACAACCCGCAAAACTCACAATAACCCAGTGATTCCAGCCATGAAAGCCTTCAACAATACTACTACTTCTACTACTACCAATAATAATAATAATTCTAACATGAAATAATAACAATTCCAACCTTGAATTATTTTATTAAACTATTAATAATAATAATAATAGTTCCAATATACAATTATTATTAAATAATATAATAATAAATATTATTGTTGTTGTTATTGTTAATATTATTTCCAACATAGAGCCAGCAGAGTGATTTTGTTTGATGTACTAATGTTGTTACTCATCAAACTATTATTATTATTATTATTATTATTATTATTATTATTATTATATGTGTGAGAGAGAGTATATATGTGTATAGATGTGTGTGTATAGATATATATTATATTTATAAGAATTGTAAATTATATATGTTTATTTAATTGCTAATATTAATATTCAAGAGGATGACTATGTGATGCCTTTTCAATGTGTATGTGCACTAGATCAGCGTTTCTGGGTGTCGAGACCCCTGGGGGTGTCGCAAGGGGGTGTGAGAGGGGTCACCAAAGACCATCAGAAAACACAGTATTTTCTGTAGGTCATGGGGGTTTTGTAGAGTTTGGCCCAATTCTGTTGTTGGTGGGGTTCAGACTGCTCTTTAATGGTAGGTGAACTATAAAGTTCAGCAACTGTAACTCCCAAATGTCAAGGTCTATTTCCCCAAACTCCACCAGTATTCACATTTGGGCATATTGAATGTCCATGCCAAGTCTGATCTAATCCATCGTTGTTTGAGTCCACAGTGCTTTCTGGATGGAGGTGAACTACAATTCTAAAACTCAAGATCAGAGCCCACCAAACCCTTCCAGTATTTTCCGTTGGTCATGGGAGTTCTGTGTGCCAACTTTGGTTCAATTCCATTGTTGGTGGAGTTCAGAATGCTCTTGGATTGTAGGTAAACTATAAATCCCACCAACTACAACTCCCAAATGACAAAATCAATCCCTACAACCCCACCAGTATTCAAATGTGGGCGTATGGGGTATATGTGCCAAATTTGTTCCAGTTGTGTCCGACTCTGGGGTGTGATGCTCATCTCAATTTCTTAGCCGAAGAGCCGGCGTTGTACATAGACACTTCCAAGGTCATGTGGCCAGCATGACTGCATGGAGCGCCCTTACCTTCCCACCGGAGCGGTACCTATTGATCTACTCACATTTGCATGTTTTCAAACTGTTAGGTTGGCAGAAGCTGGGGCTGACAGTGGAAGCTCACGCCGCTCCCTGGATCCGAACCTGTGACTTTTCGGTCAACAAGCTCAGCAGCCTAGTGCTTTAACCCACTGTGCCACAATTCATAACAGTAGCAAAATTACAGTTATGATTTGCAATGTAAATAATGTTATGGTTGGGGGTCACCACAACAGGAGGAACTGTATTAAGAGGTCGCGGCATTAGGAAGGTTGAGAAACACTGAACTAGATGAAATCAGCTGTAAATAATATGATTAAAAGTGGAAATATAATTTTTAAAATTACAAAAAAGTGTATCCCTGAAAAAAAAATTGTGAACTCTTTTCAAGGTAAAGCACAAAATCAACCCTGTTTTTGAAACTTTCCAACTTTTGCACCTGCAAAAGGGGAACAAGTCTAAATCCGTGAACCTGGAGAGCTAAAAATTATCGGAACCCGTTGTAGGAATAACACATTATGCAAATTCCCTCCCCAAATGATTAAAATATTGTTATTTCACACGGCTTATGAAATTTGGTTCATAGAGACACAAACGCTGCTCGGCGTCGGCAGGAGAAGTAAAAGCTTTTTCAAGACAGAACCACCCACGCTAATTGCCAAAGAGAGAGGAAGAAAGGAAGAGCAGGAAAAAAGAAGCTTCCAGGAGGAGTCAAAGCAATCCAGATTGCAAAAAGCCAGCCTTGGCAAGACGAGGAACAGCAAAACTTTTTAATACTGTGCACAAAATAGTACCAGTTAGATATATAGGCCAAATTCTGGCTTATTGTATAAGTGGAAGCAACTTAGGACTTCATCGCACGAGGCTGTAAAAACAGGTTCAAAGAAAGATGCTGCAAACGCAACTTGCTTTGTTAAGGTCCCAAAACTATCGAGGCGAGTGCAATAACATCTGAAAACTAACAAATTGAGTGTGATAATGTCCTAAAAACCCTGGTGGTGCAGTGGGTAAATAATAATAGAGTAAAATGATAAATGTAATAATAATAGAGTAAAATAATGAAAATGTAATAATAACAATAAAGTAAAATGATAAATGTAATAATAGAGTAAAATGATA